>SJYO01020080.1:104354310-104798566 GCA_006410555.1 Capra ibex | reverse complement strand
GTCTTAAAAGGTGTCAAAGAACACTAGGTGTGTCAGTTTCCGAAACCGTATCAGTTATTTCGTCTTTATCTACAAAAAGACCTTGAGAGAACGAAAAAGGTACTAGGTCACCTACAACCGTTAAACTATAAACCAAGGAGACGGAAAAGATTTTGGTCGAACTTGTAGACCTTCAAGTGTCAAGTGTATAACGACTTCGGACCGAACCTCTTAAAACTCGTAATGAAATGATCGTACACTCTACTCATGTTAACACGTCATCAAACTCGTAAGAAACCGTAACGGAAAGAAACCCTAACCTTACTTGTGACTGGAAAAGATTAGGACACCGGTGACGACTCAAAAAGTTTAAACGACCGTATGACTCACGTCGTGAAAGTGTCGTAGTAGAAAATCCTAAACTTTATCGAGTTGACCTTAAGGTAGTGGAGGTGATCGAAACAAGCATCACTACGAAAGATTCCGGGTGAACTGAAGTGTAAGGTCCTACAGACCGAGATCCACTCACTAGTGTGGTAGCACTAATAGGCCCAGTACTTCTAGGAAAAACGTGTCAAGAAGACACATAAGAACGGTAGAGAAGAATTATAGAAGATAAAGACAATCCAGGTATGGTAAAGACAGCAAATAACTCGGGTAGAAACGTACTTTACAAGGGAACCATAGAGATTAATAGAACTTCTCTAGAGATCAGAAAGGGTAAGACAATAAAAGGAGCTAAAGAAACGTAACTAGCGACTCCTTCCGAAAGAATAGAGAGGAACGATAAGAAACCTTGAGACGTAAGTCTACGAATATAGAAAGGAAAAGAGGAAACGTAAAGTGGAGAGAAGAAAAGTGTCGAGAAACATTCCGGAGAAGTCTGTCAGTAAAGTGAAAAAACGTAAAGAAAAGGTACCCTTACCAGAACTAGGGACAGAGGACATGTTACAGTACTTGGAGGTATCATCTGAAATAAAACGAGAAAGAAACAATTGTAATATAACAAACCAGAAGAGATTATTAGAGAATCAGAAGAAATTATTTTATAGAATGAGAGACCTCTTAACAAATATTTACAAATTTCACAGTAACACGTTTGTGTATGTGTCAAGTAAAAGAAAACACGTAGACAGTACTAGGTAAAAGTTTGACTTGGAGATTGTCCTTCATGAAAGATAAAGGAAGTTTATATGGTTAAAGAATTAAAAAGAGAAAGTCGAGAATACTGAGGAACAAATTCTTCTTATAGAAGACAATACCCACACATCAGTGATAATCTTGTTAGTCTCAGAATAAATCTCTCCTTCTACAAATATATTATGGTCTAATACCGAGAATTCTTAGTTATAAATACTTAAATTTGTTACAGATGTCTAAGAAGCCCGACAACGTTGGAGAAGAGTAGAATAACAATAACAAGTCAGCGAGTCAGTACAGACTGAGAAACGTTGAGGTACCTGACGTCGTACGGTCCGAAGGGACAGGAAGTGGCAGAGGACCTCGAACGAGTTTGAGTTCAGGTAACTCAGCCACTACGTTAGGTTGGTAGAGCAGAAGACAACAGGGGAAGAGGAGGACGGAAGATAAAAAGGGTCGTAGTTCAAGAAAAGGTCACTTAGAAGATCAGACGACGACGACGACGACGATTCAGCGAAGTCAGCACAGGCTGAGACACGCTGGAGTATCTGTCGTCGCGTGGTCCGAGGGGGTAGGGACCCTAAGAGGTCCGTTCTTATGACCTCACCCAACGGTAAAGGAAGAGGTTACGTGTTTTCACTTTTTAGTTTCTCTTCGGTGAGTCAGCACAAGCTGAGAATCGCTGGAGTACCTGACGTCGGATGGTCCGAGGAGACAGGTACCCTAAAAGGTCCGTTCTCATGACCTAACCCCACGGTAACGGAGGAGGTTAGAAGATCAGATTCATCGGAGTTTTGGTTTTAAAGAACCATACCGAAAATAAAATAAAAAAACGGTGTGACGTATCATATACCTTGAAAGAGTCAGTCCCTAGCTTGGGTACGAGGGACGTCACCTTTGTACCTCAGAGTTGGGTAACCTGATGGTTCCTTCAGACAATATCGAAAATTTCTTCCAGTTCTAAGGACGGTTACTTTCCTAAAAAGGAAGTCTACGTGTCACTGACAAAGTAATAGTTAACGTTATCTCGACTTACTTTAAGAACCACGATATGGTATTATGGTATCTTCGGACTGTTGATCTTTCAGACGGTAAGACTACTATCCTTTGTTTTGCAGGTTTAGAGTTGTGAATTGTGTATATCCAAATAAGACCTATACTCTAATATAATTCCTTAACAACCATTGTCACTGACCCCCTATTACCGTACTATGAATACGATTGATAGCTAGACGAATAAGAGGCTATACAGGAGATTGAAACGGGAAGAGACTAGATGTAGAGTCTCCTGAGTGGAGGGTCGGAGGGAACGACATAGTTGGACGATCCCGACGACTGTTTTAAGATATCTGATTTCTCCGAATTCGTTGACTTTAGGTAAGAGAGTGTCGAGTCCTCTGGTCTCCAGGTTCTAGTACGACAGTCGCCTCAACCAAGAAAGACTTCGGAGACTCATTCTTGTACAAGATCCGAATAGAGGACTGAAGGCCACCCACAGTCGTTAGGAAGTACAAGGAACCAAATATCCGGGTAATGAGGTTAGAGACAGAGACAAAAAAAGACGTATAGAGGAGACACAGAGACATAGGTCTAGAGAGGAAAAAAATTTTCTGTGGTCAGTGGTCTGAGTCCTGAGTGGGTTTAGATCACACTGGAGTAGAACTGAACTCACGTAGGCACTTTTAGGGATAAAGGATTATTCCAGTGTAAGTGTATATGACCCCAAATCCTGAACTTACGAAGTAAGTTGTAGGATGTTGGGGTAGTGACCCACAGACACCGGGATTCCAAATCCTTGTGTGAAGGGGTCGAGGACCCAACCCTCATCGAAAGACGAGTTCGAGTAGAGACTCGACGAAGTGGTTTAGGATGAACAGATATAACGTGTCTATACATTATAAATACATGTGTATATATGGGTCACATATATATGTATTATGGATTCATAAATGTCTACCCTAAAAGAAATTTTATAAGGTCGTTTTTTTCCCCCCTCACCACCTCCTTTAGGATCACATTTGTCACCTGTAACAAACTAAGTCAAGGTCAGGTCACCGAGTCAGTACAGACTGAAAAACACTGGGGAACCTGATGTCGTGCGATCCGGAGGGACAGCTGGTGGTTGAGGACCTCGGATGAGTTTGAGTACAGGTAACGTTGTCACTACGGTAGGTTGGTAGAGTAGGAGATAGTAGGGGAAGAAGAGGGTGGAAGTTAGAAAGGGTCTTAGTCCCAGAAAAGGTTACTCAGTCAAGAAGTGTAATTCATCGGTTTCATAACCTCAAAGTCGAAGTGGTAGTCAGGAAGGTCACTTATAAGTCCTGACTAAAGGAAATCCTACCTGACCAACCTAGGGAACGTTAGGTTCCCTGAGAGTTCTCAGGAGAGGTTGTAGTGTCAAGTTTTCGTAGTTAAGAAGACGCAAGTCGAAAGAAATGTCAGGTTGACAGTGTAGGTGTGTACTGGTGACCTTTTTGGTATTGGAACTGATCTGCATGGAAACAACTGTTTCATTACAGAGACGAAAAATTATAAGACAGATCCAACCAGTATCGAAAAGAAGGTTCCTCGTTCGCAGAAAATTAAAGTACCGACGTCAGTGGTAGTCGTCACTAAAACCTCGGGGAGGTTTTATTTTAGAGAGTGACAAAGGTAACAAAGGGGTAGATAAAGGGTACTTCACTACCCTGGTCTACGGTACTAGAAACAAAAGACTTACGACTCAAAATTCGGTTGAAAAAGTGAGAGGAGAAAGTGAAAGTAGTTCTCCGAGAAAACAAAAAGTGAAAGACGGTATTCCCACCACAGTAGACGTATAGACTGCAATAACTATAAAGAGGGACTTTAGAACTAAAGTCAAACACGAAGTAGGTCAGGTCCTAAAGAGTACTACATGAGACGTATATTCAATTTATTCGTCCCACTGTTATATGTCGAAACTATATGAGGAAAGGGCTAAACCTTGGTCAGTCAACAAGGTACAGGCCAAGATTGACAACGAAGAACTGCACGTATGTCTAAAGAGTCCTCCGTCCATTCCACCAGACCATAAGGGTAGAGAAATTCTTAAAAGGTGTCAAACAACACTAGGTGTGTCAGTTTCCGATACTATACAAGTACATCTGAGTACTTAACATTCTTTTCAGGGTGAGACAACACCCCTACACTTGTTATATCCTCCGATACATACACACCTTTGTCCCTTATATACCTTTTAGAGTCATAAACGAAGAGTCCAAATGATACTTAGATTTCGACGAGAATTTTTTTTCTTTTTCGATTATAACCCTTACGGGATCATCAAGTCACTAATCCTGAGGTACGAAAGTGTCGACTCCCGGGACTAGTCGTTTGATTCTAGGATGTTCAGAGTACCGGCTTTTGTTTTTCTTCTTTCCTTTCTTGACTCATAAGTTTTGTTTTGTCCCCCCCACAATCTCTTTCCACTTTCTTATGACCCTTTTACGACTATCACGACTGTCATGCCAACTTATTACTCGTACACCCACAAAGAAAATGATAAGAGTGACGAATATACGTGTAAACTCTAAAAGGTTTTGTGGTTGTTTTTAGAGATTTTTATCACACTATTTTACCACTAAATAGGGAATGTCCTAAAAATATGAATCAAGATACTTTTATGGAACACGTAGTGAGGAAAGAATAAAGTGATTCTTTTGCAGATAACAGACATCTTGAGACGACTTCTTTTAAGTGGTCCTTGTGGTCAACCAGAATGGTAAGTCATAAAGTCATCTTTTCTGTTTCATGAGTTTTAGATTTAAAGACTCTCTTTTAAGACACTGGTGTAACTTCGTTATTTCAAATAGATCGAGGTGAAAAAAAAGATAAATCATAGTCACTTAAAATTGGTAGTTCCTTATAGGAACTAACGAAGTTTAATAATTTTACACTTCACACCAGTCGACGGTAACTTTCCTATCTCTGGGAAAACGAAAAAGAAGATCATCTCCCGATGATGACTTGCTTTTTTCATTTTAGAAATGAGACGTTCCTAAATTTAGTCTTCAACTTCTTCTTAGATCTAAGAAACCCATAGGATTACGATTGTATAATCAGAAGAAGACTTGAATGTGACGAGTTTTATCGAAACCAAAGACTCTGGTGTATTATAGTTCAAATTAATAAAGTATTAAGAACTTGGTGTTCGTCTGCGTGGTACGTCTCTTAAAACACAACAGTTCCTACCAGTACCAGAAGGATCTTTGGATCAAAATGAAAAAGGAACAGTATCTCATATAAAAGTTTTAATTTTTAGGAGTTTTTCTCTTTGTTTGGTTCGGATGGGATCATAATTGGTAATTGGATTCGAAATTTTTTTAAAAAAAACACGAAGACTACATACTGTAGTCTCATAAATTTTTAATTCATATGTGCAACATTTATTGTACTACGTTTTATATGACCTTCCGGACCCATTTCTTGTAAAAAGAAAAGAAATCAAATGTTTCAATCTGTATTTTCTATGATTTTGCAAAAGTAACAAAAAACGGTCTCGTAGTTTCAACAAAAAAGAAAGTTTGACTTTATAGAGGAGAAAAGTGCACTGTCTCAAATCAGAAAAAAATTACTCTCTTACATCATTTAGAGAATCAACTTTGTCAAACGACAAGATTCAAAACGTGGAGTGATTTACTTAGAATAGAGGGACCGAAGGTCGAGGTGTCCAGCAGTGTCGAAAAGTTCCAGTACACTCTGGGACTCAACCGTCGAGGTACGATCCACCCGTACCTTGGGTGGTCTTGTGTGGAAGAAGTGTAACGGATCTAGAGAGGACAGAGACCCGAAGGGTCCCCCACGATCACCATTTCTTGGGTGGACGGTTACGTCTACATTCTCTGCGACTAACTCATTCTAGGCGACCGTCTCCCGTACGTTGGGTGAGGTCATAAGAACGGATCTCTTAGGGTACCTGTCTCCTCCTAGCACCCGATGCCAGGTATCCCAGCGTTTCTCAGTCTGTACTGACTTCACTGAATCGTACGTACGTCCGAAGGTAGAGGTTAGACGTATAGTCTTTCGCATTAAAACCCAGTCCAAAACTACTACCTATCAGTAATAAATTTTCAATTATGAAAAATCTATTTAGGTGCGTGGATACCTGTGGAATAGAAACTGTTTCCTCCGTTCTTATATGTTACCTTTTTTCCGTTAGAGAAATTGTTCACCACGACCCTTTTGACCAGTTCGTGGAGATTTTCTTACTTTGATCTTTTGAAAGATTGTGGTATGTGTTTTTGTTTGAGTTTTACCTAATTTCTAGATTTACATTCTGTTCTTTGATATTTTGAGGATCTCCTTTTGAATCCGTTTTGTGAGAGACTGTATTTCGTCCTAGGAGATACTGGGTGGAGGGTCTCATTACCTTTATGTTCGTTTTTATTTGTTTACCCTGGATTAATTTGAATTTTCGAAAACGTGTTGATTCCTTTGATATTCGTTCCACTTTTCTGTCGGAAGTCTTACCCTCTTTTATTATCGTTTACTTCGTTGACCGTTTCTTAATTAGAGTTCTCATATGTTCGTTGAGTACGTCGAGTTATGGTCTTTTTATTTGTTGGGTTAGTTTTTTGCCCGGTTTCTTGATTTGTCTGTAAAGAGGTTTCTTCTGTATGTCTACCGATTGTTTGTGTACTTTTCTACGAGTCATAGTGAGTAATGGTCTCTTTACGTTTAGTTTTGGTGTTACTCCGTGGTAGAGTGCGTCCAGTCTTGTCGACGATAGTTTTTCAGATGTTTGTTATTTACGACCTCTCCCACGCCTCTTTTCCCTTGGGAGAATGTGACAACCACGCTTACGTTTGATCGTGTCGGTGATACCTCTTGTCACATCTCTAAGGAATTTTGTGACCTTGATCTTGACGGTATACTCGGTCGTTAGAGTGACGACCCGTATGTGTGACTCCTTTGGTCTTTTCTCTGTGTACATGGGGTCACAAGTAGCTTCGTGACAAATGTTATCGGTCCTGTACCTTCGTTGGATCTAGAGGTAGTCGTCCGTTTACCTATTCTTTCAATACCATGTATATGTGCTACCTTATAATGAGTCGGTAATTTTTCTTACGTAAACTTAGTCAAGATTACTCCATCTACTTTGACCTCGGATAATATGTCTCACTTCATTCAGTTTTTCTTTTTGTGGTCATGTCATGTGATTGCGTATATATACCTTAAATCTTTCTACCATTACTACTGGGATATACGTTCTGTCTTTTTCTCTTTGTCTATATTTCTTGTCAGAAAACCTGAGACATCCTCTTCCGCTCCCACCCTACTAAACTCTCTTATCGTTACTTTGTACGTATAATGGTATACATTTTATCTAGTGGTCAGGTTCAAGCTATGAACTTTGTCCCGTGAGTTTTGGCCACGTGACCCTGTTGGGACTCCTCCCCTACCCCTCTCTCCACTCTCACTCCAAGTCCTACCCCTGTGTACATGTGGGTACCGACTAAGTACAGTTACATACCGTTTTTGGTGATGTTTTAACATTTCATTAATCGAAAGTTAATTTTATTTATTTAATTAAAAAAAAATTTCAATTATGGAAAACTAGTGAAGAAAAACGGTCAAGTCATGTCAAGTCAACGAGTTAGTACAGGCTGAGAAACGTTGGGGTACCTGACGTCATGCGGTCCAGAGGAACAGGTAGTGGTTGAGGGCCTCGGATGAGTTTGAGTACAGGTAACACAGCCATTACGGTAGGTTGGTAGAGTAGGAGACAGTAGGGGAAGAGGAGGGTGGAACTTACAAAGGGTCTTAGTCCCAGAAAAGTTTACTCAGTCGAGAAGTGTAGTCCGCCGGTTTCATAACCTCAAAGTCGAAGTGGTAGTCAGGAAGGTCACTTATAAGTCCTGACTAAAGGAAATCCTACCTGACCAACCTAGGGAACGTAAGGTTCCCTTAGAACTCAGAAGAGGTTATGGAGTCAAGTTTTCGTAGTTAAGAAGTCGTGAGTCGAAAGAAATATCAGGTTGACAGTATAGGTATGTACTGGTGAACTTTTTTGTATCGAAACTGATCTACCTGGAAACAACCGTTTCATTACAGAGACGAAAAATTATCCGACAGATTCAACCAGTATCGAAAAGAAGGTTCCTCGTTCGCAAAAATTAAAGTACCGACGTCAGTGGTAGTCGTCACTAAAAACCTCAGGGGTTTTTATTTCATGTAGTGACAAAGGTGACAAAGGGGTAGACGAACGGTACTTCGCTACCCTGGTCTACGGTACTAGAAACAAAAGACTTACGACTCAAAATTCGGTTAATAGTGAAAGGAGAAAGTGAAAGTAGTTCTCCGAGAAATTAAGAAGTAAAAGACGGTATTCCCACCACAGTAGACGTATAGACTCCAATAACTATAAAGAGGGTCGTTAGAACTAAGGTCGAACACGAAGAAGGTCAGGTCCTAAAGAGTACTACATGAGACGTATATTCAATTTATTCGTCCCACTGTCATATGTCCGAACTGCATGAGGAAAGGGATAAACCTTGGTCAGACAACAAGGTACAGGTCAAGATTGACAACGAAGGACTGGACGTGTGTCTAAGGAGTTCTCCGTCCAGTCCACCAGACCATAAGGGTAGAGAAAGTCTTAAAAGGTGTCAAACAACACTAGGTGTGTCAGTTTCCGAAACCGTATCAGTTATTTCGTCTTTATCTACAAAGAGACCTTGAGAGAAAGAAAAAACTACGAGGTTGCCTACAACCGTTAAACTAGAGACCAAGGAGACGGAAAAGATTTAGGTCGAGTTTGTAGACCTTCAAGTACCAAGTGTATGACAACTTCGGACCGAACCTCTTAAAACTCATAATGAAACGATCACACACTCTACTCGCGTTAACACACCATCAAACTTGTAAGAAACTGTAACGGAAAGAAACCCTAACCTTACTTTTGACTGGAAAAGGTCAGGACTCCGGTGACGGCTAAAAAGGTTTAAACGACTGTATGACTCACATCGTGAAAGTCTCGTAGTAGAAAATCCTAAACTTTATCGAGTTGACCTTAAGGTAGTGGAGGTGATCGAAACAAGTATCACTATGAAGGATTCCGGGTGAACTGAAGTGTAAGGTTTTACAGACCGAGATCCACTCACTAGTGCGGTAGCACTAATGGACTTAGTACTTCTAGAAAAACATATCAAAAGACACATAAGAACGGTGGAGAAGAATTATAGAAAACGAAGACAATCCAGGTATGGTAAAGACCTTTTTGGTTTCGAAACTAATCTACTTGGAAACAACCGTTGAAACACGGTCATTGACCATAAATTAAGAGAGTTCTTGAATGAGTTTCGAGCTGTAACTATATTTACCTCATTTTGGAAATTTTTAACCCTTAGTAATATAACATATGGACGTTGTATATTATAACATATGGACGTTGCATATTATAATATATGGTGGATATTAAAAAATTTCTTAGTTGTATCTAGTAGAGAAAAGAGTATTAATCTAACTCTGAGTCTCTCCAATTGATTGAACATCTTCTAGTGTGTCCATCCTGAACGATCTTGGTCCTGAGTCGAGAGGGTTCGACACGACCTCACGAATATTGGTATCCCGGTGTAGAGGTCAGGTTCTAAAGACTACTAAAAGAGGTGACCACGTCACATGGAACTTACACGGGTCGTGAACCGAGACGAAGATTCGATTCCTAAATCACGACAAGAAATTGACTAGATGTTAATGACAAAGTAGTTAAACCCTTTTCGGAACTTAGGATTAACAATCATTAGTGTAGTTCACAAGATAAAAATTGATCCGGAGAGAAAACAAAGTTCACCCATTTTAAAATTTTTATTACCATGAGAAATTTTAACGTCATCAACTACATATTAGTAAAATATTTAAGATTTGAAACATTGTATGATAAATTTAAGGTAAGAGTAGTCAGTCTAGTACAAATTAATGATTCTCTCAAAAACCAGATATCATAATGACTAATCTTTTTTTATTCTTTTTGAAAGAGAATAAATACTTACTGTTTCGATGTACTTCTTTTAAACAGGTATGACAGGTTGTTCCACCGGTCACTGGTGTACACCGATGACTGGTAAACTTTACACTGACTGAACTTAACCATCCACATTTTATGTTTCAGTTAAGACTTTTGAGTCCTGTGCTTTTTTCTACATTTTATAGGGCAATCGTTACAAATATAGTTTATATTCAACTTTACTATTATTAAAAGTGTATAACCCGGTTCATTTTATAGAATAATTCCAATTAAAGTGAACAAAGAAATTACACCAACGATCTTTTAGACTTTAATGTAAACACCGAAACGTAAATAGACAACCTGTCACGTCCCAATTCACTAATGAGTCACTAAATTTCATTCATAGGCACGGTCACCTTAGTTCGTCGAGTATCGTCTATGTCCGTAGTCACTTTTTGTAGAAAAAAAGTCACTCCAATTTATCACTACACTACTGTTGGCATGGTAAACGAGTTTCAAGACGGGACAACCTAACGGTGATATAAGTATTCTTGGTATCCTTCCTGAAGGGACCACCAGGTCACTCATTCTAGGGTTCGAGGGTTTCTTCCCCTGGGTCCAAACTAAGGACCAATCCCTTGATCTAGGGTGTACGGCACTGATTCTGTGTTGTGTCTGTTTATTCATTTATTTGTAAATTTTATTTATTTTCTAGGAATGAGATTTTTGTTTTGTTTTGTCCTTTCAGTAAAGGGTGAATCCCCTCTCAGAGGCTAACTAAAAAGAGATGAGTCTTTACGCTCGGACCCTACTGGACACTTCCTGTTTTTTTTTTTTTTTCCTGGTTGTAAAGATCACACCCGACGTTTCGTCTACTACACCAAGGTTTGTCACCAGTGAGTACGTCTAGGAGGTGGAGACGTGACCAGGCTACCAAATGTCGCGTCGTCACGTCTCGGTTTCCCGTGGGTGCTCAAGTAATGTATTAAGAACCATCGCACTCCGGTTCGCGTATAGACGAGGCCCCCGGTCCGCCGTCCGAGACGAGTCCGGCTGACACCGGTAGTGTCACCACAAAACTGTCTCTCACACGATCGCCAACAAACAAACCTTTTTCTAACTGGTCGAGAAAAAAGGGGGGTAGGAGGAAGGAAAGAGAGAAAAAAAGGGAAAATTTGTGAGACCGTATTATGACTTACTGAAACAAAAATTCGACGGAATCGGAACGAAACACTTCTTTTTCGGCCTCTTAAGAGAGGGACCTCCTGTGTTCACAATAAAAACCTCGTCTCTAAGAATCGGACTAGAGACAGATTTGGTTAAAGACAAGAAACACTCCAGCACCAGACCCCGTCGAGTCTCAGTAGAAGCACCTCCCTTCGAAGGACCAAAGCACTCCGTCGGACCCGATTCCACAGGTCCGCGGTACGGACCTTGTAGGGACGAACCCCAGAGGTGTGTGTCGAGGAAGGGAGAGTCCAGGGGGAGTAATCCGAACACGGGAACCCTCTCAGACCCGGTGGACGGCAATTCACCCACTGAAGGGACGACTACAGTAAAGTGCCCTACAAGACCCAGTTCCACTGGGAGGGGAAAATTGTACCATGACATCCAGTGTCTGAGGAGTCTTGATTCCGTCGGTGTAGAACTCCTAGAGGTGTCCGTGAACTCCCACGGTGGTCGGTACCCTCTCGGTGTCGGGGGGGCTCTCAGTGCTGGACCCGGAGACCCTTGTACAGGTCACTGAGCGTCGAGTCTCGTAGGGGAAGACATTGGACGAGACATAGTCCGACGATCTGGCCCCCTTCCTTTTGGAGAGGTCGAAGAGTGTCGAGGAGAAGGGCTGGATAGTGAGGATCCTCAAATGTCTCGAAAATGAACGGCTCTTTACATTTTAGTCTGTGTCGACTTTTGTGACGACAGTTGTCGTTTGTCACGTAGTGGCATCTTACTCAGAAAAGGAAACCACTAACCAGTGACACCTACGTCCTTCGTCCACACTCCTCGTACCGGGCCCCTACTTGTCCATCTGGGACGTCCACAAGGTCCAACGAACCACTAGGCACTACGCGGACAGGGACCGTCGATATGTATCGGTCGTTTCGAAGAATGATCTCTTTGGAGAAAGGAGTGGGAGATGGTCAGGGTAGGCAGTGGGGTTTCTGAGCGACATTTAGGGGACCCTCAATGACGCAGAGCCTAGTCTCTCGGTGGTCGACCGGGGCCCGGACTGGCGTTGGGGTGGCGACGACGAGAGGTAGGAAGGAATAGACATGCCCCCCTCGTGCTAGTCACGAGTCGGTACCAGCTGTACCCCCCGGACCTGTTGGACTAGCGGTTGTGCCGGATGGACGTCCGAGCCTTCAGGAGCCTGCGGCTGTCGTTCCTCGACGTCGCGGCCGCGGCCTCGGACTACGACGGACCCGGCGTCTCGACGCTCGTCGAGGCGGTCCGGGACCGGTGCCTGAAGGTGTCAGAAACGCTCGTCGTCGGATAGCCGGCGGCGGAGAAGGCCCTGAAGGACCGGTGCCACGGGCGCATGGTCCTCCGGTCCCCGAAAGACCTCCTCCACGTCTCGACCCTCGACCGGCTTCTCCCGGGGCGGTTCCCGTCGCGCGACGTCCCCGACCACTGGTGAACGCGACGGCGGGGACAGGGCCCCGTAGGTGTGGGGAAGAAGTCGGGTCGAGACCAGTGGTTCACGGTTCGCCGGTGGTGGCTCCTGCTCGCTCGTAGGGACCACCTCGACCGGTTCCGGCTCCAGTACCGGAAGGACGTCCTGGTCGGGAAGGCCCTCAAGGACCGGTCGGGGAAGATACTGTTCAAAGACGTCACCTTTCAGAAGCTCTACGTCGGTCACAGTCTGTTCATGAAACTTCTCAAGGCCCACGACCCCTTTCCACCAAAGCCCCTCCATTCACAGACGCTCCTCGGTCCGACTTTCTACTCTATCTGCCGTATTATCTCAAGACAAACCGAAGAAAAACAGAAGAAAAATCAGAGTTCCCTAGAATCTTGATTAAAGTCACGGTGTACACCTCTTTCGTAAGGATCGAACGAGAGTGGAGAAGAAAGACCAACGACCCACTTTATTTCACTCTTACGGTATCCCTTTTGTTTGTTCTACACCTTGACCGGTCCTTAGTACTAGTACCCCAAAGGTCCCCCGTCCTTGTGAGACTTTACGGGGAAACCACTTACTATAGTTCTATAGTTATGTTACCCTCTCAAGGGAAGGGGAAATGAACACGAGTACCTCCATTAAACTCTTTTTGAAGTCCATAGATTCTTTTGTTAGTAGAACTTAATCTCAGATATTTAGACAAAACGTGGTGACGACACAAGTCGAAAGAATTCTTCTTTTTTTTAAGAAACTCTACTTTAAACGTATTCTAATCGGCAATTGGTAAAGGTCCACATGTTAAATTATCGTAGATTATGTAATGTTACAATACGTTGGTAGTAGAGATCAAGGTAAAAGTTATGAGGACACGGGTACTTGTCGATGAAGGGGTGGGGTTGGGGGTTCGAGGACCGTCGGAGACCCGATGAAAGACGGAGATACCCGAACGGATAAGACTACAAAGTACCTCTACCTCAGTATGTTATACACTCGAAAACAGAGACCTAAGAAAGCGACTTTTCACATGAAACGACTCAGCACAAAACCTCCAAGTAAGTGGAACATCACGCCTAGTTATGAAGTAAGGAAAAAGTCCGACTCATTGTCAGGTAACATACCCTTATGATGTAAAGTGCATAAGTAAGTAGATAACTACCTGTCGACCCAACAAAGACGGAAAACCGATAACGCTTATCACGACGACATTTATAAATACATGTACATAAACAAACTTATGGACGAAAGTAAAGACAAAGTATACACGGCTCCTCACCTTAACGACCCAGAATAGAATCCCGTTAAGATACAAATTGAAAAACCCTTTAGCGGGTAAAGAAGTACAAAATTCAAGGACGGTCGTTACGTGCTCCCGAAGGGACCACCAAGTTACCATTTCTTAGGTAGATGGTTACGTCCTCTGTACCCAAACTAGGGACCTAACCCTTCTAGGGGACCTCTTCCTTCACCGTGAGGTCATAAGAACGGACCTTTTAGGGTACCTGTCTCCTTAGACCACTCGATGTCAGGTACCACAACGTTTCTTAGCCCGTGTTGAATCGTTGATTTGTTGTTGTTCGTTACGTACTCACAAAGTTAAAGAGGTGTAAGACCGGTTGTGAACAATAAAGAAAAAAAAAAAATTATCGGGTAAATCATACGCAGTGTACTATGGAGTGACACCAGCTTAGAGAAAGAGGTTCTTGTGAGAGTGAGTGTCGAAAGGAAAGGAGTCTTCGGACGGTAGAACGGTGGAACTGACTAACCAAAGACGGGGAGGTAGGAGACATAGGAGGTGAGGGAAGGAGAGAGGTGACGACAGATAAAGATGGAGAAGAAAAGGGAAAGGAAGAGAGGGATTCCATACACGACAGGTCCACTTTTTGTGGCCATTCTACATACGGACATTCTTTGACCTGTTCTTCGCTGACTTCTTCTTCTTGCCACTCTTTTACCGAGAGAACCTTTTCCTTTAGAACCTCTCCCAGTCGTCGGGCAAGTAACAGAGAGACCGTATACGGAAACTTTCGTTCAGGGTAGAGACGGACCACTACTCGGACTACTTACCACCTCTGGAGTTCAAGGTGTAGATGTCGCACCCACTTGGTCCGGACCTGTACTCGTCCCACCAGAAGATGAGCCGGGTCTACTGGACACCGCACGACGTGGAGGTGAGGGAGCCGTAACAGATAGCCCTGTACTTTGGGCTCTTGCACGAAGACCTACTGGAGCCGTTGACGTCTGACAGGCTGGACCCCGACCGGCACCTCTAGGTCCTACCATTTGGGTAGTGGGTCTCCCACTCACTCGGAGGTGACCGGGTTTCCACCCGGTGTCTCAGCCTCTCCTTCCCTCTTTCGACAAGAAAGGGTCCCGTCCGTCTCGGAACCTGAATTACGAAGATTAAAAGAACAAGGATTTGGGGAACACGACAGTAAACGGAATTCACCACATTCTCCTAATCGAATTGACCGAGAAACTCCAGATGAAACGAGAGGAGAGTAACCTTCGTCTCCCGTCGGAAGAAACACTTAACCTCCACCAGACACGGAAGTGGTATCTACCGTTCTCGACTTAGGTATCGGTCCTCGATCCATACAGGGTGGGTATTGGTGGAGGGACCACGGTACAAGGACTCAGCCATCTCGGAACTAAAGGAGAAGCCCTTTTAAAATCCCCGACCTGGGATTTTAAGATCCTGAGATTTTCCATTTTAAATTATCCTATTATTTATCTTCTTTTGGGTTGTGAATCGTGTAATTTATAGAGGGAAAGGACAACTCACGTGTACCTCTTTATAAAATGTAACCTGTTTCCACTTTAAAATTTACTTTTCTATATATGTTCAGTTGTTTCCGTTGACTACAAATAAAACTAGTCAAACCAGGTTTCGCTGAACGTCTCTTAAGAAACTAATTTTTTCCCTAATATTCTTAATTAGTTAATACAACACTAGTTATTTTTTTAGAGAACTTAAGACTGTCCAGAAATGACAACTCAAAGACACGTGTTTCTACCCTCTTCAGGGTCCTTCTATTTCCGAGTTCAGTCCAAGAATTTATACGTGAATTTTGAAACAAAGACGTGTCAGAGGTCGAACGTTCCGCCTCTCCTGTTAGTCCGTTCCTTCACTCTTTTTAGTACCGTTCATACCCTTTGACGTCCACTAAAATACACCGATATTACCTTCCTTACAACTGTTCTCCACATCCCGAGTCTAGTACGTTTCCGTAACCTTAAGAAAAGAACACTCCCTGTGCTTCGATAACTTCCTTAAAAATTTTTCCTTATTGTACTAGTCTAAACGTAAAAAAAATTTGTGGTTAAACTAGCATCTACCCTTCGTCCCCTCGATCGCATACGTCACCACCTCCTTCTTTACTACCGCGGACACATTCTGTAATCCTAACTACTGTAACTGTGACTTCAGCGAGTCAACACAGGCTGAGAAACACTGGAGTACCTGACATCGGATGGTCCAAGGAGGCAGGTACCTTAAAAGGTCCGTTCTCATGACCTCACCCAACGGTAAAGGCAGAGGTCCTCTACACCCGTCTGCGAAATGGTAGACTCGGTGGTCTCTTCAGTCATTAAGTCTCGACAACCTTTCTTTGAACAACCCTAAAGTCCTGGTCGACCCATACTCCCACTCCTTGTCCCTTCCAGGGATCGAGGTCACTGATCTTCCTTCTTTTGTCAATACCCCTTCGACCTTTCAACTTAACACTCATATCATATATATTCCGAGAAGATACTGTCCGTCCACGACACTACTTTCCAGACTCAATCTATGACCTTAAACCTCAGTAGTACCGAACCCTTCGTCGTCTATGGTGACCCAACAAACTCTTTGTCACCTCCTTCTCCTGGTTCTTTGTCGTTGCACATCCCCCACACCTTCTTCTCCCTACAACTTCTCCAACTTCTTCATTGGAGAAGTTGGAGACAACTTCTACTTTTACCGTCTCAGTAACCTCGACATAGTCAATTCACAACTAAAGTGATCGCTATTACCTTTTGGGTTTATTGTCACCTAATTTGTTCTCTTTCTCAAGAAAAAGAATACATTGTTCATCACATCTCTATTCCTACTGACTATAATCAAGACGTCGATACCCTATTACCGTCTTTAGTGTAGAGACACTAAAACAGGAAAAGGCACACAACGTTTTACCGACGGGATCGGGGTTGGTAGTTCAGATCCGTCTATTTCCTCCTTCCCAGTCCTCATTTATTCCTACGGGTGTCGTTGACTTATATAGAGGAAGATTCCTTGAAGGGGATCTTCTGGGTAGACTGTCGAAGGTAAATTTAGAGTAACTGATCCTGTAAATAGACCGGTGGGGTGGACGTCCCCGTCGACTATTTACCGAAAAAAACAAAAACGAAAAAACTCTCCCTCTCTCCTTAAGATCAATGATTCCTTCCTCTCGTTCATTGATGATTCCCTACACCTCGTTCATTGACCGCCGGAGACGGTGTCCTCGGTTTCTTTTTCTCCTAAATTCCCTCCTCACTTCCCCAGTGTGTCTGACATCCCAGACTGTTAGACCTTTGGTGTCACAGGAGTCCTTCTCTCTAAAAGTTCCAGTTTTGAGTCTACCATCTCCAACCTAACTGGACCTTCATTTCTCACTCTACTTCCTTCCTCGTCCTACCTCAAAATTCTTGCCTCTGACCTCTAAATCTACGACTCTGATCTTCGTCTTCTCTCCTGAACGGACAGTCAGGTCACCAATTCTGAGACGTGAAGGTTCCTGTTCCCCGGGACCCAAGCTAGGGACTATTCCCTTGATTCTAAGATGTACGGAATATTGGCTTTTGTTTTTTATCACCCCTTTTATTTTTTCTTAGACCTCTCTTTAACGACCAGCACATCCTTCCTTTCTCCGACTTGCTTTCATCTCTTTAGCTCTTCCGCCACCTCTTCCTACCTCTTGAAGTCATAGTGATAGAGGATTCATCTCCACCTCCTTCGTTCTCATACCCCTCCTTCGTCTCACAAACGGAAGAACCCTGAAATGATACTTTTCTCTTTGTAGTACTTATGTACAGATAGTCACGTGTTTTTTAGTCTTCACATAATGAAGTCATATAATAAAACTTAAACATAACGACTAATACGTCTCTCTTCACAAGGAAGACTCGCAGGGTACACGTACGGAGTACGACTGACCACCGTGGTAGAGGTGGAACGAGTTCCTACTCCTCTGTGTATCGCGTCAGAGAATATTTAGGGAAGAGTCAGAAGGAGGTCGAGACAAGTACCCGGTTCTCTTATAAATTCCTGTCAAGGAGGACGTAGGTCGAGAGACCGAGAAAACCTTGGACGTCCTTCGAAAAGCACGGAGGAGTTATAACAGGTGATATTGCTTCCGTCAACCATCTCAAATCCCGAAGGGTCCACCATAATCACCATTTCTTGGACGGACGGTCACGTCCTCTGTATTCTCTACACCCAAGTTGGACCCAATCTTTCTAGGGGACCTCCTCCCGTACTTTTGAGGTCATAAGAACGGTCCTCTTAGGGTACCTGTCTCCTCGGACCGTCCGATACTAGGTAGCCCAATGTGTCTCAGTCTGTGTTGACTCCGTTGAATCGTACACACGTGTGTTACGGATCTCCGGAGAGTGGGAAAACGGAAAAGACTCAGGGAGAAACAGGGTTCTCTGGTCTGAAGACCCAAATCTAGTGAACGGGGTAGGTTCTTTCAAATACGGGACCAGGAACCTGGACGGAGACTTCGGTTCCCCCTAAAAGTTCTTCCTACCTTCCCGTTTTTCCCCAGTCTCTCTTCCAAATCTTTCGGTGTCTTTTCTTTTTTTTTTTCTTTCTTTGTCAAGAAGTGACAAATGAGGAGATGTATCGATTCACTTTGAAGAGTCATAGGATGAATGACATCAAAGGTGTGTTATTGCCCCGGGGGTTCACCTAAAATTTAGTAACATGAGTGTTAGGTAAAGTGTCTTCTTTACTTTTCCTTGTATAAAATATGTCGAAGACATTGATTGATTACAAAACTGCAGTTCTTTGGTACATTTCTTAATGACCCAGAAGGGACCACCACGTCAACGATTCTGAGACGTGAGGGTTACGTCCCTCGGGTCCAAACTCGGGATCAGTCCCTTGATCCAGCGTGTACAGTGTCGACTTCTAGGACATGCGGTGTTACTTCTAGCTACTACGGTGTACGGGGTTGATCTTACACCACGTCGGTTTATTTTTGCTGTAAAAATTCATGTCTAGAGTGGTATAAGGGTCTCATACTAGTCGACTTACTTCCATCTTGACATTCCTTTTCAGGACGATTTAAAAACGTATTTACATTCCTTTGGGTGTTCTTGTAAAGCTGTGGTTAACCTAGGATAGTTTCCTTCCTTTCGTACATAGTAAAACGGAATGTCCCTTTAACGTAAACACTCTATTAAGATATTTCACCAAATTTTTCTGAAACTTGTTGTCAACACGTCTCGACTTCCTCGTTTGAGTTTACCACTCCGTACGTCGCATTCTTCACTTCGCTCACGGCACCTGGAGTCTTGTCGCACACGCGAAGGTAGATTCCTCCCTTTGGTGAGGAGCACAGGTCACCGGTGTGACACTCTTGTCTCTAGGTTTCGAGACCGAGAAAAAAGAAATTATAAATAAGTGAGTAAATAAATAAAACCCGACGTGATCCAGAAGCAACGACGTGTGTCCGAAAGAGATCAACGTCGCTCCCCCCCGTGAAAGATTAACGCCACGAGTCCGAAGAGCAACGACACCGAAAAGAACAACACTTCGTCCCTAAGACTCGAGTGTCCGAAACCATAAGTACCACGTGTCCAAATCGACGAGACGTCGTACACCCTAGGATCAAGGGTCCGGTCCTTAACTTGGACACAGGGGACGTAATCGTCCGCTCAAGAGTAGGTGACCCAGTGGTCTCTTCAGGGGACTGAAAAATTTTCTCTTTGACTGTGGACAATTAAAAATTCTTCAGAGAACGAAAATTTTACCCCTGTAAAGTAATTTTTCTTACGTAAATTCAGTCAAGATTACTCCACCGACTTTGACCTCGGATAATATGTGTCACTTCATTCAGTCTTTCTTTTTGTGGTTATGTCATATGATTGCGTATATATACCTTAAATCTTTCTACCATTATTACTGGGATATACGCTCTGTCGTTTTCTCTGTGTCTATACTTCTTGTCAGAAAACCTGAGACACCCTCCTCCGCTCCCACCCTACTAAACTCTCTTATCGAAACCTTGCAAATATAATAGTATACACTTTGTCTAGTGGTCAGGTCCAAGCTACGTACTCTGTCCCACGAGTCCCGACCACGTGACCCTACTGAGTCTCCCTACCCTACCCCTCCCTCCACCTTCCCCCAAAGTCCTACCCCTTGTGTACATATGGACACCACGTAAGTACAGTTACATACCGTTTTTGATGATGTTATAACATTTCATTAATCGGAGGTTAATTTTATTTAATTAATTAAAATTTTTATCTATTTATTTTACTCCTGTTAATTAAGTTTTACTCGGGTTTAGTATTTGATTGTTGTTGTTGTTTTAGGACCACTCTAATTAGTGTGATCGACGGTAGACATAAGTGCCTCAAACAATAGTGCAATAGGTACAAACTGTTAGAGACTTATATTTCAAGTTATATCTACGAGACTTCCGGTGATATAGAATGTCCGTTCTTTTCTTACACTATACGTGAATCATAACTTCTAAAAAAAGTTGTTCTTTTACCGTACTGGTCTCACTAAGAAGAAAAATTTCTTCAAAATAACTTCATGTAAACTAAATGTTACAACACAATTATAAACGACATATCGTTTCCACACACACACACACACACACACACAAGAAAAAGTATAAGTAAAGGTCACACCAAATAGTATTCTATGACTCATATCAAGGGATACGATATCAGGTAGGTAGGATATACATGATTAAACGTAGACCATTAGCGTTTAAGGGTCAGGAGGAAAGGGGGTGGAGTGGGAGAACCGTTTGTGTTCAGATAAGAGACACTGACACTCAGACAAAGACGAAACATCTTTGTAAGTAAATACAGCATAAAATCTAAGGTGTGTATTCACTATAGTTTACGATACCATAGATAGAAAGAGAAAGACTGGAAAAAGTGAATGGAACCATTAGAGACCCAGGTAAGTACAACGACGTCCATCGGAATAAAGTAAGAAGAAATACCGACTCATTATAAGGTAACACATAAATATGGTGTAGAAAAAATAGGTAAGCAGACAGTCACCCGTAAATACAAAGAGGGCACAGAACCGATGACACTTATTACGACGACACTTATATCCCCGTACATAGAAAAGTTGAATATCAAAACAGACCCATATGTCTCTCTAAAAAATTCTTCTACTAATTGTCGTATATACTACCTAACTTCATACAACTTAGTGACATTATTAGGGGTGTACTCCATTACTCTTGACTTCATACCGGACCCGAGACTTGTCAGAATGAAGGTCTCAAGTCGAGAGACCGAAGTGGATTCAAGGTAGTTCTGGGTGTACACACAAATAAAGAGAATTTAGTACCGACAGAAGTCACCTTCCCCCTCTAATAACCCCCTTACCTCGGTGAAGATCTTCCACTACGGGAAACAGATCCCCCAGGGGAACCAACGTCCATCAACCTGTTACTAAGTTCTTCCTTTCCACTCCTATCAAGACGGGCTCAGACTCTTTCTGACTCCGTCTGTATGTTACTCTCCGTTCCTACGAATTCTCGTGACCGACCTTACGTCTTTGGGACCGAAGGCCAGGGTCTGGATAGGGACTGAGTGCCTCAGTCGGTAGAGTCCGTCCGGGGTCCTGTAGGAATTAGCTATTCTAAAGTACTTAGATACTCTATGAGAAACTTAATAAATATCCTTTTCTGAGTATTTGAGTCTTCTACTTGTATACCGGATGTAAAATGATACTGAATGACCCGATAGTTAGTCCCAAGAATTCCTTGTTTCGCTTCAATGAATTCTTTTACTTTAATTACCAAAAGTATTGACTCTTCGGATCGTCAAACCGGACTAGGTCCCAGACTCGTCACAGCGACTTTCGAGAGGGAGACACAGGGTCGAGACGGGAGGAGCTATAACCAGAGTGAAAGTGAGAGTCCCCGAGGATGCACCTCCGGTGACCGTCGAGGTGCGTATAGGATCGTTGGTTTGTTAGAGTACCTTTCCCTTGTCAAGAAATGTTTTCAAGGAAGTTTAAGGGTCCTTCTGAGAGTTACCTATTGAGTTCAATGTACGGGTCAGTATAGGTTCAGGTGGCCGGTCCTGATCCAGAGACAAGAGTCCTCGGTCCCTCTTCAAGACAGGATATATTTATAGCCTCTGTCTCCTTTCACAAGAAGTTACCTTTTGTCCCTACCTCCCTGAAGGGACCACCGGGTAACCAATTCTGAGACGCGAAGGTTACGTCCCTGGAACCCAAACTAGGGACCAACCCCTTACCTCTAGGGTGTACGACGTGGTGTTCCGGTTTTCTTTTGTTCTTTTATCCCTACCTTCTCTTACCCTTACCTTAAGTCTATCTGTCTTCGTCACCTACGGGGATTATTGACGCGCTACCAAACCTTTGAAAGACTGGAGAATTAATTCACTACTACCGTAGATCTATCTCGGAAATGTTTTTCTACAATGTTCCATCCCCGATAATAATCGAGGTAAAATGTCTACCTCTTCAACTCTGAGTCCAATTCAATGGGTAGGTTTCAGTGTAACGAGCATACACTCTACTTGGGTCAATACGGTCTAAGTTCTCGTGACTGTCAAAACTGAGGTGGAACAGTTTAAGTGTGGGTCCCGTCTTACAACGGAGACCAAACATTACGACATTTTATGGGAGGTGACTTATTTTGAGTCTTACTCACACACACTACTGCGTATTGAAGGACTCAGACCCGACTGTACATGTGGTTAGAGTCCGGATCAACTTGGAGACTACCTCAATTCTTAAACCTTTTCCTCGGGTTGGAAATGTCCCTTTATACACTGATTATAAAGTCTCAGTCGGAGGGTGTCGGGTTGTGTTATAGTAATTGGCACCAGGGTCGGTGACAGTCATAAGTGGATATTATTTGCACTATTCGTGAGGTCGGATAAAAGTCGACTGTAAGTGTACGTGTGTAATTTTGATTGAGAAGTGTCAAAATCTCTATGCTCCATTTATATTATCCTTTTAGTCCGCCACCCCGAACACGATCCTGAAAAGTTCAAGTTACAAGATACACCTCTTGTTACTGGAAGTCTAAAATTCCTTGTAGTCAGTTAGGAATTTTGAACGATAAAACAGTCCTTAATCTTACTTTAATCGTGTCACTGGGTTTTCGAGCACTGTACAAACCAACGGAACGGGATGGAGACTAGTCAAGAAGTGTGAGTCTTCCTACTACCCACTGTCTCAAGGTCGTAATGCAAATAAAAGAATTATAAATAAATAAACCGACGTAGAATCAACGACGTACACCCTAGAAATAACTCAGTACACTCTAGAAAGCCTCTCCGTCACCGTGGGGTGAGGTCATGAGAACGGTCCTTTTAGGGTGCCTACCTCCTCGGACCATCCGACGTCAGGTACCCCAGCGATTCTTAGTCTGTGCTGACTCACTGAAGTGAAAGTGAAAAGTGAAAGTACGTAACCTCTTTCTTTACCGTTGGGTGAGGTCACAAGAACGGACCTCTTAGGGTCCCTACCCCCACGAACCAGCCGACGACAGATACCCCAGCGTGTCTCAGTCTGTACTAACTTCGTTGAATCGTCGTCACTTTAGAAAACAAGTCCACGTACCTGAGAGATCAACACCGTACGTTCGAGTCATCAACACCACTTACCCGAATCAACGAGACACCGTGTACTCTAGAATCAAGGGGATGGTCCTTAGTGGACGTAACGTTCGACCTAAGAATTGGTGACCTGGTGGTCCCTTCAGGATCGGTAGTATAAATAAAACTTCGAGAATAACACAACTTATTTTACGATCCCTGTGTGATTTATTCAGTAAAAAAATTAAAATTAAAAATGAAATAAAATGAAATGTCATGACATACCCAAAACGGTATGTAACTGTACTTAGGTGGTGTCCACATGTACTCAAGGGTTTGTTCTTGGGGGGAGGGTGGAGGGTGGGGTATAGTAGAGAGACCTAGTAGGGGCACGTGGTCGGGGTTCGTAGGACATAGGACGTAACCTGTATCTGACCGCTAAACAAAGAATGTACTATCATATGTACAAAGTCACGGTAAGAGGGTTTAGTAGGGTGGGAGAGGGAGAGGGAGTCTCAGGTTTTCAGACGAGATGTGTAGACACAGAGAAAACGACAGAGCGTATGTCCCAGTAGTAATGGTAGAAAGATTTAAGGTATATATACACAATCATATGGCATAACCACAAAAAGAAAGACCGAATGAAGTGAGACATATTAGCCGAGGTCAAAGTAGGCAGAGTAATCTTGACTAAGTTTACATAAGAAAAATTACCGACTCATTACGAGGTAACACATATATATGGTGTCGAAAGAATAGGTAAGTAGACGACTACCTGTAGATCCAACGAAGGTACAGGACCGATAATATTTGTCACGACGCTACTTGTAACCCCATGTACACAGAGAAAGATAAGACCAAAGGAGCCACACATACGGGTCGTCACCCTAACGACCCAGTATTCCGTCAAGATAAACGTTTAAAAATTCCTTAGAGGTGTGACAAGAGGTATCACCGACATGATCAAACGTAAGGGTGGTTGTCACATTCTCACAAGGGAAAAGAGGTGTGGGAGAGGTCGTAAATAACGAACGTCTGAAAACCTAGCGTCGGTAAGACTGACCACACTTCACCATGGAGTAACACGAGAACTAAACGTAAAGAGGTTACTACTCACTACAACTCGTAGAAAAGTACACAAACAATCGGTAGACATACAGAAGAAACCTCTTTACAGACGAATCAAGAAACCGGGTAAAAAACTAACCCAGCAATTTATTCAGTAAATTTTTTTTAGAGACTCACACAAAGTTGATGAACTTTGTGTCGTTGTTTCTGGGTCGTAACGACCCAACTGTTGATATATATAGTGTCGGGAATACTGGGACGAGGTTCATAAAAAGAGAAACTCTTAAATGAAGACTTTTGGTGTGTCCTGTCCGTAAGACCAATGAAATAACAGTGTACAACCAGAGGTGGTTTTGAGGGAGTTTTTTTGTTATTTTATTTTATTCCGTATCCCAGTACTCGTTTTTCTCTGTACTAAAGAACGGGAGTACCTCGAATGTCAGATCACTTCCTCTGTCTTGAAGTAAAGTGGGTTACTTACATTGTAAAGTTACTACTGTTCACGACACTTCTACACCATGTACCTCGAAAAGTCCCTCCTAAACAATTGTACACTCTGAGACCCCGAAGGGTCCACCGAGTCACCATTTCTTGGACGGATGTTACGCCCTCGGTGTCCTCTGTGTCAAAACTAGAGACCCAACCTTTCTAAGAGACCTCCTCCCGTACCGTTGGGTGAGGTCATGAAAACGGACCTCTTAGGGTACCACTCTCCTTGGACCGTCCGATGTCATGTATCCCAGTGTTTCTCAGTCTGTACTGACTTCACTCGGGTGAGCGTACACTCTGAGACTCGTAGTCGGTGTCCCCTTTATGTTGAATGACTGTAGTCTTTCTTCTATCTTTAAGTGAGACGTTTCGTCAAACCCACGACAGAACCATCCGCAGTGATCTTTGACTGAGTCTTTGTCTAAAGGTGCACCCCCTAAATAAATAGATAAAAAGTTTTAAAATAACAAACAAATGTCGTTGCGCCCCAGAAGCAACGACACTCACCCGGTGAGAGATCAACACCACACACCAGAAAACTTCACCAAAGAGGACAACGTCTCGTGAGCGAGATCCCGCGTCTGAGTCATCAACACCGGGTGTCCGAATAACGAGGCTCCGTACACCTCAGAAGGACCCCGTCCTTAGCTTGGGCCTAGGGGACGTAACCGAAGAGTTAGTGACCTGGTGATTCCTTCAGGGACCTTTCGGAAATTTGTGAAAGTCACAAATTGGTTTCGTCCGTTTTTCAAGTCATAAGGTAAAACCTTGGTTTAGTGAAGTAGACTTCACTTTCGTCTAGTCTCCTCTAAGTACACCTAACACCAACAAACGTTAGGGCCACTTTCTACTACCGTCGAGTCGGGTGCACACACCACCCCACCTCCCCCCACACTCCCCATCAGTCTCGTGTCATAAACTAAACCTTTCTCTAAGGTCTTACTGGACCGAAGTCATTACCAAACCTACACTCGATTCCCTCTCTCCCCCAGTTCCACTAAATGATCCACTCCAGTACAGTGTCCATGACTGAACCGGGGCTCATGTCTGTTTACGGACAGAAGTACTTCAGGTTCTGTCCCTTCTCTGGTAGTTCGGTGTCCCGTCACTGTCATGTCGCCCGTTCGACAGGGTCAACCCACGTGTCCTTCCAGTGGTCGGGGTCGTACATCAGGCCTTCCAGAAGGCCCTCCTTTACTGTTGGGTCCCGTCTGAACGTTCCGTTTGTCTTTACTCGGTCCACTTGGCTTTCCTTTCACCCGAACCGTGTCCCGAGTCGTATCCCGCCACCAGACGTTGTCTCTCCCCAAACCCGGGGGTCTCGTAAAACTTTTACAGACCCCTGAAAAACCAGTACTTCCCCCTAGACGATGACCGAAGATCACCCATCCCAGGTTTCTCCGACACTCGTAGAATGCTACGCGTCCTGTAGGGGAAGGGGAGGGACGGGTTTCTCGTGGGAGGTACAGGTATCACGAAGTCACCTGTCGGGACTAGTCTCCGAATCCCGAGTCGGCGTCTTGTCTGACTGAGACATCGACGGAGCTCACACTTCAGTGTCCCACACTCCCCACTGTTCACGTTGACCTTTTACCCGCATACAGTCCGGAGTCTCCCGACCTCCTCAGCCTGTTCCCGTAAGCTTGGGTTACGGTTCCCATGACCCCTCGGTGACTTCTAAAAGTCCGTCTCTTCACTGTTTAGTCGGAACTTTCATGTCAGTCCTTCTCCCTCAACTTCCATTTCTTGTCCCCTTACGTCACAAGTAGTCACTTCAGTCACTTCAGTGAGTCAGCACATGCTGAGAAACTCTGGGGTACCTGACATCGGATAGTCCGAGGAGGCAGGTACTCTAAAAGGTCCGTTCTCACGACCTCACCTAACGGTAAAGGAAGAGGTCCCCTAGAAGGGCTGGGTCCTTAACTTGGGCCCAGAGGGCGTAACGTCCGCCTGCGAAATGGTAGACTCGGTAAGACCTTCGTCACAAGTATCATCATGATAAATGTTTTCGGTCCTGTGTCTTTATGGGTAGTTGTCAACCAAATTCTTCACTACGTGTGTGTGTAAATATATACATATATATGTGTGTATATAATCTTATAATGAAGAGGTATGTTTTCTTACTTTAGGAAGAATATGCCCCTTTCATTTTTTATTATACCCGCAGGGACTATAGAGTCTGTCATTTCTAAGACGGACGTTACACCCTCTGGATCCAAACGAGGGACCCAACCCTTCTTGGGGGCCTCTTCCCTTACCGTTGGGTGAGGTCATAAGAACGGACCTCTTAGGGTCTGTCTCCTCGAACCGCCCGACGTCAGGTACACTAGTGTTTCTCACTCTATGTCTCTTGTTTGCACATCAATGGTTTCCTCTTTCCTTTCTCTTAAACCGTCAGACGTACCGAACCACACACCTCTTGTCCAACCGGGACCCAGAAGGGACCCCTGACCCGTCCGACCGTGTAGGAGACAACTCGACACCGACACTCTTCTTCTCGTCACTCCAGACGTCGGACGTCGTCCTCCCCCGACAGAGTGCTCTACTACGTTAGGTCTCTTGTTGGTCAACGACGTAGAAGATTAAATTGTATCTGTGTCCAATCTCCGAGTCTCGTAGGAAAGTCTAGTTCACGTCGACTACTTTACGCCAGGTGTCCTAGTTACTCTACCTTCCTGTCACTCAAACAGTTAGACCAAGACGGTAAATGATACCGACGACAAATATCTTCGTGTCCGACTGGGGTGTGGACCCCGTGGACCGGCACCCCTCTCACTCCTGCCTGTTGGTCGGTTCGGTCCGTCTGACGGAAGATTAACCGGGTCTGAACGGTGCATCCGACCAGAGTCGGGACGTGAATTGGGGTCCGTTCAGTACGGAGAAGAGACTCGGACCAATTATGACGAACGGAGAGTCCGAACTACTCTTCTAATTCCATCTATTTACGGATCGTCTCTATTCGGTGAACCATCCCCGAGTTTTTTACTAACGATACTAATAAGATGTTCTTCGGGTCGTGGCTTGGGAGACAGCACTAGGAGTGACAACGTGACAAAGACGGAGTGACCTTTCCGTTACCTCGACGAGGTCCCTGGAACCGACGACACGAAGAAGAGACTCCCTGCGTTTCTCGGTCGTCCTGAGGTTCCGACGTCGCCCCGCCCGTCACCACTCCCGTGTCGAGCGGACCTTCGACTCGGGTCGTCCGTGTGTGGTAGTAGAACGAAGGAGTGTCGGTGCACCTCGAAACACTAAAATAAGACTCCGAAAATCTCCGTAGTACCTTTTGTCCGTAGTCGGACGGTGACCTGTCTAAGTGTCTTGTACTTGGGTGGGTTCCTGTGTGAGATCACCTTCTTGATTACGATAACTAGAGACTACTACATGGTCCGAGCAGAAAGTTAGACTACCTCAGAATCTCCGAAGACCCAAAAGACACACACACACGCACACACACACACACACACACACACACACACATCGACGGGACGAAACTAGAGACTACTACATGGTCCGAGCAGAAAGTTAGACTACCTCAGAATCTCCGAAGACCCAAAAGACACACACACACACACACACACACACACACACACACACATCGACGGGACGGATATCCTGGTCGAAACCGAATCAGTACCGATTGTGGATAACTCCCACACTTTCCACGGTCTGAAACTTTTTCGTGAGTCACACAGAATACCAAAATTAGAAGTAGTGCTAGGATACTCTAGTCTCGACACTTCGAGTCTCTCCAACTCATTGACCGGACCCCCACTGGTCGATTATTACTCATCTCGACCCTACACGTGATCTCGACTGACTGGGGTCTGACATATCCACGTCCTAAGCAAGAACGTCCCTGGGGAAAAGACCTAGGGGAGGAGGGTCCCGACAGTCCCTCTCGTCGTTCCGGGGAGACTACTCCAAGGGCGGGGCCGGGTCCTTCACCGATCGTCTTTCGTTTATCCTTCCGCCTGCTCCTTGTTTTCAATCCGGCCGCCGCTAGACCTCCGACGTCGGCCCCCGCAACTCGTGTGTCCCGCCCCGGAGCCTCGTTTCAGGGGACCCCAGGTCCCGGCGTAAGGAGGCTCCAGACGTTTCCGGTGGCGAATTTCCGCGTCTCCTCGTCGACCCTTGCTCTTGTTTCGCCGGCCCGGGGGGAGCCTCCTTCCTTCCTCACTCGGGGTCCTTTGTCGACTATCGCGATTCGAGTCGAACAAAAAAAAGGAGACGAGTTGTCAAGAGGACGGTGCCGTTTGTTTTCTACATGTAAGACTAAGGGAGAAGACAAACCTAACACGACAGCTCACCTAGACCAGACACTATTTGACCCCCCTTCTCCTAGGCGCCCGCCAAAGAACGAGGCGACCGGTCAAACGACCCGGTAGCGCTCTGCGCCTCTATCGAAGAAACTGGCGGAGAAACAGGGCGCGCCGAGTCATTTAGGTCGGGCCGGACCGGCGTGGGCCCCGGGGCTCTCTGTCCGGAAAAAAAGGGACTACCTTAACTTCTAACGGTTGAAACGTCCAAGTGACCCTTGACCGTCGCTGGAACTGGAAGTTCCTGGACGTGCGTGTGTGCCGTGCGCACGAACCCCCTGTGTGATAAAAATACCTGGACATTTTGATAATTCTCTTCTTGATACGGGAGAGTCGGGTGAGGGACAAGAGTAGTGGCGCCGACTCCAGTGCCAAGTGAGGACGGGTCTCGGCGGGAACCTGATGAGTCACTCGTTTAAGGCGGGTCGGACCTGGGTCGGTGAAGCGAGAGTCCCCAGGTCCCCACTCTCACTGTTGTCGACGTCCCCGTCCCCTTCGGTCGTAGGTTGTCGGTCTCGTTCCGTCCGTCCTCCACAGGTGTGTCCAGGGGTGTTCGGCCGACCCTAGGACTCCGATCGGACCCCACAGGTGGAAGGAGGTTCAGACCTATAGACATCCACTGCCCACCGGGACTACCCTGATTCGTTGGGTGCATACTACTGTCACCGTCTACGTGGAGGACGACGGGCGAACGTCCACCCACCCCTAAACTTGGAGGGAGACCGAAGGGACCACCGAGTCACCATTTCTTAGAAGGACGGTTATGTCCTTTGTACCCAAATTGGGGACCCACCTTTTCTGGGGGACCTCTTCCTTTACCGTTGGGTGACGTCATAAGAACGGACCCTTTAGGGTTCCTGTCTTCTCGGACTACCCGATGTCAGGTACCCCAGTGTTTTCTCATCCTGTCCTGAATCGTTCAGTTCTTGTTGTTGACCGAAGGATTTGGGATACTCCAGACTACGAACTATAGGACTTACGACCCGTATGACACAAAACGGATGGTCCACAACTGTCTCACTTGGGTAGGTTCCCATGATATTTTGGTATCGTTTTGTTTTGTTTTACTTAGTTTTCTTCAATTTGATATGTGCTTTTGGAGGTGACTCAGGACAACGACGACTGTGAACCCACTAGGGACGTCGGGAGCGCTACCGCCAAGACCAGTGTGCCTGACTTTTTCTAACAAAACTACGGTATCTCTGACTACACGCCCCCGGGAAACATTGACGTCCTCAATTTGACTCGACGTTCTCCAGTCGCACCGACCTGGGACGGGGCACGACAAACCGGGCTAGAGAGGAGGGTGGGGCAATACTCCTCCGTCAAGTGTACGTCTTCTGTTTACCGTATTTCCCGTCCGTTAATTAAAAAAGTCGACCTCCGACACTACCTTAAACCCACGAATCTGAGACCGCACGTGACGATTAAGGTAAGAAGAGGAGACACTTTATGGAGGTGAGACGTTCCCCCACCACGGGAAGTTTTAAGGTAGTGACTATAAAAGACGGAAATCCCGGTTCTCCATTTAAGTAACAAGTCAGTGACTCAGCACAGGTTGAGAAAAGCTGGGGTACCTGACGTCGTGTGGTCCGAAGGGACAGGAAGTGATACAGGATCTCAAACGAGTTTGAGTACAGGTAACTCAGTCACTACTATAAAAGACAGAAATCCCAGTTCTCCATTTAAATCACGACTTTTAATAAACCTTACTCAGACTCCAATGGGACGTATGATAATTACGAAGTTTTGTGGTTTCCCGATATCACGGTCGACCGGCTAAGAAGGGAATAAAGGACCTCTCCCTCGTTGCACCAGGGTCGTACCAAGTTCCAGACCAAGGGGGGTGGATCGTCGGAGACCACACCTCGTCGGGTCGGTTGGACCACTCGTCTTTACGTCCGTCCCTTGTCTCTTGAACGACCCTTTTCCCCTTCTCTGCCTCGAATTCGTTCTTACCTGGTGTCACTTCTGAATCATGAACCGTCTACCCCTCTGCCTTCCTCCTATGAGATCTCCCTCTTTTTCTTTAGGACTTCCCTTGAACCTTCTCATTCTTTTTCAATGGAGTCGGTAAAGGTACCTCCGTTACATTACATCAGACACACATTTAGAACCCACCCACTGGAACCCGTTCTAAATTGGAGACACCAAATCAAAAGGTGAGACGTCTTACCCACTATTTAATCAGAGATAGAGTATTCCAATAGTACTTCTCATTTCTTTAAGTGTCTTTCGTAACCTCTTTTATAAATCGCTCATTATTTGTGAGTTATGGATAAAGGGTAATAATAATTATAAAGGTTAAAAAGAGGGTCGTACACAGAGTGTTAGGAAACAAGTCCTGACCGTATACGAGAGGTGAAAATGGGATTTCGAAGATGGTTAGTTGACTACAAATAGGTCACAGGACTAATCACTAAAATTAGGAAGTTCAGTGAACGGAGACTTTAGACGAGAAACCTTCGAACGGTGTGTGCCTCGTTCGAGTGTTATTTACATTGGTTCATCTTAAATGGGTAGTAGTGGTAGACTTTACGTCATCCTACACCAAATATCAGTAAAAAATACGGAGAGGGTGGGGCCGAGTTCTCTAACTTGTCTCTCTTAGGACGGGGTCCTTGAATATCGGGTTGAGTCTCGACATCTCCTAATTCATGATGTGTGTCCCTCTGGAAATCGTCGAAAGATAGAGTTGTGGGTATTCCTCTCGTTCGTCTGACTATGGAGAAAACACCCCATAATCTCCTAGAGGGAGACCCCTGTGACTTGTTGATTGTTTTTTCCAGATGTCCACTCTAGGAACGACTGTACCGAACCGTATTAGTGGGATGTCACTTTAGGTTGTCAACTGTTCGAAGACAGTCGAAAAACCAGTGTGACAATTCGTATTTGTTTCTAGCAAACAGTGAACTTTGTTTAGTAGGTTTTACTTTCTGTCACGGTTTTGTTTGTATTCTTTCTTTGAACATCGCTTGTCCTCGCTAAGTCCCTCATTTTTTCTTGCAAAAAATTTTGGATGTTAAGAATAGAAACTCTAAATTCCCTTCTCTAACGTAGGTACTTTGTTCCTGTCTACGACATTTTGTTTCTTGTAAGTCTCTTCTTTTTCCTGTAAACCTTTATTTTATACACATTTATACAGACGTCTTGTCGTACCTATTTAGAGTTTTTTTGTAATACAAATCTTTTTTCTCTTCAGTTTGTGTTTCCTCTTAGATAGAATCTTAAGGTAGATATACTTTACGTTCTGATTAACTACCACTGTCTTTAGTCCTTCACCAACGGACCCTTCGACCCTCCTCTTCCTTGGTCTTCCCTGTGTTTCATCGAAAGATGCACTTACCTTTACAAGAAATAGACCAAACCCAAGATAAACGCACTTACATCAGTCAATAGTTTTAAATGACTTGGTTATCATATTCTAGGTACGTGTAATAAGACACAATTAATACAATTATTTTTGTATAGACGTCTTTACTTTTCAAGTCATCTTCAAAGATCTAGATCGATAGTTGAATGTCCTTTGTGTTTCTTGTCTCTTTGTACAATTTAGTGTAGTGTCCTTACGTCAATCGCTTCAGACTGACACCCTTTGATCTCAAATTGGTTATAAAAAAAGATTATTTTTGAACGTTCCCCCCCACCACTCCTCTCTGTCTTTTTTAATTAACAGTGTCTCTGAATTCTCTGTATATTAGTTAGTGTAACACACTTGGAACAAACTTAGATTTAAATTTGTTTGATAAATCTCCGGTTCAAATGACTTGTTATCCTTTTCACATTTGTACAGGTCTATAAACTATTATAAGTTCTTAATAATAATAAAAATTTCACTCTATTACCACAAACATCACCAAACCCAAACAAACGAAAAAAAAAAAAAAATTTCACTGGAAATAGAAAATTTCTAAGTATCACTTTATGAAGTTTACTATAGACTCAATCGTCTCACCTTCCGTTACTCTCACTCATTTCTGTTTTCTTTGTTCTGACTAGTACACAACTATTAACAATTTCGACCCTCATCTCATGTGACCCAAATAATAAGATCTCAGAAAAGAAAACACACACAAACTTTAAAGGGTAATTATTCATGAATTTTTTTTTATCCTCTCACTCTTCTTTTTGACTCGTTCAGAGGGTCTAATTTCTTTCTTCCTTTCTTTTTCTGTTTCTCTACCTTTTGTCTTCGTTTTCTATTCTTTGTGTTTCTTATTCAAGTCTAAATTTCTCTCTCTCGTCCTCGCTCTCTTCTTTCTTTTACTTCTTTTACTAGTTTCTTTATTAAAATCGTTTAAAGTACTATGACTGGTGGTAATCAAAGATCTGACTCTCCGGTCGGTCATCGGTTGTGCCCTACTTTTTATGGGGTGTGGTTTCGGATAGGATCTCTTTAAAGTACTTACCGAGTGTTTGGAGTGTGTGAGACTGTCAGAAGTGACTACGGAGGAAAAAGAGAGAGAGAACCCGTCATGGGACAACCGTGGCGAACATCCGGTTCAACGAGGAGGTGAAAATCTCGACCTACTTTGTAGTATGAAACCATACTACGTCCTGGACCAAAAGTCCCGCTGACGATTCCCAGACCTATTGTATAGACCTTTATATCTGTTCGATCGAAGTCGCATTGACAGAAAAAGAAAGTACGAAATTGTTAAGACAAAAAATAATATAAATCAGTACTATATTAAAGTTTTATGTTAATTTGTAAATGTACAGTCTCTTAAGTTTTATTGTAAAAGTTTAACTTTATATCAACCTTAAAGGGAGAACCCGGTCACCAATTCTTAGGTGGACGGTTACGTCACATGTATCCAAACTGGGGACTATACTCTTGATTCTAGGGTGTACGGTGTCTGATGACTCAGGAACCCGACGTTGATCTCTCATTGGAGACTCGTAGTGTTGATCTCTTTCAGGTGTGTGTCGTGATTTCTGGATCGTCTCTAATTTTAATTTATTTTAAAAAAATTTTTTACTTTATATCAACTATATGTTATAGTACATTCAATATCCACATGTTATGTCACTAAAAGTTAAAAATTTCCAATATGAGGTAAATACCTGAAAGGACTACCGTGTCTACCATTTCTTAGACGGACGTCACTTCATCTGCTCCCAAATTAGGGCCCAAGCCCTTCTGGGGGAACTCATCCTTTGTCGTTGGATGAGATTATAAGAACGGACCTCTTAGGGTACTGTCTCCTTGGATCGTTCTATGTCAGGTACCCCAACGTTTCTCAACCTGTTCTGATTCCTTGATTGTCCAGTCCTTCGTTGTCAATCTTGACCTGTACCTTGTCCGACCAAGGTTTGTCCTTTTCCTCATGCAGTTTCGACATATAACAGTGGGACGAATAAATTGAATATACGTCTCATGTAGTACTCTTTGCGACCCGACCTTCTTCGTGTTCGACCTTAGTTCTAACGGCCCTCTTTATAGTTATTGGAGTCTATACGTCTACTGTGGTGGGAATACCGTCTTTCACTTCTTCTTGATTTTTCGGAGAACTATTTTCACTTTCTCCTCTCACTTTTTCAACCGAATTTCGAGTTAAGTCTTTTGTTTCTAGTACCGTAGACCAGGGTAGTGAAGTACCCTTTATCCACCCCTTTGTCACCTTTGTCACAGTCTGAAATAAAAAACCCCAAGGTTTTAGTGACGTCTACCACTAACCTCGGGGTTTTAATCTTCTGCGTATGTGGAACCTTCCTTTCAATACTGGTTGGATCTGTCGTATAAGTTTTCGTCTCTGTAGTGAAACGGTTGTTTCCCGGTAAATCAGTTCCGACACCAAAAAGGTCATCAGTACATACCTACACTCTCAACCTGACACTTCTTCCGACTCGTGGCTTCTTAACTACGAAAACTTGACACCACAACCTCTTCTGAGAACTCTCTGGGAACCTGACGTTCTTCTAGGTTGGTCAGGTAAGACTTCCTCTAGTCGGGACCCACAAGTAACCTTCCTGACTACAACTTCGACTTTGAGGTTATCAAACCGGGGTGAACTACGTTTCTCGATTGAGTAACCTTTTCTGGGACTACGACCCTTTCTAACTCCCGTCCTCCTCTTCCCCTACTGTCTCCTACTCTACCGACAGACCGTAGTGACTGAGTTACCTGCACTCAAACTCACTTGAGACCCTCAACCACTACCTATCTCTCCGGATCGTACGACGCTAAGTACCCCAGCGTTTCTCAGCCTGTGCTGACTCGTTGACTTGACTTGATTTGACTTCGTTGATTGTGTGTGTGTGTGAGGTAAATATCAATAATATTTTATAACCGATATTAAGGGTCACAACATGTTATATAGGAACATCGAATAAAATATAAATTACAAACATGAAGAATTAGAGGATAGCGATATAACGGGGGACGGTGACCATTGGTGATAAAACAAGAGATATAGACACTCAGACGAAAAAACACCAACGACAACAATATCGGTGACTAAACAACATAAAAGAATCTAAGGTTCATATTCAATATCGTATGTCCCAATGATAACTGATTACCGTTACCCTCTACTCTCCCTCGACCCGTCTGTCTACGGGGAGAGGACACCAAGGAGGAACACTGGAAAGACCCTCCCAGAGTACATGGGTAATTTGATCGTCGGTCACACCATTGTAGACTGTAGTGTAAGGGGACGGGGAGAAAGGAAACGCGGGACACGTAAGAAAAAAAAAGATATATCAAAATAAATAAAAACCGACACGACCGAGAAGCAACGACACCCCGAAAAGAGATCAACACCACTCACCCGATGAGAAGTAACGTCACCAACCCGAAGAGAACACCATCGAAGAAAACACCTCACACCCAAGATCCCGTGTCCGATTCATTAACACCGTGTCCAAAATCGACAAGGAGCCGTACGCCTTAGAAGGGTTCTAGTCCCTGACTTGGACACAGAGGACGTAACCGTCCGTCTAAGAAATGGGGACCCGGTGGTTCCTTCGGGAGAGACATGTAAGATAATACTTTTGAAAGTTTGTATCTCTTCAACTTTCTTAAGTGTTACTCGCGGACATATGGGTAATGGATCTAAAGTGGTATCTGTAAAATTTGTCGAAAGTCAAGTCAAGTCAGTGAGTCAACACAGGTTGAGAAACACTAGGGTACCTGACGTCGTGCGGTCCGAAGGGACAGGTAGTGGTTAAGGACCTCGAATGAGTTTGGGTACAGGTAGTTCAGTCGTTACGGTAGGTTGGTATAGTAGAAGACAGCAGGGGAAGAGGAGGGCGGAAGTTAGAAAGGGTCGTAGTCCCAGAAAAGATCACTCAGTCAAGAAGCGTAGTCCACCGGTTTCATAACCTCAAAGTCGAAGTCGTAGTCAGGAAGGTTACTTATAAGTCCTGACTAAAGGAAATCCTACCTGACCAACCTAGAGGAACGTCAGGTTCCCTGAGAGTTCTCAGAAGAGGTTGTGGCGTCAAGTTTTCGTAGTTAAGAAGTCGTGAGTCCAAAGAAATATTTGTCGAAATGACTCTATATTAAATAAAAAATTTTATACGTAAACCGACGTAACCGAGAGTCAACGTTGTACACCCTAGAAAACAACACCGTGCACCCGAGTCATCAACGTCGAACACCCGAATGAACGGGACACCGTACACGTCAGAATCAAGGGACTGGTCCCTAGTTTGGGTACAGGGACCGTCCAAGAATTGCTAACCTGGTGAATCCCTTCAGGACTCTATATTAAATTTATGGTATTTTAACTGGGTATTTTTCACATGTCAGGCCACCAAAGATCATATAAGTGTCTATACACTTGTAATAGTGACAAAATCTTATAAGAGAAGTGGGGATTTTCTTTGGTGGACAGTTAATTGTCAGTGAGAGTAAGGGGAAGAGGGTTGGAACGTACGTACGTAAGGATGGGTCAACGAGTCAGCACAGACTGAAGAACGTTGGAATACCTGACATCGGACGGTCCGAGGAGACAGGTACCCTAAGAGGTCCGTTCTTATGACCTCACCCAACGATACGAGAGGAAGGACTGGGTCTCTAGGTTAGGAGTAGAGGACACAGAGGTCGTAACGTCCGTCTAAGAAACGGGTGACACGGTGGACCCTTCGAGAGAGGGTCAGAATTTGTTGGTGATTAGATAAAAGACCTAGATACCTTAGTGGACAAAATCTGTGACGTATAGTTACCTCAGTATGTCATTTACCAGAAACCACTGACCAAAGAAAGTGAATCGTATTACAAAAATTCCAATAGGTACAACATTGTAAATAGGTATGAAATAAGAAAAAATATATCATAAAGTAACATATAATAATTGTAAAATATACACGAGATAGTGGACACGTAGGTAGATAGGAAGGGAGATACCTAGGTACTTAGGTAGAATATAGAAAATACATAAAGGGAAAAAAATTCAGAAAGGTGTTCAGAGTAACGGAACCGGAACGTGTGGAAAGTTATGGTGAGTATAGTGTAATAGTGTACCGGAGGGACCCTCGTTGTCTCCGGCCCTCTACCTCATGAATCGGAAGTCCGAGATGTATCTCCCTGTTTCTCTTTTCCCTCGGACCCTTACCTGAAAACAATGGGACCGTCTGTCGTAAAGAGTTAAGGCAGGTGTAGATGGGGAGGTCTAAGAGGAGGGTGGTAACGTAGAGTGTCTAGAATGTAAGATCTTTAGACTTTAAGGAACTTCAAGGGACCCGTGGGGTGTAAAAAGACCTGAGGTTGAGAACGTGAGTAGGAAATGGGCCTGTTGGAAGAGACACACTGTCGAAGAAAGGAGTATTAAGTTGAGTCGACAGTGAGAAGTCACTTTATAGGGGTTGTGTGTTTGTGTGTGTGTGTGGGAGACCGGAGGGAAACAAACAAAAGGTGAGGGTAAAACCGTAAATGGGAGGAAATAACTTAATTGGAAAACTAGATAGAGGTGGTTGGACCTTTAGGAGTTTCCGTCCCCGGTCCGGAACATATAGAACCATAGGGATCTTTAGTGACGTCCCCACCGAGGTGTTTATAAACAACCTATAGCTTACCTTTTCCAGACCAATGGTAACAATGATAACAAATGGATGGTTTGTACAAAACCCCGTACGTCCTTTCCTCTGAACCCTCATTCATGGACCAAACTATGTTACTACTCATTCTGATATAGGACCCGGAGTCTCCTGGAGGTCGTGGGAAAACAAGACCCGTCTATATTGTGACCTGTTCTACGGTCCTGTTGTCTACATCTGACCCTGACAGGGTCTGTTTGGTCTTGTATTCCAGTGGGTTTAATGTACAGGTGCGGGTACTTTTGTCGTCACGGTGCGACTGAGTGCTGGTCGGACAGTCTGGTCAGTGAAGGTCTGAAAAGAACGTGCCCGGTTAATGAGGATTAGTCATGAACCCAATAAACACAAAATTTAACAAGAATAGGTACATTTTTTTAGTGGGTACTTTAAATTATAAGGATTCCATCATGCATGTAACACGTGTATTTTCTTTGTATATGAACCCGAAGGGACCACCGGGTCACCAATTCTTAGGCGGAACGTTACGTCCTATGTACCCAATCTATGGACCAGGCCCTTCTAGGGTGTACGGTGCCTCTTCGATTCCGACACACGGTGTTACTGACTCGGGTGCCGGGGGACTCGAGGCGTGTGGTACCTCGAGCACAAGAGGTTATTCTCTTCTGCGACGTTGATCTTCGCGTGGGAGGTGTTGTCCTCTTTCGGGTACGTGTCGTTACTTCTGGGTCACTCCGGTTTTTATGTAACTTTTTTTTTTTTTATATATATATATATATGAATACGTTGGTCTGTCTTTTTTTTAGTGGGTTACTTGTTGTTTTTGTAAAAAGTTGGAAAAGACTACATGACTTAAGTGTAAATGTTTGTCATACGTTTTGGGCAATGTATTTATGTGAAGAATCATAATTGTACACTGAGATCAGACATCAGAAATAACTTTCCAAAACCCACAAAGGTCGGACACCGGTATTGCCGTGATACTTGTAGAACTACATCTAAGGAAAGGGAAAGAAGACTCAGTTAAGAAACTCGATGAGCGAGGTTCACTGCACCAAGACCTTGCTCTTGCCATCTATGTAGAGTAAATGGATAACGAGACACAGATTGGTGAGAGGACTTTTAGACTCAGTTTAGTGTCTCGTGTAGACAAAGAGTGTCGAGGCAGTTATTAACTACAAAAGTACAAAAGGTATAATTATCCATGAATAACAGTAAATCCTACAACAATCGTAAAAATTCACGACGTCTCCAAAATGTAATATGAAATTTGTTTTCGTCGAATCAAAAACACTTTTGTGTAAGATTACATTTATATATGTAATATATATTCTATACAACGTCCATAAGCAATTCATAAACAACTTACTTACTCACTTTAATACGAGTCAATGTTTCTCTGTCTACGACACACTAAGGTGAATATACTCCATGGATCTTACCAGTTTAAGTATCTCTGTCTTTCATTTTTCCGTCAACGGTCCCGAACCCCTCACCCCGGTACCCCTCAACAAATTGCCCATGTCTCAAAGTCGAAAATTTCTACTTTTCTCAAATCCTCTAAGTAACGTGTTACACTTACATGAATGATCAACTTGACTTGTAAATTTTACCATTCTACCATTTAACACATAATACATATTATATATACACACACACGTACACCACACATACAGAAACACACACAAGTCAACGAGTCTTTACAGGTTGAGAAACATTAGGGTATCTGACATCGGACGGTCCGAGGAGACAGGTACCCTAAAGACTCTGTTTTTATTACCCTACCCAACGGTAATCGGAGAAGTCCGATAGAAAGACTGGGTCCCTAGCTTGGACGTAGAGGAAGTAACCGTCCGTCTAAAAAATGGTGACTCAGTGGACTCTTCGGACAAATTTTTTTTTTTTTTTTATATATATATATATATATATATTTGGGTTACTAGTAAACCATATATAATAATTATCGTCACACGGATATTATATATCAGTAAGTACAATTTACTTCAAAGTACACACCTTAAAAGACGAAATTTTATAAACATAATTAAAAAGTCACGTCTCTGTTTACCCGTTTCTACCGACTATTATTATAATAGTGCACGGTTTATCTGATTTTTTGAGTATATGTCTATGATGATACACTCGTAGGTTATAATAGTAATTTCTCGAGATGGAAAAGTTTTTAGTACGTAGATTAAAAGATAATAGAAACTTACTTTTCGTCTTCGTCTTAAATCCCCGAGAATCGTTGTCGGTACACTTAAAAAGTGGAATTCCTACCTTACTCCTCTGATTTTCTCAGACGACGATGACGATTCAGCGAGTCAGCACAGGCTGAGACACGCTGGGGCACACTGGGGTACCTGACGTCGGGTGGTCCGAGGAGACAGGTACCTTAAAAGGTCCGTTCTCATGACCTCACCCCACGGTAACGGAAGAGACTTTTCTCAGATCCAAACTAAAACTAGTTCTCTAGTTTTACAGAACTAAAAGGGTGAAGTTCTCAGTGTTATAGAGAGAGGAATTATTACGTGAGGTCGGTTCAGGAGAATTACAGAGTAACCGATTTTACCTAACGCATTGAACGGGACTGATGTGGTCTCCGATAACCCTTTCACCCCCTTATCTTGTCCAATCCGTGTACCGGTGACGTTCATTTAATCCCCAGGGAGTTATTCCTTCCTCTTCCGTTACCGTGGGGTGAGGTCATGAGAACGGACCTTTTAGGGTACCTGCCTCCTCGGACCATCCGACGTCAGGTACCCCAGTGCTTCTCAGCCTGTGCCGACTCACTGAAGTGAAAGTGAAAAGCGAAAGTACGTAACCTCTTCCTTTACCGTTGGGTGAGGTCACAAGAACGGACCTCTTAGGGTCCCTACCCCCTCGCACCACCCGACGGCGGATACCCCAGTGTGTCTCAACCTGTGCTGACTTCGCTGAATCGTCGTCGTCGTTATTCCTTTCTTTTCCTTTTACCCGTAACCCTTCCGTAGTCGACACAGACAATGTGAGTGTAACCACAAAAACAAAACAAAAAACGAACCCCGTAATGTCCGACCTTGGTTACCAATATACCGAGGACTTTAGGATTACCTTTTTCGCTCAATAAGGATAGGACACCTGACCAAACGTTACCCTACGTCATAAATACTTTACCAACGACCTGCTTGTGGTAAGTCTCTAATGTTCCTTTTTCAGTCATTTCTCCTAAATTTCGTTTCTTGTGACTTTCTCCTTCAGTCTAAGGTTGTGTCATTGAAGTGTCTCCTTCGTTTTCTATAAACGTCTGAGAAGAACCGATTCTGTGGTCTCGTTGCGAATCCTTCGTCCATTGATAATACATTTCTGTACTAATCACTACAGTCGTAACGGTGTCCCTAAACCTCTTATGAAACCTAACTACTATTCCGGAACCATAATTTATTATCATCATAAAAGAATAATAATAAACGTATAGCACACCAATTCATAAAAGTTAAGAAAGTTTATGATACTTGTGAACTACAGGTTGTCAGAGGTTTTATGTAAAATTTCACTTTTCCACTCTACGTTTCGTCGTATGTAATTTTTCTTCTTTTTCTTATACATTAAGTTTATCAACGTATCTGATAAAGTTCGTCTCATATGCTCCTTATATATCCTAACTGACTTAAATAAAAATAAAATTGAAAACGGGCGCGACACAATAGTCAAGTCTAGTCAGTGAGTCAGGACAGACTGAGAAACGCTAGGGTGTCTGACGTCGTGTGGTCCGAAGAGACAGTAGTGGTTAAGGGCCTCGAACGAATTTGAGTACAGGTAGCTCATCCACTACGGTAGGTCGGTAGAGGAGACAGTAGGGGAAGAGGAAGGCGGAAGTTAGAAAGGGTTGTAGTCCCAGAACAGGTTACTCAGGCAAGAAGTGTAGTCCACCGGTTTCATAACCTCAAAGTCGAAGTCGTAGTCAGGAAGGTTACTTATAAATACTGACTAAAGGAAATCCTACCTGACCAACCTAGAGGAACGTCAGGTTCCCTGAGAATTCTCAAAAGAGGTTGTGGTGCCAAGTTTTCGTAGTTAAGAAGCCGTGATTCAAAAGGAATATCAGATTGAGAGTGTAGGTATGTACTGATAACCTTTTTGGTACCGAACAGGAAACAGTCGTTTCCTTACAGAGACGAAAAAGTATACGACAGCTCCCACCAGTATCGAAAAGAAGGTTCCTTATTCGCGGAAACTTAAAGTACCGACGTCAGTGGTAGACGTCACTAAAACCTCAGGTTCTTTTATTTCAGAGAGTGACAAAGGTAACAAAGGGGTAGATAAACGGTACTTCATTACCTGACCTACGGTACTAGAAGCAAAAACATTGTAACTCAAAATTCGGTCAAAAAAGTGAGAGGAGAAAGTGAAAGTAATTCTCCGACAAATCAAGGAGAAGTGAAAGACAATATTCCCACCACAGTAGACACATAGACTCTAATAACTATAAAGAGGGATGTTAGAACTAAAGTCGATAACGAAGTAGGGCAGGTCCTAAAGAGTACTACATGAGACGTATATTCAATTTATTCGTCCCACTGTTATATGTCGGAACTACATGAGGAAAGGGTTAAACCTTGGTCAGAGAACAAGGTACAGCCATGATTGACAACGAAGAACTTGACCTATGTCTAAAGAGTCCTCCGTTCATTCCACCAGACCATAAGGGTAGAGAACTTCTTAAAAGGCGTCAAACAACATCGGTTGTGTCGGTTTCCGAAACCGTATCAGTTATTTCTTCATCTTTAAAAAGACCTTGAGAGAACGAAAAAGATACTAGGTTGTCTACAACCGTTAAACTAGAGACCAAGGAGACGGAAAAGATTTAGGTCGAGTTTGTAGACCTTCAAGTACCAAGTGTATGACAACTTCGGACCGAACCTCTTAAAACTCATAATGAAACGATCACACACTCTACTCGCGTTAACACACCATCAAACTCGTAAGAAACTGTAACGGAAAGAAACCCTAGCCTTACTTGTGACTGGAAAGGGTCAGGACACCGGTGACGACTCAAAAAGTTTAAACGACCGTATAACTCACGTCGTGAAAGTCTCGTAGTAGAAAATCCTAAACTTTATCGAGTTGACCTTAAGGTAGTGGAGGTAATCGAAACAAACATCACTACGAAGGATTCCGGGTGAACTGAAGTGTAAGGTGGTGCAGACCGAGATCCATTCACTAGTGTAGTAGTACCAATAGACCCAGTACTTCTAGAAAAAACATATCAAGAAGACACATAAGAACGGTGGAGAAGAATTATAGAAAACGAAGACAATCCAGGTATGGTAAAGACAGGAAATAACACGGGTAGAAACGTACTTTACAAGGGAACCATAGATTAAAAGAACTTCTCTAGAGATCAGAAGGGGTAAGATAATAAAAGGAGACAAAGAAACGTAACTAGTGACTGCTTCCGAAAGAATGGAGAGGAACGATAAGAAACCTTGAGACGTAAGTTTACCCACATAGAAAGGAAAAGAGGAAACGGAAATCGCAGAGAAGAAAAGAGTCTATAAATATTCTGGAGGAATCTGTTGGTAAAACAGAATAACTTAAAGAAAAGAACTCAGAACTAGTAACGGAGGATATGTTACAGTGCTTGGAAGTAGGTATCAAGAAGTCCGTGAGACAGATAGTCTAGATTAGGGAACTTACATAAACAGTGAAGTGACATATTAGCAATCCCTAAACTAAATCCAGTATGGACTTACCAGATCACCAAAAGGGATGAAAGAAGTTAAATTCAGACTTAAACCATTATTCCCCAAGTACTAGACACGGTGACAGTCGAGGGTCAGAACAAAAACGACTGACATATGTCGAAGAGGTAGAAACCGGTGTTTCTTATATTAGTTAGACTAAAGTCATAACTGGTGGACCACCACAGGTACACATCTCAGAAGAGAATACAACAACCTTCTCCCACGAACGATACTGATCACTCAAAAGAACCGTTTTGAGACAATCGGAAACGGGACGAAGTAAAGTATGAGGTTCTGGTTTGAACGGACAATGAGGTCCATAGAGAACTGAAGGATGAAAACTTAAGGTCAGGGGATACTCTACCACTACCTGTCCCTCCGGAACGCACGACGTTAAGTACCCCAACGTTTCTCAGTCTGTACTGACTCGTTGACTTGACTTGACTTCACTGACTACTACTTTTACTATAGAAAAAAAACCCACAATCAAGATCTTCTAGAACATCCAGAAGTATCTTGGCAAGTCGAAGTCGAAGAAGTCGTAATGACCAACCCCGTATCTGAACCAAAAGACACTATGACTTACCAAACGGAACCTTTGTCTGTCTCTAGTAAGACAGTAAAAACTCTAACGTGGGTTCATAACGTAAAACCTGAGAAAACAACTGATATTCCCGATGAGGTAAAGAAGATTCCCGAAGAACGGGTGTCATCATCTATATTGCCAGTAGACTTAATTTAAGTGGGTAAGGTCAGGTAAAATCAAGTGGCTAAGGATTTTACAACTACAAGTGAGAACGGGAGAGGACAAACTGGTGAAGATTAAATGGGACTAAGTACCTTGATTGTAAAGCCCAAGGACGCGTTATAACGAGAAACGTCGTAACTCGAAATGAAGGTAGCGGTCAGTGTAGGTGTTGACCCGTAAAAAAAGTGAAACTGAGGTAGAGAAGTAAGAAAGACCTCAATAAAGAGGTGAGAAGAAGTCATCGTATAACCCGTGGGTGGCTGCACCCCTCAAGTAGAAAGTCACAGTACAGAAAAATGGAAAAGTATGACAAGGACGCTAAGAGTTCCGTTCGTATGACTTCACCAAACGGTAACGGAAGAGGCACAAAGTATACCCTAGAATCAAGGGGTTGGTCCCGAGTTTGGGTACGGGAGAGGTTACCTCCGTGCTTCAGAATTGGTGACCTATCGGTCTCTTCAGGGTCCTAACTGACTGAAATTTTTCTCTCTTTAGCTCTCTCGACCACTGTCCCTATTTTAACTGTTTTATTGTTAAAAGTAATCCATTTGAATGATTAAGAATTTAAAACTCGACACACTTATTTAATAATGAGTTTTTACTCATTTTCATTTTGAATTTTCGGTAGTCATGTCTATCGGTATCAAGACCCTTTAAGACGGGAAAAATTTTGTAGAGACATTTTATAGTAGTTAGTCAGTTATCTATAAGTCATTCATATATACTACAACGGTCCATACAATTCATGTCAACTTTAGTCAAAACTCTTTTCAGTTCAAAATAACGAATGTTACTTTATTATTCTAGTTCTATAAAATCTTCTTTTTTTAATCTTTTCGACTGAATACTATCGTGGGAGCCGTCGTTTATTAACATTGTGGGAATACCGTCTTTCACTTCTCCTTGATTTTTCGGAGAACTACTTTCACTTTCTCCTCTCGCTTTTTCAACCGAATTTCGAGTTGTAAGTCTTTTCCTTCTAGTACCGTAGACTAGGATAGTGAAGTACCCTTTATCTACCCCTTTGTCACCTTTGTCATAGTCTGAAATAAAACCCCCCGAGGTTTTAGTGACGTCTACCACTGACGTCGGTACTTTAATTTTCTGCGAATGAGGAACCTTCTTTTCAATACTGGTTGGATCTATCATATAAGTTTTCGTCTCTGTAATGAAACGGCTGATTCCGGGCAGATCATTTCCGATACCAAAAAGGACACCAGTACATACCTACACTCTCAACCTGACACTTCTTCCGACTCGCGACTTCTTAACTACGAAAACTTGACACCACAACCTCTTCTGAGAACTCTCTGGGAACCTGACGTTCCTCTAGGTTGGTCAGGTAAGACTTCCTCTAGTCGGGACCTAAAGAAACCTTCCTTACTACGATTTCGACTTAGAGGTCATGAAACGGGTGGAGTACGCTTCTCAACTGAGTAACCTTTTCTGAGACTACGACCCTCCCCAACCCCCGTCCTCCTCTTCCCCTGCTGGCTCCTACTCTACCGACCTACCGTAGTGCCTGAGCTACCTGCACTCAGACTCACTTGAGGCCCTCTACCACTACTTNTTCGACTTAGAGGTCATGAAACGGGTGGAGTACACTTCTCAACTGAGTAACCTTTTCTGAGACTACGACCCTCCCCAACCCCCGTCCTCCTCTTCCCCTGCTGGCTCCTACTCTACCGACCTACCGTAGTGCCTGAGCTACCTGCACTCAGACTCACTTGAGGCCCTCTACCACTACTTGTCCTTCCGGACCGCACGACGCTAAGTACCCCAACGTTTCTCAGTCTGTGCTGACTCGCTGACTTGACTTGACTTCCCCCTTTTGGTTCTAAAAAACTCAGTGTCTCTATCTGAGTGTAGGGTCGAGACGATGTATGACCAGTAAAATGGGGGTCGTTAACTTAATAAAAGAGACTCAGAGTTATAGGATTATATATTTGACTCTAAAAACACCCACACTACCAATTAAAATACAGAGTTGAACTGATCCGGTGTCATGAGTCTATAAACTAGTTTGTAATAAGATCTACAAAGATACGTCCATAAAAATCCGTTCTAATTATATATATGTGTACTCATTTCGTCCAATAAGAAGTAATATACTTACCCGGAGAACGATAGGTAAACTTCCGGAATTATCTTTTCTTGACCGAAGGGACCCTCGTCTCCCTTAAGACGGTCGGGTGGTAGAAATCTGAACTTGACGTGGAGAAGGGACTCAGAGGTCGGTGTGTCGGATGGAACGTCTTACACTTGCACGGTTTGGAGGTGTCAACGGACTCGGTCAGAAATTTTATTTGGAGAGAGAGAGAGAAATAGTATATGTATAACGACCCTCTCCTTTCTTGAAAAGAAGATGGAAGGAATCCAAATCCTTACTTCCGGACTTTTAATTTGACGGTTTTCTACTAATTGTTCTCTGTCTAAAAATAAATGCAAGTATGTGTCTCAAGTGTCTTTTAACACCGATCCTCCGTCAATCTTAAAGTCCGAATGTGTGGTAGGATTATCCCTTCTACCTACCCTTCCAATACATGGTCTTTTGTTTACTAAAGAAACTTTACCACCCCCTTCCCGTGAATACCCTCTCGTCAACTGAAAATCTTTTCTATTTACCGGGAATCCTCTGATCTACCCTCTATACTATAGAATCAATCCACACCACGACTGACGAGAGTCACCACTATTCTCAGTTAGAAAGGACTAAAGTTTTGAGACTTTGAGGACCCCTCTGCTAAATACTCAATCCATCAAAAGGTTCCGAGATGAATAGAATTTCCGTCTGTTCCCCTAAAGTTTTGGACGTAGACAACTGAGAGTTTATGGATGTCGTGTCGAGTCAACACAGACTACGAAAACTGGGGTACCAGATATGTCAGGTACCTTAATAGCTCCGGTCTTATGAGTTCACCCCTGGCCCCAACCCATCGGAAGGGTTGGGTCCCTAGCTTGGGTCCAGAAGACGTAACGTCCGCCTAAGAAGTGGTCGACTCGGTGCCCCTTCGTGTTCTTATGACCTCACCCATCGGATAGTGAAGACGTCGTCTAGAAGGGTTGGGTCCTTAACTTGGCCCCAGAGGACGTAATATCGGTCTAAGAAATGGTTCACTCGATAGTCCCTTCGGGTCAAAAATACAGTGACTACACGTAAGGCCTGGGGAAGTTGTAGGAAAACCAAGGCAAAAAGATTTCTTGGGATTGAGTGAATCACCCTATAAAACTCCGAATCTATATTATATACGTTCCAATCTAAGAAATGGTAGACTCGGTTGTCCCTCCAATCTATATTACATACAATCCTTAGTAAGTTATTCACTATCGTTAATAATTCATCAGGATTCTCACTATAGTCTATTACAAAATTGAGTGGATACTCGAATACACAGAATTTAATGAACCTAACTTAAAAGTTTTAGATTTTTGTATATTGTTCATCTTTCAATGTTGGTATTTCATTATACTGACTGAAAATTGTAATGGTTTTGAACCCCCCACTTTAATTTTAGGAGACTCATCAACAGTACCTCTGAGATCGTGTTCCGACGGAATCGAATGCTACGAAAACATACCTTCGTTCGAAAACTAAAAACTGGACTAAAAAATTTTATCACTTTGTTTTACATAAATATTACTGAAAGTTTTGTAAAGTTTCTATTGGTTTGAATGTTTCCTCATAAAACTTTACTCTACTTTGGGATGTAACTAAACTTCATTTTACACCTTCACTAAAAGAACACATCTAAAGTTGTACCAACAAAATCACACCAGTCTTGTCCGATACAACACTATTCTCCGTTTAGGGTTTCAGAGTCGGTGAAATTTGATTTCATAATAAAGAGTAAGTGTGCTTCAGGAAATATACAGGTCACCAAGAGGTCGCATAAAGGAAAGTCTCGTCACTGAGTTTCGAGGTCCGATGGAGGTAGAAAGTCGAGGTGACCTTGGACACCGAAAACCAACGATACCGTTGTGCTCAGGTACATCTTTTGGATCGAAACAGGACGGAGTCTGGGTGAAGTGTCCAGTCAAGTCTGTGTGAAGACAATCGGTCTTTCTTAGGAACCCGGGAGTCTCGGTCCTCCGACAGAGTATAACGGAAGATAGACGGGTCCTTCCTCCTCTTCTCTTGACTTATAACCACTGGTGACCAGTAGAGATGGTAGAACCTAGAGTTCGTGGACACTCCCACCCCTCCGCCCCGCCTCTGTCCTACACAGTTGTCACCGGTTCCGTCACCTTCTTCACTTGTCAGAGAAATCTAGTGGAGGGACTTCCCTTGTGCGGGGTGAACAACACAAACTTATTTTTAGATAGAGTTATGAAATATTCGTGTGAAACTCAGATATTTTACTTTGTAACTGGTTGGAGAAATCCTTGTGCGGTGGAATTTCGTGGTATAGTACCGGACTTCGACGAGACAGTTCGCTTTGGAAAAATTTTTCGTAGACAACAACACTGACAAAACTTATTTTTGACAAATGTTGTAATCTCTCTTCCGTATATTTTTGGTCGACAAGTCACTTTCTCTTTTGGAAGGTTGTAAAAGCAAAGTTGAGAAACATAAAAAATTTGTAAGTAAGTCTGTTCTATTGTAAACTAATTACAGCACCCGTAGGAGGTTTCTGTCGTTTACGGATCTGTCTCACAATGTGTCGCCTCTCCAGTTCACACGGGGAGGGACAACGTAAGTGCTCGTAAACTTTCTTTAAATTTTGGGACGAGAAATCTGTAGTGAGTTCCCTTAGAGGAGAAAACGGAAATACACCCCAGACACTCAATTAAAACGTCTCTCCGGTTCTTGAAAAAACTAGTAGAGTGTCCCTGAGGTGTGTCCCAGTTGATACCACAAAAGGTTATTTTAATTTTCACTTCTGAATTCATGACACATCCTAAATAAGACTAGTCTATCCGTCTGTTCCTGTTTATTGGTACATTCAGAGACTGAATTCGCGAAGAGGTTCTGTGTTAAAATCCGGTTAAGTCCAAGAACCGTCTGGTTTGGGGTGTCACACCAGGAACACATACCCGTCGACCATAGAAAAGAAGTAACTGACAATGGTTTTTTAGGTAACATTAGACACACCCCAAACCATTGTGTTCTCGGGGACAATCACGAGACTTTACATAAATTATTCGTCCTCTTCAGGGGGACCTCGACGACTAAACCGATAATCTTTTCCACGACGAAGGAAGTTATCGAAGAAGATAACCAGGTTTCCCATGTCGTACTACTACCCAGTTTTCTTGGGACTGGTCCCTGAAGGGATCACCGGGTCCCCAATTCTAAGGGTGAGGGTGATGTCTCCCGGACCCAAGTTAGGGACCAGTCCCTTGGACCTCGAGGGTACTCTGTTTATTTCTAGGGTACACCACGTTGATTCTGGACCACATTGGTTTATTTATTTTGAATTTTTTTATTTTATTTAAAATTTTCTCGGGATTTCTTTCGACGGTCCCTTTACAAATTCTCAGTTGACTGGAAATGTGATAAAGATTAATGTGTTGACTCCGATTTGTAGTGAGCACGGTTTCTTGGTTTACTACTCGGAGCACCACCGGATCTGTGTCTCCCTTTCCTCGTCTTCAACCTCTCGGATCAGAAGACAACAATCGTAGTCGTTGGTCTCCGTAAATAACCTTTCCCCACTTTCCGTACCCGGGACGGGAGATTCCCGTAGACCATCCTCTACAACTCCTTGTACTTCTTTTGGAGTTTTACCGGGCAGCAAACGAACAGATAGACACTGATCAACGTTTTTTCCGTCGTCAACCAGTAAGAATTACCTGTTTGGTTCCGGTAGACCCGGATCAACTCTATAATCAACTCTTGACACATAAAACCCCCTAAAGGGACCAACAAGTCACGGATTCTTAAACGGAAGGTCACGTCCCCTGTGTCCAAACTAGGGACTAGTCCCCTAATTCTCGAATGTACGGTACCCCGTTGGTTCGGTCTCGTGAGACCTCGGTCACGTGCCGTTGTTTCTGACGGACACGGTGTTCGTTGATTCTTGGTTGCGTCGGTTTTTTTGCTTCATTTATTTATAAAAAATTTTTCTTATTTTTTTCTCCGTTAGTAGTTAAATTTTTTGACGTAAAATTTTTAATATGTAGTAAAATTTTGGATATGTAGTAAGATAACTACGTATCACAATTACAGACGATATGTCGTTTCACTAAGTGAATTCCAATCCACTTCAGTGAGTCAGCACAGACCGAGAAACACTGGGGTGTGTGACATCGAATTGGTTCGAGGAGGTAGGTACCCTAAAAGGTCCGTTCTCATGACCTCACCCAACGGTAAAGGAAGAGGTCTCCTATAAGGGCTGGGTCCCAAGTTTGGGTCCAGAGGGCGTAACATCCGTCTGCGAAATGGCAGACTCGGTGGTCCCTTCAGTCAATATGTATATATTTATATAAGGAAAAGTATAAGAAAGGTCACCACCAAATAATGTCCTATGACTTATATCAAGGGATACAATGGGTTATCCTGATACAACAAATAGGTAAGATACATATTGTTAAACGTAGACGATTAGGGTTTGAGGGGTAGGTGGGGGGGGGGGGGTGGGTGGGTGGGGAACCGTTGGTGTTCAGACAACAGATCTAAACACTCAAAGAAAGACAAAGGACGCATTCTTTTGACACGTAGAACTACACTTCTGACCGAGCCGTTCAAGGGGTACCAATGACTCGGGACCCGCGAGAGGAAATAGGTTCAATTTAGACGAGTCTCACTGAAATTTCGACGGGAGAACTGGAGACCATGTCACGCAAGTATGGACGGTCGTCGGTAGTTCCACCATGTTCGAGGAAAGAGTACCGTGGACCAGGGTAGGATTGAGGAGACAACAGAAGTTCTGTGTGTCTGGACTCCAAGTAAGGACTATATGAACTTATCTTAAATCGAGATCAGATCAAGACTGTGTAAATTTTAGATAGACTATGGTTGGGGGTAAGGAACTTATATGAAACTATTTTGACTGATTGTTGTTGTTTTCTTTTTTTAGCAAACTTGGACCATGGCGTTTTGTCGAGGGGGGGGTGGGGAACGGAAAAAATTTGTAAAGAACTTTTGAACCTGAATTCTTCTTAGTTCTCCCGTAAAGGGACTACCAGGGAGGAGTGAGTGTTATGTATCCCGGGTCTAAGTTAAGGACCAACGCCTTGATCTAGAGTGTATGGTGTCGATTTTTTTATATACGGTATACGGCGTTAATTTTATACCATGTCGGTTTATGTATAGAAAGAAATTTTCTTTTCTTGGTTCTCTTCACATGCCATCTGGTGGGAACTGTATTAGGGGTTTCTAGAGGTGGAGAACGACAGGTGTAGGAACTCATTGGGGAAGGGAATTCCTACCCGACTCGGCTGACTGAACGAAGATTGTTTATCTTATCCCAACTTCATTACTCTACAGTAAAGGTTCTAATCCATTATTTTTCTTCTCCGAGTGTACCACTCCTCCCATGAAAGGTCATTGGTACAGTCACTCGAACCTTCGTCTAATGGGGATAGTGACTGGGTGATCAGTTTGGAAGTCTACTCTGGTGTCAGGACTGGTTATCGAAATGACACCGCAGTGATCTCTGGAACTCGGTCTTCACGGACCAAATAGGTTCAGATATATGAACGGGGTGTCTTTGACACTCTATTATCGTTTACAAACGATGAACTTCAGTGGTTTACAACTCCGATAGACAATGTGTCGTTTTCTATTTATTATGTTTCCTAATGGACTGATCTTTGTGTGAAAAGGGGGAATAAGATTCCGTTTATGGTCTTATTAAAGATCGTAAACCTTCTTCCCGAACTATTGTTTATTACTATCAGAACTCATGGTTTACATACAAGTAAATACGAGGATTTTTAACGATTACCCAATAAAATTTCAGAAATTTCTAATAACACCGTCAATCCCCTCCATCCACCCCAAGAATCTTTAACACAGTATACTTGTCATTCCTCTATACTGACGATAGAAAATTTTACATTCACCACTGGTCCACTCCTTTCTGTACGAATTGAACAAGAGAGATTGGGACTTCCTGTTTCGTTTCCTACACTGACCTTCAACGTCCTTTCGTCCAAGACCGGGGTGACTAAAAACGACTTTGTGGTACTTGTTTTCAGTACGGCTGACGAACTGAGATTTTTAATGTAGATTTCACTTTCACCAAATGTTTGTTACTTTTACGATGACATACGTATACCATCTTAACCCACTAAAAATTTCTACAATAAAAAGATTTAATAAGAAAAATATAGTAGAAACGTTACTCTTACTTTACATTAAGAGCCTTTTCTTATGGTGTACGAAACATAGCGATCTTCTCAAGGAGAAACCCAAACAATGATACAGAGTCCGACTGGTAGAGGAAAGAAGTGTCTCTTTTCAGACTGCTAGGGTCCTTTGTGGTAAAGAAGTTTTGGTAGTTAAAAGGAGCGGACCTTCGGCCGGATCAACTTGGAGGTAAACACGGTCTGGGTAGTCACCAAATACGGTTTCTGTAGTTACTTTAGCTACTAAAGAGACTCCAAGCTCCTCAACTCAAACTACTATTTCTATTCGTCAAGAAAGTTTCTAAACGTTGTCCACGACAGGGGTATCGAACCGTCCTTCTCTAATATCTTTGCCCTGACAAACGTCTTAACTTACTGGGGTTGTCCGGGCGTCCAACACCCCTCCCAAGTAGGTCCAGACCGCATACAAACAATAATATTCAACAATAGAGATGTCTGGTCGTCGTCCTCAGAGTCGACTGTCTTAGGAGCTTACAAGGATTATGTACTTTTAGACAACACCTTCTGACTAGTTAGTCCTCCCCGTGGAATTGATGTCTTGTCAAGTTTTCTGTTTGCTTGAGTGGTGATCCTGTATAAACGAGAGGAAGGAAGGGAGGAACGGAAGGAAGAAAAGGAAGGATAGAATGAAGAAATAAGAAAGAAGGAAGTGTTTCTTTTCATCTCAGATCCAAAAGTGGCTCACGACCCTTTTCCTCGGGAGTCTAAACAAAACTATTTCATTTTCGGACTCGGAAACGGTAGTACGGGAACTTTTACTGCAGTTCAGGATCCTTGTCTCCTACCTCGAAACTCCATACGAGTCTTTTTACTCGTAAATGTTAAGAATCATTTATTAGTAAAATCAAAAAGAAACAAATATAGAAAAGAAGGAAAGTAGAAAGTCATAAAGAGACGAAGACATGAATATTTTTCCTAAAATTTGGACTTTTATTTATAAAGACTAAAGGAAGAGGGGACAAATTTTTTTTTTCCTCACCTAACATTATAGAACCTTTATAAAGTCTAATGTTTTATTAAAAACTAAATGTCTTACAGAGAAAAAGTATAAAAACTTTATAAGATGGTAATATTACAACTTCGTACAATTTATATCTATGTGTACTACAGACACCTAATTTCATAAGACATTTAACTTAAGAAATTCATCATAAGATGTTTAACGAATAACATATGAAGGTATACGGTAACGAAGGGTTAAAAACGACTTGAAATCTTAGTGGGTCTTCAGAAAATTTTATGATTGCGCAATCGAGGGTGACGGTCTAAAATTAGGTAGACCCCATGTTGGACCCGTAGATCTAAAAGTATTCGAGAGGTCCACTATGGTCACACGTTGTTTCAAACCCTAGATGCCGGTACATAATATATACCTAGGAACAAACCTAGTGAGTTTTGGGGTTAGTCTGTAAAACTGTCGTTAGAGGGTTTATGAGTTTTTTTACGTATTGAACCCGTTAACGTGAATTTACTTCACTTATATTATATATAAGTAGAACATCTAAAAGAACGGGTCCGTGTGAAATCAAGAAGTGTGTATAGAACCCTTCATCTAGAGAACTAACAAAGTTCTGGATTTCCTCTTTGTACCCGGAACTTTGATTAAACTTGTTTACCACCGGAAGTTAAGTTCACCCACGGGTCGGTTGTGAGATATCCTCATAGCATGAATTAGCGAGTCAACACAGACTAAGAGACTCCAGGGTACCTGATATCGGACGGTCCAAAGAGACAGGTACCTTAAAAGGTCCGTTCTTGTGACCTTGTCCAACGATAAAGGAAGAAGTCCCCTAGAAGGGTTGGGTCCCTAATTTGGACGCAGAGAACGTAGAGGACGTAACCGTCCACCTAAGAAATGGTCATCATGTGGCTAATCGTGAAGAGTTTTCGTGTCGGTCCTAAAGGGACCACCAGGTCAATGATTCTGAGGTACTAGGGTTACGGGTCCAAGCTAGGGACCAGTCCCGTGATCTAGGGTGTACGGCGTTGATTCTAGGGTCAACTCTGGACCGTATCGGTTTATTGATTTATGTTGTTTTTTTAATTTTTTTTTTTTTTTCGTGTCGGTCTCATTCTTAAAATTCCGACTATATATATATATATATAAACTGTGTTTATATAGACCTCACTAACACACACACACACACACACACATACACCACACACACGTATTCCGTTAGAACAAACAGGGTTTCCACTCTTTGAACCGACTTGAATAAAATTTTCAAAACAGGGAACTCATTCCCTCGGTTTTTAATGTTTTTGTGACCGTTTTTAAGAAAACCAATTAACCTTAGGTGGATTGTCATTAGGAGTTGATGTTCTGAGTTGATGTTGTAGTTGGTATAGTCCTTGGTCCTTCTTCTTTGGGGGAACCTCAACTCAGGAGCCAATCTTGTGGACGACAAGCGGGAGGATGAGTAGGAGATAAGAGTGACTCGAGGGACTTCGAGGTTTGGGATGGGATCTCTGTGGTGTCTCAGGACTCAATGGGTTCGCTTTATGTCCGCACAGGTGGATTTCGTTCTTTCATCTAATGTTAAACTATTTTACAGACAGACAAATTGTTTTTTGCTTAGTTGTCAATTGTCTTTGGATTAATTGGTGTCGTAAGGTTCTCATCTCTAGAGTTCTAAATCGAAATATTCGCAATTTGTAAAAAAAATTCACTACAGATGAACGTAAGTAAAAAAACTTCACTTACGGATGACCAAAACTATTTGAAGGTTTCGTTTAGACAAAGTGAAAAATCTTCATTGAGTCCTTTTATTAACTCATTCTATTGGTACAAGTCTCTTAGGCGGACGGTTATTTCCTCTGAGTTTTCTTCGTCCAAACTACGGACCCAGTCCTTCTAGGGGACCGTGTCGTGAGGTCGTAAGAACAGACCTTTTAAAGTACCCGTTTCCTCGAACCACCCGATGTCAGGTATCCTGGTGTTTCTTAACCTGTGTTGACTCGTGTCGTCATGTAAATTTGTCAGTGGTTCATTCATACACAACTTGAGATTAATGTAACTCGGGATATGACCCATCACAACCCCTGTGTCGTCTCTTTATTCTGTTGGTAGATTCTTTCCGGTACACCACAGTACATCTTACGTCTAAAGACACCCATATAATGAGTGTAAAATTTTCTCCTTTGACTATGAGTATTTACAAAACATCGAAAAGGTTCCAGTGTGTCGAACTGTCCCAATAACTCTTCTGTACTACGTCTTTATTATCTTTATTACATGTCGTTCGTGTATCGGACACAACGACAACAAGTCAGTGGGTCAGCACAGGCTGAGAAACACTGGGGTACCTGACGTCGTTCGGTCCGGAGAGACAGGGAGTGGTAGAGGGTTTCAAACGGGATCAAGTACAGGTAACGTTGCCACTACGGTAGGTCGATAGAGAAAGATTCTAGTGCCAGTCCTTCATCGTCGTCCAGTTTACTGAGATCCGACTCCTTGTTTGATAGTTCTCGACTTGGGTGTGGAAGTAATTTTCAATGTCTCCTCCATTCTCTCCGTTCTCTCGACCAAGGACCCCTCACCAGCTCTTCCATCAAGAAATGTGTGTTGTCTTCTTTTTAGATTGACGTTATTCACCTCTGTGCCGTCGGGTAGAATCCGGAATACGGATAGTATACGGTCCACCCCTAAGTGGACCCGGTTCAGTCTCACTTCCTCCGAGTAGAAAGGTTCCTGTCCCGTCCTCTTCCTCTCTGGAGAAAAGTCTCTAATTTACAACCTCTCTTTATTCGTTTCCGATTCGTCAGACGAGTCCAACACCCACCCTAAGTTTTGAATTTATTCTACCCTGAAAGGACCACCAGGTCACCGATTCTGAGGTACGAAGGTCGAGGGTTACGTCCCCTGGGTCAAAGCTAGGGACCAGACTCTTGATCTAGGGTGTAAGATGTTAATTCTCAAGTGTGCGGTGTTGATTTCTAGTTTTTAGGGCGTACAACGTTGATTCTGGGCCGTGTCGGTTTATTTATTTATAAATTTTGTTTGAATCTATGTACGTTGGTCTATAAAGTAGTTTCCTTTCTTTACTAAAAAACTTTTGCCCACCATGAACGGATAAGAATTTTTTAATTTTACTGGAGTACAAAAATCTCTTTTTAAAATATTTGTTTTACTTTGTAGCCCCTTTGTTTTCGTATATACTCACTTTATAAGTACCTTTCTTCTTGGTTCTTCAGTAAAAATAAGAAGATCAAACAGTCCCTAACAAACTTTACAAACAAAGAATTTCCTCTAATCCTGAACTTCCTGAACCTTCACGGAACGTTTCGTCTTCCATATCTACTACAAAAGTGTCTTTTGTCACTACTTACGAACTAGAATCTACATTAAAAAGAAAAGAAAAGAAAAAGAAAAACCGGTGTGACGTGCCGTACGGTCTAGAATCAAGGAGTTGGTCCCTTGATACGGGGGACGTCACGTTCGTGCTTCAGAATTGGTGACGTGGTGGTCCCTTCAAAGACTAAAATCTTGACATTCGTTGTTTCACAATTTTTCACAAGAGTCTTGAAGGGACCACCAAGTCACTCATTCTAAGACCGAGGATACGTCCCCTGGGGACGAGTCCCTCGACCTAGGGGTGTGCACCGTTGCCTTTTTAGGTGTAAAAACTAGAAATCAACACCGTACACTTGAGAATTAACATCGTATTTCTACGATACACGGTGTTGATTCTGGGTCGTGTCAGTATTTTTTTATACATTTATAAATTATGTAAAAAATTTTTTCATAAGAGTTAACCAATGAAATTTATATTTTAAATTCTACAAAGAGTAAATTCACTGGTCCGTACTTACGCTTTATTGACTTATTAAATTCGAAACGAAGAACCCTTAACGAGTATACTTTAGTATCTCCTTTAAGGGACCGTCAGGTCGTCAATCTTAAGTCACGAAAGTGACGTTTGTGGTCACCGGAACCAAGTTAGGGACGAACCCATTGATTCTAGGGTGTCCGGTACACCACGTCGGTTTTTTTTTTTTCCGTCTTTCTTTTTTCTTTAGTATCTCTTAAGATGTAGCTAAAATTTTCTAGTAATAATAATATAACACAAATAGTAACCCCGTTAAATTGTATGTAATTCAAAATCTGTCATTTTGTACTACTTTTATTACTTTTTATATATTAGGAACGAAGAATTTACTAACAAGAACCGTCAATGTTTGGAATTCCTCTTTTTTTTTAGTATTTCCCTTTTTTTATCTAGGTTCTAAAACCCCCCACCGTCTCCCCTCGGATCTTCTGTATGGAATACTCGGTAAAACTAATAGTTTTTTCATTTTTCTGACTTAAAAGAACCTAGTAGACCCTTTTTATTAACGTCAACAAATTCGAAGTAAGAAATTTATTTATAAGAATGTTATTACACGGACCGGGGTAAAGTCAAACTCCTCTATAAGACCCCAAACAGGGAAACTTTAAAAATCTAACCTCCCACGAAAGTAAGTGAAACATAAAGTGATTTTGAAATATAGAGAGACCCCTTTCTACTTAAGACCAAAGAAGTAAAAAAGGATTCATAAGACGTGACTTGTAAATTTGAATTTGAACTTATAATCTTGAATTTTAATTTTGAAGGAAAATTTTTAGTTCTTTTTCATTTGTTTTATATTAACCTGGACCCACACTCGGGTCCGACCGAGACCGTTATTGGTTGGGGGTTCCTAGAGGAAAACGTTTCCTCTTTTCCTTTCTATGTGGGTAAACTTACGTCTCAAGGTTTCTTATCGTTCTTCTCTATTCTTTCGGAAGGAGTGACTAGTCCCGTTTCATTATCTCCTTTTGTTGTCTTACCCTTTCTGATCTCTAGCGAAGTTCTTTTAATCTCTATGGTTCCCTTGTAAAGTACGTTTCTACCCGAGCTATTTCCTGTCTTTGCCATACCTGGATTGTCTTTATCTTCTATAATTCTTCTCTACCGTCCTTATGTGTCTTCTTGACACGTTTTTCCTAGAAGTACTGGGTCTATTAGTGCTACCACACTAGTGAGTGGATCTCGGTCTGTAGGACCTTACACTTCAGTTCACCCGGAATCCTTCGTAGTGATGCTTGTTCCGATCACCTCCACTACCTTAAGGTCAACTCGATAAAGTTTAGGACTTTCTACTACGACACTTTCACGATGTGAGTCATACGGTCGTTTAAACTTTTTGAGTCGTCACCGGTGTCCTGACTTTTTCCAGTCAAAAGTAAGGTTAGGGTTTCTTTCCTTAACGGTTTCTTACGAGTTTGATGGTGTGTTGACGTGAGTAGAGTGTGCGATCATTTCATTACGAGTCTTAAGAGGTTCGGTCCGGAGTGGTTATACGTTTGGTACTTGAAGGTCTACAAACTCGACCAAAATTCTTTCCATCTCCTTGGTCTCTAGTTTAACGGTTGTAGACGACCTGGCAACTTTTTCGTTCTCTCAAGGTCTTTTGGTAGATAAAGACGAAATAACTGATACGGTTTCGGAAACTGACACACCTAGTGTTATTTGACACCTTTTAAGACTTTCTCTACCCTTATGGTCTGGTGGACCGGACGGAGAACTCTTTAGACATACGTCCAGTCCTTGTTGTCAATCTTGACCTGTACCCTTTTATCTGACCAAGGTTTAGCCCTTTCCTATTGCAGTTTCGACATATAACAGTGGGACGAATAACTTGAATATACGTCTCATGTAGTACTCTTTACGACCCGACCTTCTTCGTGTTCGACCTTAGTTCTAACGGCCTCTTTATAGTTAGTGGAGTCTATACGTCTACTGTGGTGGGAATACCGTCTTTCACTTCTTCTCGATTTCTCGGAGAACTACTTTCGCTTTCTCCTCTCACTTTTTCAACCGAATTTCGAGTTATAAGTCTTTTGCTTCTAGTACCGTAGACCAGGGTAGTAAAGTACCGTTTATCCACCCCTTTGTCACCTTTGTCACAGTCTGAAATAAAAAAACCCGAGGTTTTAGTGACGTCTACCACTGACGTCTCTACTTTAATTTTCTGTGAGGAACCTTCCTTTTAATACTGGTTGGATCTGTCGTATAAGTTTTCGTCTCTGTAATGAAACGGTTGTTTCCAGGTAGATCAGTTCCGATACCAAAAAGGTCACCAGTACATACCTACACTCTCAACCTGACACTTCTTCCGACTCTCGGCTTCTTAACTAGGAAAACTTGACACCACAACCTCTTCTGAGAACTCTCTGGGAACCTGACGTTCCTCTAGGTTGGTCAGGTAGGATTTCCTCTAGTCGGGACCCATAAGTAGCCTTCCTGACTACAACTTCGACTTTGAGGTTATCAAACCGGGGTGAACTACGTTTCTCGATTGAGTAACCTTTTCTGGGACTACGACCCTTTCTAACTCCCGTCCTCCTCTTCCCCTATTGTCTTCTACTCTATCAACCTACCGTAGTGGTCGAGTTACCTGTACTCAAATCCATTTGAGGCCCTCAACCACTACCTGTCCCTCCGGACTGTACGGCGTCAGGTACCCCAGCGTTTCTCATCGGGTGATGACTCGTTGACTTGCCTTGATTTTCCTGAAGGGACTACCGAATCATCCATTTCTTAGACGGACGTTGTATCCTCTGTGTCCCACACGTCCAAGCTAGGGACCCACCTCTTTTAGGGGACCTCCTCTTTTTACCGTTGGGTGAGGTTATAAGAACGGACCTCTTGGGGTACCTGTCTCCTTGGACCGTCCGATGTCAGGTTCCCGAGTGTTTCTCAGCTTGTGTCGATTGGCTGATTTTCGTATGTTCCTGGAGGAAGGGACGGTTTTCCGTATTCAATCGGACCCATGCTCCTAATTCATGTCCTGAGGACCAGACTCCGACCTCCCAGAAGGAGTTGTCTCGGTCTTCAATCACGGATTCCAACCCGGTCTAATAACCAAGGTGTTAGGTCTGGTACTTGACGCCGATCAACCACCGTTTTAAAACTGTCTTGGAGTTTCTTTTTTTGTTTTCCTCTTGCATCATTCAAAAAGTTCGTGATACGAGAAGTTTTATAGAAGAAAATAGTTCATCGATTTTACAGAGGAAAATACTTTATCAACTATAAACTGTCTTCATTTTTTACGTCTGGTCACTGGTTGGGAGTTCATAAATGAAGGGACCACCAAGTCTACCATTTCGCAGACGGATGTTACACCCTCTGGACCCAAGCTAGGGACCCACCCCTCCTAGGGGACCTCTTCCTTTACCGTTGGGTGGGGTCATGAGAACGGACCTTTTAGGGTGCCTGCCTCCTCGGACCATCCGATGTAGTGTCCCGGAGTTTCTCAGCCTGTGCTGACTCGCTGAAGTGAGTGAGTACGACAAGTTTTATAGAAGAAAATAGTTCATCGATTTTACAGAAGAAAATACTTCATCAGCTATAAACTGTCTTCATTTTTTACGTCTGGCCACTGGTGGGGAGTTCATACAAAACCTTTAAAATGACTGTGTACTCTAAAGTTTTAGACCTTGGGGCAACCTGACCTACTGGAACTTCCCGTAAGGTTGATATCCCTTTGATATGAAGTCACGTTTTACTACGTAACAGATCTACTTCTAGATGTTCAAAAAAGACACTTTCTGTACTATCATTTATAAAGGCTAAAACACCTACCGTTGACGAATTGAGACGGAACACCACCGTTTCGTCGATGTCTGTTCCCTTTCCGCATTTGTACAGGTACACGGTTATTTCGAAATAAATGTTTTCGTCCACCACCCTGACCTAAGTTGGGTGTTCGACACCAAATGACGAACATCAGTATTTACAGAATAATTTGACTGATCTAATAGACTTAGATTGTCTCGATAAAATGTTAAGCTATTTAATATTTATCGATTGACTCTACATTTAATTAAGAATTAATAGATACAAGTTTACTGGGAAAGGGTGACTTGATCAATCCCGATACTATTGTTTCATGGTATTTGACCCACCGAATGTGCTCCCTTTAAATAGAGTCAAGACTTTCGATCTTCAGAATCTAGTCCCACAGTAACCCCAACCAAAGAAAACTTCGGAGACAGGAACGAAATGAACATTTACCGGTGGAAGAGGAAGACCGAGTCCCGAGAGGAAGATACACCCAGACACAGGATTAATATTCCTCTTCGGAATATTCCTGTTGTCAGTATAACCTAATTCCGTGGGACTACTGGAGTAAAATTGAACTAATGGAAAAATTTCTGGAATAGAGGTTTATGTCAGTGTCAAGCTCCATGGAGCCCCAATCCTGAAATTGTAAACCCCTCTATGTTGAGTCAAATATTGTGGGAACTTCGATTAAAATACAGGTAAACGAGTAAGTAAAGTTGTAAAGAAATGGGGTATATTTGGACACCCAAAATAATGAAGAATTTGACCAACATTCCGGTCAAAGGGGGAATTTCTCAATTTCAGATTGTACACAAGGAAAAATAAAGACATACTGTCAGTACTGACATTGTGAGGGGGAGATAAAAAACTCCTAATAGGTCATTGTGTTACGTCTTACAGTGTTACGGTAATTCCTTGGACCCCGTATAAAACTTTTAAGGTGAAGGTATTCGTTTTCAAGAGTTGTTCTCGGGAGAGAGAAAAACAAGAGAATACTTTGTGTGTCGTCTCTCGTCTCGGGGATCTGTCTCCCGACCACCCTCGTCACCACTCGGGTCTTTCGACGATCGTAAAGGGTCCTTCAGACCAACTCCACGTCCCCCGGTCGACTGATAAGGCATAAAAATTCGGATAAGAGGTAGGACCGAGAGGGTAGACGTACCGGTCGACAGTCCGTGTAAGGACGGTACGGGCGACAAGGGCGTGCGTCATCCCCTTCGAAAGTCCTTTCTCCTTGTCCCTCGTCTCTCGGTCCCCGGTGTTCTTAGTTTCTGTCGAAGTTTTCAAGTGGACGAGAATCCCGCCCCGCGACTCGGACTCCGGTGTCAACGTCTGTACGCAAGGTCTCCGTGTGGGTCTCCACCCGGCGTAAAGCCTCAGGGACCTGATTTCTAAGGAGAGGCTTCACACGGTCAAGTTTACGTCCTACAGGACAATGTAAACTTAAAATCATTTGTTAATTAATCACAAAAACGATCATATTCATATAGGGTTTACAATATACCCTGTATAAATATGATTTTTCAGAGTTTATTTATTTATAAAAAATTTTCAGAGAACAGGTGTTTACATGTCTTAGTTGACTCCTATCAGTGACCGGTCCTGATTTCTTTTACGTCCTTTTGAGGGTCGTGTCGTGGACTGTGTGTTTCGAGGTGGACCCAACGAGTTTAAATACCGAAGAGAGGAGGATGTGTCGACGACACTTAAAAAAAAAAAAAAAAACTGTTTGGGTGTACACACGAGATTGATAGAGATAGAAATTGAGTGGATTTCTCAACCGGTCCGTCGTAATGGTCGTAACGGTTATTATTATTGTGTTGTTTTTGAGGATACATAACTCGTGGATGTTACACGGTCCGTGACGTGAACCACGAAAAACCCATAATAAGGGTCACGAGTGTTAACGGGTCACTTCGACCATAATAGACGTAAAATAACTCCTTTGTCCTTTCGAGGTCTTAAATTACCTGAATAGGTTCATGTCTCATTCACGACTCATTTGGGTCCAGATGGACTATCGAGAACAGACACACCAGTGACCAAAGGGTCCATCCTTGACGGGGACAAGCTGAGGGACTTTGTAGAGGGGACCCCAAGTCTCGTCTCAGTTACCTGGTTCGGGTTCCTCCTTTATTAAAAAATTTTCTACATAAAATACCCAAGATTTACCCGATTCTTCAACCCGGTCCCCCTCTTGATCCTCACTCCATTCACCCCGTCGACCTCGTGTTATAAATCTTGTAAACTTGTCGTGAGAGAGAGTCCTAGTACGGTCATCCACGTCGGACCTTTGGACGTGTTTTGGCTTTACTCACGGAGGCGGTGTTTGCCTTCTCATGGAGTCAGTTAAGGGATGGAATCTTGAAAGGAAGACGGTCGGGATTGAGACCCGGACACCGGATCTGTCGAGTCCACGTCTTTGTATCTTTTTACGAAAACTTTGTAAAGAACTAAAGAAACGTAGAAGTCTTTGTTAGTAAATGTAAATAAGTATGTTGTTTAAGATTAAATCCTGAATGGTACACGATCCGGACAACTCCTCTGTCCTTATGATGGATCCTATCTGGTATGAACAGGACTTAAACCGACCTATAGAGACAATCCGTTATAGTTAGTTATTAAAAAAAGGAGGAGGAGAACAGTGAGAAATCACCTACAGTTCCTGGGTCTCCGTGTTACCGGTCCTCCATCCATCAATTCTTGTCTTTAAGTGAAAGGGGAGAAGGAAAGGAGAAGTTTTTTAAAGAACGTTCCTGAAGGGACCACTTGGTCACCAATGCTTGGGTCCGAAGGTGGCGTCCTCCACACCCAAGTCAAAGATTCTACGGTGTCCGACGTGACGTACCGGTTTTTTATTTTAGAAAAAAATTTAGTTATTTAATTTTTTAAAGAGGGTCCAAATACGAAATTTTAAGAAGAAGAATATTTCGAACTTTAATTCTGAACATTTGAGGAGTAATGTAGAGGGGATTTCACCTTTCAATGTCCGTCTGGTTTTCTGTCTAGGTCTAGTCTAGAACCACTTACAACAAAATTGTTTACGGTCGCCTTACTTCCCCGTTTCGGACGGGACCGTGTACAGTATTGACCATTGTTCCGTCTGTTACCACTCTGGCGTCGAGTTGGTTTGTTTGTACACCTACGGGAACAGACGCGGAGCGAAGGGTCCCTCGCCCCACGGGAGGCCGGGAGCGGAGACGAACCGACACAAGACCCGGTCCGAGTATTTTTGTCGTGTCGTCTATGGTGTCCCGTCTTGACCCGGGTCTGTACACCCCAAAAGTACTGACACTAATGAAATGCTGAAATAGTCGGTGTAAAGGTCAGTGCCAACTCACAAATTAGCTAAGATTCAGTGAATTCTGAGGGTACGTCAAACATCGGAAGTCCGGCGGAACGGAGAGGGAGGACGTCTCGTAAAACCCCGTTAAACAGTGAGTGACACGGGATGGAACGACATACATTCCCACGTCTTTCCTTCTCTTTATTTAGGTAAGTAAACTAAACCCTTGTTCATAAATTCTTCTACCGGTTTTGGTAACTGACCTAAGACTTAAGAGACACTGTATGACTGTACGAGATAGACGAGTGTAGAGGGTGGGGGGAAAGAAACTACTTTTCTATCGAGTCGAGTAAGTGGAGTCTACAATGTAATTCAACCTTAAAAGAGAAAAAATTCTAAATAAATAATACATAAATCAATAAATAAAAACCGATGCAAACCCAAGAGTTACGACACTCACCCGAAAGAGATCGACACCGTTCTCCCCCGAGGAGAAACAACGTCAGGTGTCCAAAGAGTAACGTCACGGAAGAGAACAACACTTCGTGGCCGAGATCCCACGAGTCCGAAGTCATCAACGGTGAACGTCCGAGATCTCGCACTCGAGTCATCAACACCGTGTGGTCGAATCAACGAGGAGTCGTACGCCCTAGAATTAAGGACCTGATCCCTAGCTTGGGTGCAGAGGACGTAACCGGTCCGTCTAAGAATTGGTGACCTGGTGGTCTCTTCGGGTTCAACCACGGGTAGAACGGTCACTGATATTCAGTGATATTTTCACTGATATTTGGTCGTAGGGAAGTATATTCCTTCTTCCTCCCTGTTGTCCTTTCTGATTTTCGTTTTACGTCCTGAAGGGACCACCAGGTCACCAATTCTAAGGTAGAAGGTTACGTCCCCTGTCACCAAACTAGGGACCAATCCCTTGATTCTAGGGTGGACGAGACCCCGTCGATTTTTGGGTACACAATGTTGATCTGTTTCGGGCACGTGACGTTACTTCTGGGTTGTGTCGACTTTTTCGTTTTACGTTAAGGTTTAGTTTCGAATGAAGATTAGTATGGGGACGGACGGGGTTTATGACTGAGTCCCTCTAACACTCGCGTACCTTCTAAAGGTAACCTTTTTTAAGGTCTCTCTTTAACAAACTGAGACAAAACGTTCTGTACCTGATAATTTTATAACACAGTACTCCGACACAGACGTGACCGGGACGTCGTACGAATGGAGAAGGGTAGAGATTCCAGACCCACTGGAGTGAAGACATCGAACCTAATCTAGTGTCACCCACACAGACGTAGCACTTTTAACCGTTTAGGATGTTTCGTCTAAATAAAAAAAGACTTCTCAATCAAAAGTTCGTAAATTGTCGAGAAGTGACTGAACAGGGACCATATATGGTACACACCAATTCCATACTGAGACGGACCCTGGGGTTTTCAAGACGGGGTTCGAAACGAAGATAAACGTTCCCCATCCTGTTCCGACATCCCCTCTTTCTCAGTGTTCGGTGACGGGTCCCCCCCTATGAGTGGTCCTCGACTCTTTACCGTTCCTTTTGACCTACACTCCGAAACTTGTGGACTTTCTACTGTGATTTTCTCGCACTTTCTTCCCTTTAGTGGTTTTGGTCTTTCCTTTCCTTCCGTCCCTCTCCTTTTACCCGGTTCACCAGACATTCAAGTGATGTTTTTAAGATGTACTACAGGACTCCACAGGGTACCTTAGTAGTGAGGTGTACCTCCTGAGTAATTTTGACACTACTTCGATTACACCCGTACTCCAAACTGCCTTCAATGAAGTACAATTACCCTAGACGGTGGAGAAGGTATGTGTGAAGGTACTCACTTACTCACTTCAGTAAGTCAGTACAGGTTGAGAAACGCTGGGGTACCTGACTTCGGATGATCCGAGGAGGTAGGTACCCTAAAAGGTCCGTTCTCATGACCTCACCCAACGGTAAAGGAAGAGGTCTCCTAGAAGGGTTGGGTTCCTAGTTTGGGTCCAGAGGACGTAACATCCAGCTACGAGATGGTTGACTCGGTGGTCCCTTTAGTGTGTGAAGGTATGTGTACAAATTTAGTTTGTACTAAGTAAGTAGGTCTTTTTATATTTTGTGTGTCTCAATTTTCGCAGGGGTTGTCCAAGGGTTCTTTTTGTAGGAAGACGATCCGTAAGACCAGGAAGTCCGTGTTTAGTGGTGGTGTTCGTAGTCGGTGTCTGGATTTGGTATCTGGGGTTTTGGTGTTAAAACTCGTCGACTCGACAGTGACTCTTTTATAATCTTGAGGGAGGACGGATCATTCAAGGGGGAAGACTTTGTAAACTCTAACTTCCTAGTCCATAATCCCATACACCATCCGACTAATTATCGGGGATTTGTAGTCAAGTCAAGTCAGCGAGTCAGTGCAGGCTGAGAAACCCTGAGGTACTTAGCGTCGTGCGGTCCGGAGGGACAAGTAGTGGTTGAGGGCCTCAAGTGAGTCTCAACGCAGGTAGCTCAGTCACTACGGTAGGTCGGTAGAGTAGGAGACAGCAAGGGAAGAGGAGGACGGGGGTTAGGGAAGGTCGTAGTCTCAGAAAAGGTTATTCAGTTGAGAAGCGTACTCCACCGGTTTCATGACCTCGAAGTCGAAATCGTAGTAAGGAAGGTTTCTTTAGGGTCCCAACTAGAAGTCTTACCTGACCAACCTAGAAGAACGTCAGGTTGCCTGAGAGTTCTCAGAAGAGGTTGTGGTGTCAAGTTTTCGTAGTTAAAAAGCCGCGAGTCGGAAGAAGTGTCAGGTTGAGAGTGTAGGTGTGTACTGATGACCTTTTTGGTATCGGAACTGATCTGCCTGGAATCAGCCGTTTCATTACAGAGACGAAAACTTATACGACAGATCCAACCAGTATTGAAAAGAAGGTTCCTCATTCGCAGAAAATTAAAGTACCGACGTTAGTGGTAGACGTCACTAAAACCTCGGGTTTTTTTATTTCAGACTGTGACAAAGGTGACAAAGGGTTAGATAAAGGGTACTTCACTACCCTGGACTACGGTACTAGAAGCAAAAGACTTACAACTCGAAATTCGGTTGAAAAAGCGAGAGGAGAAAGTGAAAGTAGTTCTCCGAAAAATCAAGGAGAAGTGAAAGACGGTATTCCCACCACAGTAGACGTATAGACTCCACTAACTATAAAGAGGGCCGTTAGAACTAAGGTCGAACACGAAGAAGGTCAGGTCGCAAAGAGATGAGACGTATGTTCAATTTATTCGTCCCACTGTTATATGTCGGAACTACATGAGGAAAAGGATAACCCTTGGTCAGACAACAAGGTACAGGTCAAGATTAACAACGAAGGAACGGACGTATGTCTAAAGAGTTCTCCGTTCAGTCCACCAGACCATGAGGGTAGAGAAAGTCTTAAAAGGTGTCAAAGAACACTAGGTGTGTCAGTTTCCGAAACCGTATCAGTTATTTCGTCTTTATCTACAAAAAGACCTTGAGAGAACGAAAAAGGTACTAGGTCACCTACAACCGTTAAACTAGAGACCAAGGAGACGGAAAAGATTTTGGTGGAACTTGTAGTCCCTCAAGTGCTAAGTGTATAACGACTTCGGACCGAACCTCTTAAAACTCGTAATGAAATGATCGTACACTCTACTCACGTTAACACGTCATCAAACTCGTAAGAAACCGTAACGGAAAGAAACCCTAACCTTACTTGTGACTGGAAAAGATCAGGACACCGGTGACGACTCAAAAGGTTTAAACGACCGTATGACTCACATCGTGAAAGTGTCGTAGTAGAAAGTCCTAAACTTTATCGAGATGACCTTCGGGTAGTGGAGGTGATCGAAACAAGCATCACTACGAAAGATTCCGGGTGAACTGAAGTGTAAGGTTCTACAGACCGAGTTCTACTCGCTAGTGTGGTAGCATTAATAGGCCCAGTACTTCTAGGAAAAACATGTCAAGAAGACACATAAGGACGGTAGAGAAGAATTATAGAAGACGAAGACAATCCAGGTATGGCAAAGACAGGAAATAGCTCGGGTAGAAACGTACTTTACAAGGGAACCATAGAGATTAAAAGAACTTCTCTAGAGATCAGAAAGGGTAAGACAACAAAAGGAACTAAAGAAACGTAACTAGTGACTTCTTCCGAAAGAATAGAGAGGAACGATAAGAAACCTTGAGACGTAAGTCTACGAAAATAGAAAGGAAAAGAGGAACCGAAAAGCGAAGAGAAGAAAAGTGTCGATAAACATTCCGAAGAGGTCTGTCGGTAAAACGAAAAAACGTAAAGAAAAGGTACCCCTACCAGAACTAGGGACAGAGGACATGTTACAGTCCTTGGAGGTAGGTATCAAGTAGTCCGTGAGATAGATAGTCTAGATCCGGGTTTACAATTGGAATATACCGTTTTCCTAGAAACGTCCATACTAATTGAATTATTAGAGTTTCCTGAAGAGACCACCAAATCGTCAATTCTGAATTTTACGTCCCCTGAACCCAAGTTAAGGACCAACCCCTTCATTCTAGGGTGTACGACTCCTCGTCGATTCTGGTACATGGTGTTGATCTCTCAGGGACACGGTGTCGTCCTTGAGGACGTACTGCGTCACTTCTAAGGTGCACAGTGTCGATTCTGAACAACGTCGGTTTATTTATTTACACAAATTTTTTTTTCTTCTTATAACTCAGACGGACACCGACAACCCAAGGTAAGGTCTCGATGTCATCAAGATCGTGGTACACTTACCGACTGACTCCCGAAAATCAAAGTCTAGAACCCCTGTTCACTTTTGTTTTGTTTTGTTTTTGTACAACTCTTTACCTCTAATAGGGAGGAAGCTTTACCGTTAGGTGAGGTCGTGAGAACGCACCTTTTAGGGTACCTGTCTTCTCGGACTATCCGATGTCAGGTATCCCAGCGTTTCTCAGCCTGTGCTGACACGCTGAAGTGAAAGAAAGATTCTCCCTACGTCTTCCTCAGTCAGTCTCTTCTGACACCCTATGTGCCTTCGTCAACGACAACCATGTCAATTGGGTACAATTCTGTCTCCTTCCCCGGTATTCGGTTCCTTATGTCCTTCGGTGGTCTTCAACTCCTTTCGTTCCTTTACCTGAGAGGAACCTAAGAGTTCTTCGTTGGTCGGGTTGGTCGTGGCACCGAAAATCGGGTCACTTTGTCTAAAACCTAAAAACCGGAGGTCTCGACATTTACTTATTTAAACAGAATTCAGTGGTTCAAACACCAATAAACAATATCGTCTGTATTCTTTGATTATGTTCCAGTCTACATAAAAAAAGACCAGAACCTTAATCTCTTAAAAGACTCCGAAATCCTTTTAATCCTTTTATTTTTCCAGTTAATAAGACGTTTCTTTGTTGATACTTAACGTAGTCAATCGTTTGGTACAGGGGATAAGAGGTTAAGACAGGACCTGGATTGGGGTCCCCTCCCGTCCCAACCAAAAAATAAAAAAAAATTCCGAAAAACCCTCCTTCCTGTACTCTCCTTTTCTTTCCGTCGGATGGGTTGTCGGTAGAAAGGAGGAAGGAACGTGTGTCTACGGTTTATAACGAGTCCCTTCGACGTACGGAAATGGATCTTCTACTTAGAACTAACCAGATTCGGGTCCTAGGGAAAATGGTTATTAACCAGATCCGTACCAATACACTGGAGAAGAACCGGTTTCTCTTCATTCGTTTACGGAGAACTCTACAAAAGAATATGTCTAAAAAAACCAGGAACAAAACTTATTTTTCTTGGTGTCCTTTTTCTTTGGGGAAACAGGAGAAGAAAAAAAATTACAAATTCACTATTCCCCTGTTACTACGAAACGGGAGTCCACCGGTAGAACTCTGGTATCCCATCCTTGGACTCCTATTCTCGATTGTGTACTTCTCCGCCTCACCGTTCTACCTTTCTGGACACCCAACAAAAAACAAAACAAAACAAAAAAAAACGACAAAAGGTCCGGAAACCGTCATTGTCGTGTCCCAGGTTTGAAGACCTGGTGGTCCCTTAAGGACCCCGGATCCAAGAAGTACTATGATGACTCAACAGTTTGGATGGTGGGAGTCTGAAGACTTCTTCTATTGTCTGAAGTCCAAATCTAAACGTGACTATCATCTCCAAGACTAATGAACGACGGTTTGCATGAATTTCTTATTTTCTTCCTTCCTTTCTTCCTTCTTCTTTTCGGTCTCCCTATGTGCCGTACGGAAATGTCTTCCTCGTCAGTCTTTTGTTTACGTGCCTTTGTCTCTTACCTCCTCACCAATGGTCTCTCCTTCACCGTCCTCCACTCCTCCTTCCACTTCACCCATTTACTCTATTTGACCTACTACTGTCTACCTGTGATTTAAAAACCACCACTCGAATGACATCCGATAGGTCTTCATCTTTATATTACAACATGTGTACTTTGAACATATTACAATATTTGGTTATATTGAAGTTATTTTTAATTTACGTTTTTAAGTGGTCATTCACAAGTCAAACTACTTCAAACATAATCTATATATTGACACATTGGTGGTGGTGTTATTTATATAACTTGAACACTTAGTGGGAACTTTTTTTCACCTGAGAGTCAAGATGTCGACGACGGTCTTGAAGGTTTCACTCAGGAGTTTCACCTGACTTCTGTGGGACACCCCCGGACTCCGTGGGTTGTGTGGAAACCGACGTCTTGATGTAGACGAAAGAGAAACGAGTGGTTTTAGGGAAAGGTTTGGGACCCTGATCAATAGGTTCACGTCTGTTTCTCGACGGTCGTGGTTTTGGTACTCTTTTCGTACGTCACCTTTTTAGTCTCAGTAGTGTCCTTTTTGACACTATTTGAATGTGTTAAAGTATAGGATGAAGTCTTAAATCACAAAACCTAAACCTATTATATACGAGTCTCCGTGAAAAGAAAAAAATTGGTGTGGTGCATCGAATACCCTCAAGAGACTGGTCCGTAGCTTGGACCCTGGGTCTTACTTTCACGGTTCAGGATTGGTGACCTAACAGTCCCTTAAAGGGTCCCCACGTTATAAAGACTACGAGTCTTAGAGTTCGTCATCTTAGTGACTCCCCAAGTAACGTGACTTGGAACTTAGGACTAAGACAATGAACGATCAGTATACTGGAACCCAAAAAAAATTAAAAAACGGAAAAGGGGGTAGAGATTTTATCCCATTACTACGATTATGATCGTGGGTGGAGAATCTCAACAACACTCCGAAGTCAAGTCAAGTCAGCGAGTCAGCATAGGCTGAGAAACGCTGGGGTACTTAGCGTCGTGTGGTCCGGAGGGACAGGTAGTGGTAGAGGACCTCAAGTGAGTTTGAGTACAGGTAGCTCAACCACTACGGTAGGTCGGTAAAGTAGGAGACAGCAGGGGAAGAGGAGGACGGGGGTTAGGGAGGGTCGTAGTCTCAGAAAAGGTTACTCAGTTTAGAAACGTACTTCACCGGTTTCATGACCTCAAAGTCGAAATCGTAGTCAGGAAGGTTACTTGTGGGTCCTGACTCGAGGAAATCTTACCTGACCAACCTAGAAGAACGTCAGGTTCCCTGAGAGTTCTCAGAAGAGGTTGTGGTGTCAAGTTTTCGTAGTTAAGAAGCCGCGAGTCGGAAGGAGTGTCAGGTTGAGAGTGTAGGTATGTACTGGTGACCTTTTTGGTATCGGACTCTACTCACGTATATATGTGTCACAAACCTGTTATGGACCGTGTCTTGTCTATGACATACAAATATTCGACAACGATAATAATTATAATAATATTATAATGACAATGTTGGAGATTGATAGAGTTATACCGGGACCGAGACACGGGGGACCAGTGTCTCTTCACTGAACTCGGTTCCTGGTAGTATGTCTCCGGTGAGGGCAAAGACACTGACTGTCGTCACCCTGAGGACAAGGGTAGCGATTCGCGGACGCACGACGAGAAGGATACTGAGACCAATCTAATCCGGACTCCGGGATCCCCGGAAACGGAGACAGACGGGAGGAAGGGGGTGGGGGTGGGGATGGGGACACTCTAGTGTTCTCGGTTGGAGAAGGGTGGACGTGAACCGTCGGGACTCAAAGACATGAACATGGTCTTCGGTCAGAACTGACCCTACAAACGGTCCATTTTGTGGACCGGATCCAGACACCTCTTGACGAGGACTATACTAATTTTTACGACACGAGACCTGGTGACACTTAAAACTTGACTACAGAAACAATAAACAGGACACACGACACACACACGAGTCAGTGAGTCAGTACAAGTTGAGAAAAGTTGGGGCACATGACATCGGGAGGTCCGAGGAGACAGGAACCTTAAAAGGTCCGTTCTCATGACCTCGTCCAACGGTAAAGGATGAGGTCCCCTAGAAGGGGCTGGGACCTAACCGTCCGTCTAAGAAATGGTGACACGGTGGACCCTTCGGGTAATAAACAGGACAGCAACCTCACTTTACTTGTCATTATGGAGAAGATTCTACTCTCACAACCTTTAAAAAAGGTTACTACCAAAAGAAGGGATAATTTTTCATTATACCCTGAAGGGGTCGTCAGGACACCAATTCTGAGGTGGAAGGTTACGTCCATCAGGTAAGGATTCGTTCCTTGATTCTAGTGTGTACGGAGAACCGCTTTTTTGGCTCTGTATTTTGTCTTCGTTATAACAGTTATTTCTGAAACTTTTTGATTTTTATTTGTTTCGAACAAATCCTTTTTTATTATGTTCTACTTCGTTCTGACCAGTATCTAATTATTAATGACTTTAAGTCACTACCCATCTACCACTTCTCCACCCAATAGTGTTGAAAAAGATGAAAAACACTTACAAAGTTAAAAAGGTCTTGTTTTTCAGGTCCTTTTTCGTGTTGTATCAGTAACCTATTTTAGTCCAAAACAAAAAAAAATTGATTTATGTTTTTTCTTGGCAATAGAATTCGATTGGTACACATAAAACCATCTAAGACCACCTATGTAAATCACCTGACCAATGTATAAACCACCTAGACCATCTGATAAACCACCCCTCTATATATAACCAAAAATTGATGAGACCCCAGAATCATAGATATAACTCTTGCACAGAAAGTAATTTGTTACATAATATTCGGGAAGACTACACCTTTGTAAGGAACAATGAGTACTATTGTTGACGTAAAGTAAAGTATACCATATACATGGTATTAAATTGGTTAGGAGACAAAATTAATATCTATAAAAAAGTCAAGGAATAATCTTTACTTGTAGGAATATCGATAGAACGTTATAGGAGTTAATAATGAGTAAGAACAAGATCCTATTTGAGACTCTTTACCCTAAATCCCCATATTAAAACTCTGAAACCTATTCATAACGGTCCAACTGGAGGCCTTTACAATATGGTCAGATGAGGATACTTGACGCCCGTTAGTAGAAGACTATTCTATTATCCTTTGATGCGTTGGACTAACAACGATCCGACGGAACATAGTCATTGTCCATGATAACATACATACGGAGTCTTAAAAATAATCCTTTTACGTTTCTTACATTCAACATTTAGTTCTGGAAATTCCAGTCAAGTCTGGAATAGACTAGGTTGAGAACTTAAAATGTCTACTCTTTTAAGTCGGGGTTCTAGCCTATCGATTAACTTTTGAAAGACCTTAAAGACATTGTAGACGACTCGTGAAATGAGGTGTGAAAAGTTCTTAAGTACTAAACTAGGGAGGGGTAAAATGTAAATTCAATTCTTCTGTGAACGGTGTCAGTGTTATTAGATTTTTGATTTGTGTCTAGTTTGATTTTTAATATATGTCCTCCTAACCCCTTTCTGTATACGTCCACCAATTTCCTCGTTTATTCATTCTCCTGTTTTAGAAATAGGGAATGTGTCTACAAGTTAGTCTTTTTTTTTAAATATTTACTAAATCGTTATACCTAAATGATTTTTTTTTTTGTCGATCTACTTTTATCCTCATCTCCCTCTTTACTGGTGTTTCAATACAAAAAATGTTCACTGGAACTTCTTGGTAAACTGAAAATTTTTAACACCTATACATGGTAAAATTATTCTTGTTTTTTACTTCACTGTTTCTTCTCTTTTTCTGTGATCCTCCACTTTATTGATCTGTTTTCTGTATGTTGTTTATGTAATTTCTAAGGTCCAAATTTAGGTCCATTTATTACGGGGCTTTGAGTTAAATTGGCATCTAATAGTCGTGTAGGGAATGAAAATTAGGGCCTTCACTTTAATTTAGTTAATTAAGGAAAGTCCCTTGAAGGGACCACCAGGTCACCGACTCTGAGACACGAGGTTTACTTCCCCCTGACCCAAGATAGCGACCAGTCTTTCGATCTAGAGAGTTCGACGTTGATTCTCGACTGTGTTGGTTTATTCGTTTATGTATAAATTTTTCATTATTATTATTCAGGAAAGTCCGGTCCGACCAGGGGTGGGTTAAAAGGTCCTCGTGTCCACACTGACCTTAGACACCGAAAACAAGGTATGGACGTGGGGGGCGAGTACGAGGGCAGTGACGAGTACAGGAGAATTACCTTCCTAAAAAATACCTTGAAGTACAAAGAATTTGAAGAAAAGACTAACAACTATCCTCGATGATAAGAATTTCGTTTGGAAGAGGACCTTATCGGACTCTCTTGTTACACACGCTAAAGGGGGAGGAATTAGATCTATCTCGACCTACAGGTTTGAAAGTCGAGAAGTTGTCATGACCTTTACTACTGTCTATGCGTCGTTAACATGAAACACTTACCAATGATTAACTGTCGAGAAGGACCCCAGAAGGACAGTTTTTCTTTTTCAGGACCGACGAGGACCTGATAATAAACGACTTTTGTTACTTTCTCGAGTGTTATCGTCTCCTTTTTCAATGACCTGGACCTTTAGTTCATTGGGCGTTTGTTAGGGGTCCAGAGAGACCTCGTTTGGCTAAAGAGGTCCGTCTTTAAATTTCAGAGAAAGGAAGAACACAGAAGGTTCCACCGCTTTATATTACTTGATGTAGTGGACCCGTCCACGTCGGTACTAAGTTAACATTCTGCCCGTTGTGTCAGTACAGGTGTCGTGAGTGTTTCTCCCTTCTGTCTCCGTTCTCTGGTCTAGTATTATTTTCAGGAAGCAAAGTTGAAAAAAGAGAAAAGGTCTGGATTGGATGTGAATCTTAAGACTTCCTCTCGGATCAGTAATTTCTTGTTCTGTCGGTGGTCGTCTAATGTTAGAATATTATTATTAAAAAAAAAACGGTTCTTTACTCGTGGGGTGGAATACTTAGTAGGTTGGTGATAAGAAACCGGAGAAAAGTCGAACAAAAGAATCGAGACAGTTAACGGTTAAAAAAAAGAAAAAAAAAAAAAAATAACTTCTTTTTGGAGTGACCATGATTTCCAACGACGATTCAGCGAAGTCAACACAGGCCAAGACACACTGGGGTATCTCCCGTCGGGTGGTCCGAGGGGGCAGGGACCCTAAGAGGTCCGTTCTTGTGACCTCACCCAACGGTAAAGAAAAAGGTTACGTACTTTCACTTTTCAGTTTCACTTCAGCGAGTCAGCACAGGATGAAAAACACTGGGGTACCTGACGTCGGTTGGTCCGAGGAGGTAGGTACCCTAAAAGGTCCGTTCTCATGACCTCACCCGACGGTAGCGGAAAAGGTCATGGTTGCCACCTTGTCACCACTTCTTAGGTGAACGGTTACGTCCTCTGCGTTCTCTATGTCCAAGCTAGGGACCCTAGGGAGGACCCAAACGAGGGACCCAGTTTTTCTAGGGGACCTCTTCCTTTATTGTTGGGTGACGTCACAAGAACGGACCCTTTAGGGTACCTGTCTTCTCGGACCGTCCGATATCAGGTACTTCAGTCTTTCTCAACCTGTACTGACTCGTAGACTCGAGTGTGTTGTGTGTGTGTGTGTGTGTGTGTGTGTGTGTGTGACCACGGTTTCAGACGGTCCTCGTGTTGGGTCCATTCCATACAGAAATTAGTAGACATCGTCTTTTCTCGGTACCAAATGTCCAAGATACTAAAGACCCTGATACTCGACCCCCTGTCTCTCGGACCTGTCGAAAGGGAAAGAAATCCCGTGTCGTCGCAGTGGAGACCTGAGACGTGTCGAGTACCTCGTCAACGGTTAAGTAGACGAGACCGACTTCGAGTCTTCCGTTAAATCTTTCCTTCCAATCCCCCTGAAGGACCATCAAGTCACCGACTCTGAGTCTCTAGTGTTCGTCCCCGGACTCAAACTAGGGACCAGATCCTTGATTCTAGGGTGTACGGTGTTGATTTTTATGGTACGGTGTGACTTCTGGGTCGTGTCGTTTTATTTATTTATTTATTTTCAATTTTTTTATTTTTTCCAATATCTCATCGGACCCGTTCGCGTGATTTAACAGAAATGGATAGGTACACATGAACACCCGACACGACCGTATGGAACTACCTATAATCAATTTGTAGAAATAAAGACAACTTCAGGTATTACGGCAGAAGTCGTAACGCACAATGTCCCTTAACACGGACAATTGACACGAGTCTACTCCGGGTGTTATGAGGTTGAGATGTAGTGAGAGTCTAAGAAGACAGAGGTAAGAGAAGAGACGAAGTGGTAGTAGTGTCTCGAAGTAAGTAAGAATGGACAAAGAGGAGAGGAAATAAAGGGTTTCAAGAACTGGTACCCAGTCGGTAAACGGTTGATGTTTGACTGTGAATGGTAGATGAAGATGTTCCTAATTAAGTACACGACCAAAAGTTGTAGAGGACTTTCCTTAAGTCCCACCTCTCGTCTTTACTCCGTGAGACGTGAGTTCCGTCCCAACCCCACCCCTCCTGTTGACCGTCTTGTTCAGAAGTCTCTCTATAAAAGTCCTTCGGTAAAAATACTCGGGTTAAGAACATAGAGGAGTTTAGATCTTTTCGTGACTTTAGGAAGTACCACTACTGACGAGGAGTACTGAACGTCTTTGGAAGTACTCTCATCGTCTTTGGAAGACGTTTTTTTTTTTATACACGAACTAACGTACACAAAGGGGAAGTGGTTTTAGTGGATATATGACTGGAAGCGGAGATGGAGAAACCTCGTCAAAGAGTCTCGATAGACTCCAAGACAGAGGACCCGACGTCAGGAGTAAAACGGGGGTCTATTTAGAATTGAGTGTTAAGAGTACAACACGTAATAAAAATCCAGCTGTGTAAAAATATGGAAAACTTTGAGAGTTTTGAAACTTGTTCATTTATTTGTAAGTCCTTACGGAGAGTCTTTATGGCCACTACAAGTGGACATAAGAAACACAACGGAACTTAAGTTTTAGCCATTACTTAAGTGGTTAACCGTTACTGAAATTCTTCACATCTCTAAGATCCCACTTAAACTTTTTCTATTTCATTTATTAGTCAGTGAAGGATGTTTGCCAGTGACAATAACTATTTAATTGGTCCGACTTCTATCACCTCCCTGTACCTATTCGTGCACCTGAGATCCTAGTCTGGACGGACCCAAGTTTAAGGTGGAACAGGATCGATACATTGGAACCAGTCTAATGGATTCTAGCGGGGTAGACATTTTACCTCCACTCGTTTCATCGTATAGAATGTCCTAACAACACTAATAATTGTGATAAAAATATTAATAATTAAATTATCATTCTTTATTATATTTCATGAATACTTTTTCATAGACTGTGTATCATTCGTGTCTTCTTCACAATCGATAGTTGCGAAACTCTCCTAGTGTTTTACGGTCCCTCGTACACCTACTGAAACGATTACTTCAGTTAGGAAACAAGTATCTCAAAGGTATCTTATACTCGAGTTGAAACGGGAGACTTTACACGACGGTTGTCTATGATCTGTAGGACCTCAAACACAATTGTTAAGGTACGAACTCTGAAGGGACCACCAGGTCACCGATTCTGATACACTAGGGTCTGATACACCCCCGGACCCAAGCTAAGGACCAGTCCCTTGACATAGGAGGTACGATGTTGATTCTCAAGGGTATGACATTGATTTCTAGGACTCGTGATGTTGATTCTGGGTTCCGTCAGTTTATGTATTTACTTGTTTTTATTACATAAAACAATGTTTATATAATGTGTATAAAATGTATACAAATGTATATAAAATGTATACAATGTATATAAAACTTGTTTTGTATACATAAAATTTATGTTACGAATAATTGTTATCTAAGATTGATGGTTGTAGACCGGATGTCTACCACTCTAGAATCCATTGGACTGGTTCCAAAATATACACACACACACACACACACACACACATATCCGAAGTGACCTACACGATTCATAGAAAGTCCTTTAAAGGAAATCGTGGGGCACGAGGTCCGAACCCTCACCAGAGGTATCCCGTTTTCCACTCCAGTACTAAAGACAAAAATGGGTGTCTGTACTCGGTTCAAATTTCACGTATATGTCAGAATATAAACGTATTAAGACTTATTAAATATTTCTTGAAAGTTTATTCGAGAGGAAGTCAGGAACCTTATTGTGAAACTTTATTCGTCCCGTCAATACGAAAAAAAGAAGATCGAAAAGTAAAATATAACCTAACAACAACTAATTGTTCCGTCGAGAATGGAAGTGGGGGTATACACATTATAAATTGTGAATCTCATCAAGTCCCCGAATTAGTGGGTGGTAAAGGGACACTAAGATGTTTGACAGTACGGAGGATCTGACTAGACACGAGAGAGAAAACGGACTGTATAGGAAGTAGAAGAAGTTCCCAGTCAAGTTTTCAATGTAGGAGACACTGTTCCGAAGGGTACATGGACGAAGGAGGGGACTCGAGGGTCTCCTTTGACGATAATGTTGTGTCGGTAGTCACCCTCTCCGACCCCCCACTCCTCCCCACACACGGAACCCGAGGTCTTCTCTTTACGGGTCCGAACTGAGAGATCAGGAGGGGAACAATGACCCACTGGAACCCGTTCAGGGTCGGTCTGGGTCCGAGACACAGAAGAACTTATTTTACTCCTATTATGAAGATGGTAAATAGTAGAAGTACACAGTCGGAGAGATGGTTAGTCGAGTGTATAGGAAGGGATTTCGGGATTTTCTTCCCTAATAAAGTGACAAAATCTCTCGAGAGTCCGAACCTGTTCAACACTGAGACCAGATAAACTAAAGTACTAAAGATTATCTAATAGGAGGTGGAAAAAGTGTCCTTGTTAAGAAAGCACTAAGGGCGACGAGATCAGAAACTCTTCCATCTCATCTTCTCTTACAGTTGTCGAAACACTGAGTCGTCAACCCAACGAGAGGAAAAAGACGGGATAGTGTGTCAGGATAATCAGGAAGGGGTCTCGTCAGATCGTTCACACCGGAGTCTCCCCAGGAACTTTATGTAGTGTATCTTACAAACGTAGTTGATCACGGACTGGGGTCATTTATCGCTAGTAAAGTACCCTTTATCTACCCCGTTGTCACCTTTGTCACCGACGGAAATAAAACCCCCCGAGGTTTTAGTGACGTCTACCACTAACGTCGGTACTTTAATTTTCTACGAATGAGGAACCTTCCTTTCTATACTGGTTGGATCTGTCGTATAATTTTTCGTCTCTGCAATGAAACGATTGTTTCCAGGCAGATCAGTTCTGATACCAAAAAGGTCACCAACACATACCTACACTTTCAACCTGACCTTCTTTCGACTCACGGTTTCTTAACTACAAAAACTTGACACCACAACCTCTTCTGAGAACTCTCAGGGAACCTGACGTTCCTCTAAGTTGGTCAGGTAAGACTTCCTCTAGTTGGGACCCTAAAGAAACCTTCCTTACTACGACTTCGACTTTGAGGTCATGAAACCGGTGGAGTACGCTTCTCAACTGAGTAACCTTTTCTGAGACTACGACCTTCCCTAACTCCCGTCCTCCTCTTCCCTTGCTGTCTCCTACTCTACCGACCTACCGTAGTGGCTGAACTACCTGCACTCAAACTCACTTGAGGCCCTCTACCACTACCTGTCCCTCCGGACCACACGATACAAAGTACCCCAGCGTTTCTCAGCCTGTACTAACTCGCTGACTTGACTTGACTTAGAACGATTTATATGTGTATGTATTTTGGTTGTTTGTGTGAAAAGTTTAACACTTTTTGTTGTCTATATGGATTTTTACCCTTTTTGTATCTTACGTTCGGATTTTTTAATAATATTTCATTTTAAGGTATTTTGATGGAGGGTCCAGTTCTTTATCGAATAGTGGTATTCATTCGACATTCCTATATAATAGGTTTTCCTTCTTATATCGGTTTCAAAATATTATTGATTTTCACTTTACATTAGAAATTTTTAACACTTAGTGATACAACATATGGACTTTGTATTTATAGCATATAGTTGATATGGAGTTAAATTTTTTTCGTAATTATCGAGTAGTGGTCGTGGGTCTTCGGGGGAGTACGAGGGAGGGTTAGAGGACAAGATGGCCTCCAGTGATGATAGAACTGAAATTGCTTTTAGTGAATAATGAAAAGAATCATCATATAATGGACTATCCGTAAGGATTTGTGATGTCAATGTAGACCGAATAATAACTTAAACCACATTTACCCCAGTATACTATATATAAGAAGACCTAGTCTGAAGAAAGTGGACCGTAATACACAAACTCTCGGTAGGTATAAGACACATGTATCTTACACAAAGAAAAAGTAACGACATATCATAAGGTAACGTACTTATACGGTGTCAAATAAATAGACGAGATAACACCTATCCGTGCCCCTAAGAAGGTGAAACCCCGATAATTACCCATTGTACCACTTCTGAGGATCCCATAACTCAGGACACCAGAAGAAGTGATTAGGTATCTACAAAATATAGAGAGAGAATAGGTCTTTACTATGAAAGAAGGGTGGTGGGGTGAGGGTGGTGTAATAGAGAACAAATCGAACCTTTACAGTTTCGTAATATCATATTCGACTCTTGGTTTTGGACAATTTCTTTATTCTCCAGTTTTTGAAGGGTTCCGGACGGAAGGAGGGGCGAAGTCTAAACTGAAGACTATTGTCGTTGTTGTTCTCTATGAACTTTCGTACTCTTCTTAAAAATAAGTAAAGGAGGTTCAGAACTCGAGAACCCACCACCCCCACCCCCCTACCTTTATTCTCTCTTTCACGACTCGGACAAGGATGACGGTCCTGCTGACCCGGGTCCAAGTATTTTTGGAGTCCGCTCCAACCCCAAATCCCTCCTAGGTGTGCCTTTCCCCTTTCCCGACTCGAAGAGGGAACGTCCCGGACTAGACGTCGGTCAAAAGTCTGTCAAACTCCCACTTTCTGTCACTCCGGTCTTTATTTCTCCGAGTAAGATTGGAGCCCGGTACATCCTTCGACCGGTCCGACTGATCCGGTGGTCAAGTGAGATAGTTGAACCGAGACTCTTCCACCGGGACCCAGTTGACCTCCCTGACAGAGGAGAGGACTAGTACGGTTAACCACGGTGTCACCTCTGCCACAAAGACTGGGTCACCTGAAGAGTGACCCCTTTACTTGGTATCTCCGAAGTTCATCAATTACTTACTGTTCCGAGATCATCTCATTCTGAAGGGATGTCCCAGACACGGTCGGCTGTTTAGAGGGAGGAGTTGAGTTACAAAGGACCCAGTGGGTGGTCCCTTTGGTAGGTCGACGACAGTGAATAGAACGTAAAAGTAACAAAGTTAAGCAACCCGTCACACGACGACCGTCTTTGTATTAACCGTGGTAGAAAGAACTTCCGAAAAACCATTATCCTAGTCTTCGGACCTTTTGTTCGAAAGGGAAACTGGGACGTTAAGATGAAGATCTTTCACCACAGTTGACGTTTAACCGTGAACAGTAGATGAAGATGCTCCTAATCCAGTCCACGACGATATCGACAACTAAAAGTTGTATGGGACTTTCCTCAAATCCCATCTCTCGTCTTTACTCCGTGAGACATGACCCCATCCCCACCCCTGACCGTCTTGTCCAGAAGTCTGTCAATAAAAGTCCTCGACTAAAAATACTCGGGTTAAGAATATAGAGGAGTGTAGATCTTCTTGTGATTTTAGGAAGGATCACTACTGACGAGAAACACTGATCGTCTTTGGAAGACGTTTTTCATACACGAACTAACGTGTATGGGGTAGAAGCGGTTTAGTGGATATAGAACTGGAAGGGAACGGAGAAACCTCGTCAAAGATTTTCCATAGACTCCACGACATAGGGTCCGACGTCGGGGGTAAAACGGGGTCTATTTTGAATTACGTGTTGTGATTGTGACGCGTAAAAAATTTCAGTTTTCTTCGGTAGGATTCCCTTATTAATCTTTATTTATGTTCTTATAAGTAGTGTCATAACAAATATTATACCTTTTTGACCTCAGTTGAGTCTGTTATTCCTTGGTCAATTTATTTAGATGTCTGTGGTAATATCCTTACAATAATTTCTTACAAATTATCGTACCTTTTCCTTTCCTTTCCTTTAACTTCAGCGAGTCAGTACAGGCTGAGAAACGCTAGGGCACCTGATATCGTATGGTCCAAGGAGGTAGGTACCCTAAAAGGTTCGTTCCCATGACCTCACCCAACGGTAAAGGAGGAGGTCTCCTAGAAAGGTTGGGTCCCTAACTTGGGCCCATAGGGTGTAATGTCCGTCTGTGAAATGGTAGAGTCGGTAGTCCCTTCGGAGTTAATTATCGCACCTCACTACAATTGAGTATATTGTACTACCGATAGTCATAGTAGGGTTTCCCTCTTTTTCTGCCTTTCCTACATATATAGAAGTATCTTTGTATAAATACCCGAGTATACATTAATGTATTAGTCATATATAATATACATTATAAAATTTTAGAAATTAAAAATAACGTTTACATAATGTACGAAGAGGTTATGTACACCACAGTCTCTTCTAAGAATTCTCAGGGAACTTGACGTTCCTCTAGTTTGGATTTCCTTTAGTTAAGACTTATAAGTAACCTTCCTGACTACGACTTTGAGGTTATGAAACCGGTGGACTACGCTTCTCGACTGAGTAATCTTTTCCGGAACTACGACCCTTTCTAACTCCCGTCCTCCTCTTCCCCTGTTGTCTCCTACTCTACCAACCTACCGTAGTGGTTGAGGTACTTGTACTCAAACTCGTTCGAGACCTTCTACCACTTCCTGTCCCTTCGAACCGTATGACGTCAGGTACCCCAACGTCTCTCAGCCTGTGTTGACTCGTTGACTTGTTGCTTGTTATGTAAGAGTAACTTTTTTTTAAGTTTCTACAAATAAGTGCCGGTGAGGAACCTCCAATGGTGACAGTTGTTAAACCAGTCTGGACAAATTTAAAAGTTCACGAAATGTTAAATGTTTCGTTTGTAGAGAATTAAAAATGTTATTGAGGGTACCATATATCATAAAAATAAAAAATGACTAAAACCACCCCTACCCCGTACCGTGACGTGACCCCCTAAAATCAAGGACCTAATCCCTAACTTTGGTCCGGGGGAGTAACCTTCGTACCCCAACATTGGTGACCTGGCGATTGAAAAAAGAAAAATTTTAATAAATAAATAAATAAACCGACGTGATCCGGAATCAAAATCGTGCACCCTAGATCAAGGGGTTGGTCCATAACTTGAGTTTGGGGTACGTAACCCTCGCGTCTCAGAATCGGTGACCTGATGGTCCCTTCAGGGATCTGGTGATTCAATACATATTTTGTACCTACATTGATATTACGTATGTACACGTGGGTCAGTAGACTGAGAAACACTCGGGTACCTTACATCGGGTGGTCCGAGGAGACAGGTTCCTTAAGAGGTCCGTTCTTAAGACCTCACCCAACGGTACGGGAGGAGGTCCCCTAGGAGGGCTGGGTCCCTAGCTTGGACGTAGAGGACACAGAGATCGTAACTGTCCGTTCAAGAAGTGTCATGTAAATCCCTTCAGGGTATACAAAGACTAAAAATCTCGATTTTTTTGTCTCTGAGTTTTACTAATTTAGACCTTGTGGTAGTGACAAAAGACCTTATGTTTTACCTATAGTTGTATTTCTTAGGATAGGAACCAATCAGGATCTGGAGAAACATAGTCGTCAAGAACCCGGGAACCCTCTAATCTAAACCTTTTCCACGACCGGAAGTCAGGGGAGTGACTTGGGGGTCAAGTCCTCAAGGGAAACGAAGAAACCTCTCCACCGAGGGTCAGTGAAGATAGTGTACGGGTCCCTGTCTCACTTCCTGTTGGAGGGAGTGAAGTACCCCGACTTTGGATGGGGGACGATGAACTAAAGGAACTGGATCAGGATACCGTTCATGACCGTTTGGGTCCTTTCATAAACGGGTCTCCCAACCTCCATCGGAAGACCTCCTTTTACGTCAGTACCACTTCCTTCTTCAACGATCTGGTTTCCAACCTGGCTTCCAGTTCAAACGTTCGGTCGAAGATCCGGGATTTATCTTTTACTCAGTTCACTTAACTCCCTCACCCCTCCAACCTCTTTAAAGGATTTATTTGTTTGTTTTTTTTCAACGAACTCACAATGCCGTTCGTACGACCACAACCTGACGTAGGTTGTAGATGGGAAATCTGTAAGGCCTTACTGCGTCTTTAAGTGAGTGAAAGGGTGTATTCTCGTGAGGTCTATAAACGTGGGCGACAAGGGGGACAGGACTGAGTGGAATTAGAAGAGAAGACGAATAGAGACGTTCCTAGTCTACAGGAAAAGGTATGTCAATGATAAAGACCTATACACTACATAACTGAGAATAGGAACAACTAAAGTAAAATTAATTGATACATTTAATCAATGACTTTCGTTTAAGACAGTATGTTAAACAGGTAACACCCATCCCGGGTTCCCTCAAGTGGACTTAATTATTTCTTACCCTCCAGGGACCCGTAAACAACATGATAGGAAATATAAAGACACAACATAATTTATCCAGTAATTTTAAGAGAGTTCGGATATAGAACTTATACTTCTACGAGAAATAAAAATATAAGTTCTATATCCGATTATTTTTTCTACGATTATTATTATGATAATTTCGATACTTTGTCCTCGAAAGGACTACCGAGTCACCATTTCTTAGTTAGACGGTTACACCCTCTGTGCCCAAACTGGGGACCAGGTCCTTCTAGGACGTACGATGTCTCGTTGATTCGGGCACGTGGCGTCGATATCTCCGACACAAGGTCTCGGATTCTTGGTGTTGATGACTCGGGACTTCGGAGTCGTTGACTTCGGACTCGGGTACGAGATGTCGTTCTCTTCGATAACGCACTCTTCAGGTACGTGGTGTTGACCTTTCATCGGGGACGAGTGCCGTTGATCTCTTTTCGGGCACGTCGGTGCTTCTGGGGTGTGTCGTTTATTTGGTAAATTTATTTCTTGATTGTAACTTTTTTATACTTCAAACTTTTGTATAGAAAGTTTATTAAGTAAACAAGTGAGTAAGTCAGGACTTTCTATTACTCGGCCGGTACGTGTCTACATCCCTTCTCGTAAGGTTCTCTCGTCTTTGTCGTTTCAGTTTCCGATGTTCGCGTCAATTTGAACCCTCAAGTACTCTTTCGTTCTCTAGCGACTTTGACCTCGTACCATTCTACTCTTTTTCTCTTCTTTCTTAATTTCAGTAGTCTCACCCGTTAACTCATGTTCGGTTCCTTCTCCATGTCCGACCTTTGTATTTAAACCTTTACTCGTCGTTTATCTGCCATGAATTTCGGAACTATGAGACACACTCATAGCTGACTCACACCGATCACGAACCCTCTATAATTGAAAATCTCTAAACCTTACTACTCTACTCCGATTTCTCCTTACCGGTTTTTTCACCTTCGTCTTAGTTCTCACCTCAGATATGTCTACAGTTTCCTTCTTCACGACGTTGTTCCACTCTCTCTAGGACACACAGGTTGTGACGACTTTTTCAACTCATTCTTACTCCTGGTTATTTATGGGTCACCTAAACCCTCGTATTTCCGGGACCCCTGTAACTGTTCTCGAGAAAGATACCTCGTCTCCTCTACTTTCACACCGACCACATCTACGTCCCCTCCTTCTCTTCACTTCTGTCCTTCACATCTGTTGAGTTCTTCACAACGACAATCCCCTCCTTTCTTTACCCCGTCGTCGACCCCAAGTCTTATACAAAGAAATTCTACCCTCACAAGAACATATAACTACTCTTACTAGATCTTTACCCTTTCTAACCGCTACTACGAATCTGGGTTCTCACTTTTACAATCAGGGGGTCAACACAGACTGAGAAATGTTGTAATACCTGACGTTGGGTGGTCCAGGAGACAAGTACCTTAAGAGGTCCGTTCTTATGACCGGACCCAACGGTAAGGGAAGAGGTCCCCTAGAAGGACTGGGTCCATAGTTTGGGTCCATAGGACGTGACCTCTGTCTAACAAATGACAGACTCAGTGATTCCTTCGGGTATGTCTTCTCATTACTACGAATATTGATGATTTTCTGTACACGTTCTTACAAACATTGGTGGAATGAGGATCTTCGGTCTTTGTCTTTTATTAGGTTTATAGACTGTCATCAAAGGACCAATAATTAATAACACGTGGTTTGTTAAGGGTTTGAATCTCCGAATTTTATTGTTATACAGACATAATAATGCAGAATGTCAAGACACCCAGTCCTATAGTTTGTTCCGTGTTGTCTCGAGTAGAAACGAGATCCTAGAGACCTCGGAGGAGTCACTCTACTAAACTTGCACACCCCTGACCGTTCCTTTGAGAGAGAGAAAAAACCGACGGGATCCAGAAGTAACAGAGAACCCGAAGAGATCAGGATAACACATCCGAATCAACGGGGTTCCGTACACCCTAGAATCAAGTTAGGGATCAACGGGACGTAGGGGACGTAACCTTCCACCTAAGAATTGGTGACCTGGTGGTCCCTTCAGGGTCTTTGAGAGTCGGTGAATGTACCCGAAAATACTTCGTATCAAGGAAATCTTATCAGTCAGAATATACCACCAAGACCCGCGGTTCTCTTTCCTTCTTCCTTGACGATTTGGAGAATTTTCGATCCGGACTTTCGTTGAATTCGAGTGATGGTGGTATGAGAACCAGTTTCGTCAGTGTCTGGTCGGGTCAAGTTCCCCTGTGTCTGGGGAGGTAGAAAGTTACCCTCCTTACAGTTCCTTAAACATAGTTAGAATTTAAACGGTGTTATTCATTTTATCCCTTTATTTAACACCACGTGAGTATTTTACCTTATAACGTGTCGTTATTTTTTCTACTTAAGGACGATGAACGATGAAATACGGAGTGTCCGTATTTCAATTTACTTTACCAGTCCGTGTTTTCTAATGTAAGACAGTATAAGGTAAATATACTCCTGAATAAACGTACTAGTTAATCCCACTATCTCCAATCTTACCACCTATGGGAACTCGTCCATGAATGAACCTACTTTACATACCCCTTCTGAAGTCCTCACTATCTTTACAAGAAATAGACCTGTACTTACCATTAGTCTCTCCATATATGTATATATTTTTACGTAGTTCGTAATGTGAATTCTGACCACGAAAAACGATATAAAATTTTATGTGTTTGACCCTTGAAAGGACCCACCAGGACACCAACTCTTAGGTGGACAGTTACGTCCCTTGTGTCTAAACAAGGGACCAGACCTTTAACTCTACGGTGTACCGTGTCTCGTTGATACGGCTACACGGTGTTGGTGGCTTCGGCCGCATGGGTTCTCGGACACGAGGTGTTCTCTTCGATGGCGTTGCTCTTCGGGTGTGTGGTGTCGATCTCTCATCGGGGATGAACGGCGTCGACCTCTTTCGGACACGAGTCGGTTTTTATTATTTATTTTGTATTAAAAAAATTCATATGCACGTAAAAAATTTTTAGATTTCGTTTGATTTTACTACTTTCTTTCTCTTTTTATCAATAACCTTCAAACACTCTTTCCATTCTCCCCTACCCTACGCACGTATCCCACCGACCACACCAACATGTTCACGTACCTCGTCTTTACGTGTGTGTACATACACACGTATGTATATACACATACGTAAGAAAAAGTCTAAGAAAAGGGAATAGTCAAGTCAAGTCAAGTCAAGTCAGCGAGTCAGTATAGACTGAGAAACACTGCGGTACTTAGCGTCGTGCGGTCCGGAGGGACAGGTAGTGGTAGAGGACCTCAAGTGAGTTTGAGTGTAGGTCACTCAGCCACTACGGTAGGTCGGTAGAGTAGGAGACAGCAAGGGAAGAGGAGGACGGGGTTAGGGAGGGTCGTAGTCAGAAAAGGTTACTCAGTTGAGAAAAGTACTCCACCGGTTTCTTGACCTCAAAGTCGAAGTCGTAGTAAGGAAGGTTTCTTTAGGGTCCCGACTAGAGGAAGTCTTACCCGACCAACCTAGAGGATCCAATAATGTTTATAACTCGCAACAAGGGAACGGTAGGTCATCCAGGAACAACCAATAGACAAAATGTATAAAAACCAACAAAAGAATCAGCGATTCAGTGCAGACTGAAAAAGCTGGGGTACCTTACATCGGTCGAACCGAGGGGACAGGTCCGTTCTTATGACCTCATCCAACGATAAAGGAAGAGATCTCCTAGAAGGACTGGATCCCCAGTTTTGACTCAGAGGACGTAACTGTCCACCTAACAAATGGTGACTCGGTGGTCCCTTCGTATATATAAATATAAAATACATATCACATACACAATTGGGGTTGGAGGATTAAATAGGTAGAGGGGAGTTTGTAAGAAAGTTTAAAAATTTACTTAATTTGTATTTATTTTGAACCTAGAATGTCGAGAAACCTGACGACGACAATAGAGTGACCTTTGTCCATCGGACAGTCTGTTACTATGTCCCCTTGCCGTCCTCTACACGTCCCAACTTCTCTTCTTTTTAACCCTATCTCGTCACGTCTTACCTTTGCATTCTACTAAACAGATCATCGTGATTTACGAGACAATTTCATAAACCAGTAAATTAAAAGTCTCTCGGTCATACCAAGACACACAGGTGTAAGTGACCGACGTCCTTTACTTCATCTGAAGTGGGGTCACACCAAAACGATCCTTTCGTGTCACCTTCTTCCTTCCCTGTTCCCTCGACTCCCACATATGTTCCCTCATGTTCGGTCTCCAACTCCCAGGGACCCACTCCTCCTTTCACCCCCACCGTTTAATAATCTCAAAATCATACTCTCTTTTTCTCGACTTTTATACCGTTCACTCTTCGTCTCCTTGTAACTTTGCCGTGAGTTTCTCCTTCGTCTCGATAACCATTGTGGTCCACACCGATAACAACACATAACCAGTCTGATCGACGACATTGTTTATCAGGATTTAGAACCACCGAACCGTGTGTTTCAAACGAAGAACGAGTGTGGTATCAGTATACGAATACCTCCTCCACCCCCACTTTCGACTAAGGGATTTCAGTAAACCGTAGGATCCGAGAAAGGTATCGTCGAGTCTAAGATCCGGGTGTGAAAAGTCATGACCCGTGGACTTTACACACAACACGTTGTCTCTTTGACTTAATTTTAGTTCCAAAAAAAATTAGTTTATAAAAAATACCCTTGAATTGTAGACTTAACTAAACACGATTTTCACATTTAATGATAAAAACTTTCTGACTTATACTTTTTTCTTACGTTTTATAGAGATTATTAAAAATATCACTAGTGTACAACTTTACTATTACAAAAACTGTATAACCCAATTTATTTTATATAATAATTTTAGTCCCCGAAGGGACTACCAGATCACCAATTCTTAGGTGGACAGTTACGTCCCCTGTGTCCAAGCTAAGGACTGGGTCCTTCTAGGGTTTGTGACACCCTGTCGATTCGGAGACATGGTGTTGATAACTCGGGGTGTACGGATCTCGGGTACGAGGGGTTGTTCTTTTCGGTGACGTTTCTCTTCGGGCATATAGCGTAATCTCTTTTAAGTGCTCAGTGTTGTTTCTGGATCGTGCCTGTTTTTATTTAATTAATTAAATTTTTTTAATCAAAGGGGACAAAGAAACACACACACATACAAAATTTCGTTGGTGTTCTTTTAAATTTTAGTGTACATTAGAAAGATGACCTGTCGCGACAAGTTCCCGGAACTTGTGAGAGGTGTACCGATATCTATTATCTCGTTTGTCTCCGGCCGGTCAAAGGTTTAAGGAAGTACGTCTTGAGTCAGTGTTACGGTATAGACTGATGTCTACTCATCCCCTTTACAGTAGACGGGTCCTTCCTCTCCTTTGCATAAACCCCTCAGTGTCGAGTGGAGACCGTATCCATCCCACCTTCTTGTTTTAGTGACTTCTCTCCTCCGACTCGACGACCGTCTGTCCCTGACCGTTCCAACACGTATACTCAAAAATTTAGTGGTACTTAAACCTTTTTCACTGTCTCTTAGAAGTTCTGGGGGTCCTAGATGTCAACTAAGTTGTTTTTCCTTATAAATCATTTGTCTCAGACTCTAATCCCAAGTCAAACACTGGTATTCGTTCAATAAATTAGTAAGAAAAAAAATTATGAATCAAAAAAGATGAATAAATAAACTAACACGGTCCAGAATTAGTGGTACACACCCTAGATCAAGGGACTGGACACCAACTTGGACCCGGGGGATGTGACCCTCACACCTCAGAATCGGTAACCTGGTTGTCCCTTCAGGGATAAATTAGTGAGACTCCAAAGGAATAAAATTTTATCCCTATTATTATTATGAATAGAATTACCCCAATAACATAATTTACGATTTTATGGACATTTCACAAATCGTACATCTTTACTGATATTTATCCTGTTAGAGGATTGCATCGTGATTTGTGTACGACTAAAAGGACACAGACAGAAGAAACACATAAACTAAAGGAGACACACGAGGCCCTGTCTAAATTTCGTTAAGTAGTTAGGATGGGAACAAGACCCTGTACTAAGTGATCGTTTTTAATGGTCAAGGTACTTGCAGGTACAACAGTAAGTCTTGTTTCCTGACTGAAAGTGGACTACCTTTTAACTAAATCACCATCTGATATTAACCTTTTTCCTCGTGTGCAAAGAAAATATTTACTTCCAGAGTAAAAGTTTTCCTTTTTCGAAACACACCCTTCTCCCTTCAAGACTCTCCTCCCACACCGAGAATTATGAAAGGTCTAGTGTCAACTACTTTGACGTGTTTCTGAAAAAAGGGTAACGGATTATTCCGGACCATAGATTTGCCGTGTTACTCCTCTGTACAACCCGTCAGAAAGGTCCCAAGGTAAACAAAGTGTGGTAAAGGTCTCGTCCGGGTCTCTTAGTTACCGAAGGTAATTGTAACAGACATTATTTATTAGATTCGTCTTGAAAGGTCCGTATTCTTAATTCAAACACAACATCCATAACAAATGAAAGGTCTCCCCTGTAGGGTGTCCAGTGAGAAGTTTAGAGTGTGGTCTTTCATTCCTCGAGAAATCTGTCAGGAGGTCACCAGGGGTTGGAAAAAACAGTGGTCCCTGGCTAATACACCTTCTATTACAAAGGTACCTGTCCTTCGCTCCTACCAAAGTCCCACTTAGTTCGAGTAATGTCTGCCGTTTCACAGACGGACGTTACACCCTCTGGGCCCAAGTCAGCGACCCAACACTTCTAGGGGACCTCTTCCTTTACCGTTGGGTGAGGTCATGAGAACGGACCTTTTAAGACACCTACCTCCTCGGACCATCCGATGTCAGGTACCTCAACGTTTCTCAGCCTGTACTGACTCGTTAAAGTGAAAGAAAGAAAGAGAAATAAATATAATAATAATATTTTCACCTCCAACCCCTGGGTGTTTACACTGGTACGTCCCTTGTCGACGACCAGGTCTAATTCCGATCCTTTTCTCCATAACAAAAGGTTATTTAGTGATATGAAACAAGGGATGTTAATGTCCTCTCGTCGTTTTGGGTCGGATAGTCTTTCGAAGTTGGACACGTATTAACTTTTTTTAAGAGAGTATGTAATGAACAAGATCCTCTTCTCCTAAGACTGGTTAACACTACCGAAACACTCAAAGGTCAGTAGTTCTGACAGTACGACTCCGTGAGTCACCCACCCAGACGACCCAGGCGGGAAGGTGAGATTGGTAAGACATGGTCCTTCAGTGTCCGTTCAGGACTAAAATGTTTAGTCATGACTTAGGTTTTGAAGGTCCGTAAAGGTCTTGGACTTTGTAAAGATTGAATAAAAAAGTGTGCAAAATAAATGTACCCCGAAGAGTCATGGAAGGACATTTAAGAGTAGTCTCGGGACATTCCTACTCCCGAGAACAGGAATGAAATGTCTATTCCCTGAACTTAGAACTTCTCCGAGGCAGAAAGGATTCCAGTGCACCACTATTCTCCCCGCGTCTCCGACTCAGTCTCACCGGGAGACTTCTTTTCAAGACAGGAGAACGTGTTACGGGTGTCAGAGAACACTAATCTTTGATTGGATTTGGTTTTACTTTAATTCATGACGAATGAGTACATCGATTAAAATAGTGACACTGGTCACTAAGTTTCATGTACCATGTGAAAAAGAGTTGTTCCATCGTCGGTGTTGGTCGTTACCGAGAACGTATGAGGTTCTATAAGAGTCACAGACTTCAGAAGAAAAAATTAACTTCATGTCAACTAAATGTTACAACACACTCAGAGTCCGCATGTTGTTTCACTAGGTACATATATATATATATATATATATATATACGTTATGTATAAATAGGAAAAGGTCTAAGAAAAGGTAATATCTATGACTTATATCAAAGAACATGATATGTTATCAAGGAATAACGAATAGATAAAATATATGTTATCACAAATAGACACTTAGAGTCTGAGGATTAAATAGGAGGATGACAGGAAAGGGGAAGTCATTGGTATTCAAACAAAAGATACAGACACTCAGATAAAGATAAAACATTTATTCAAGTAAACATAGTAAAAAAAAAAATCTAAGGTGTATATTCACCATAGTGTACTATAAAGAGTAAGAGACAGGTCCAACATAGTGAAATCATACTATTAGAGATTCAGGTAGGTACAACAAACTTTACCGTAATAAAGTAAGAAAAAATCTCGACTTATTATAAGGTAATATATATATTAATATATTTAATAATATATATGAAAATATATTGTATTACACATATATATATATATGTGTAGAGGTAAGTAGACAGTTACCTACAGATCCAACAAAGGTACGAAACTGATAACATATGTCACGACGACACTTGTGACCTCACGTGTATAGAAAAGTTCAAAAGTAGAAAAGACCTATATAAGGGTCTTCATCCTAACGACTTAGTATACCATTGATAAAAATCAAAAACTTCCTCAAAAGTATGAAAAGAGGTATCACCGACAAGGTTAAATGTAAGGGTGGTTGTCATATCCTTACAAGGGAAAAGAGGTAATCACAGACTTTAGAATCCGTGACGTCTTAGGGTATATTTTGACGGACGGGAGAGTGTCGACCACGAGTGTCGGAAGGGTTGTATGTCGAAGAATGGCAGTTGATGAGGGGTCTAAAGTTTCGGAGTAAGGTTGGGATAGAGAAAGTCACTTTGAACGGACTGGAAGTGTCGATGTTTCCTAAGGAGAGAGAATACTTAGAGTCAACTACCAAACTATCGATTAAAAATAACGGGGTAGTAAAATGGAGTAGTCATTTATAAACAATTACCTTACTCATAAGGGTTTACCTACCATATAGTGACCTCCACACACACATCAAGAAATAAAGTGGTCTTATTACACAGACAAACTTCCCCTACACTAACTAGACTAAAAGGGATACCACAAGTGGTAGATGTAAGGTCTCTATTTGGGTAGTGGGGACCGAGTTCGTTCACCACCACCTTCGTCAAACTGGTAAAACCATATAGACTATTCACTATCACTAAGAACCAAGATAGTTTCACTAAGAAAGACTCTTGTGAGAAACCCAACAATATATCTCCTTGTTTGGTCTAGGTAGAATAAGTGTCACTACGTGACGCTTGGAGAGACTCCTTTTACCTATGGATACAGACACAGGGCCGGTAGATAGGGTAAAAAGGGGAAAGACTGGAAAGGTAACTGAATGACTCAGGTCACTAAACCCAGACAAACGAAGACAAAAAGGTAGACTTCCTAAGATAATCTTAGTTATTAAAATAATCCCTAACATAATCTTTGTTAATCTTGTAGTTTTTCTCCTTATGTTATCAACTAACTTTGTATAGTCTAGAGTCTCTGAGGTCTTCGGGTATTACTGTGCCATTTAGGTCCCTTAGTGAGTAAACAGTGTAAACTTGGTTGAGAAACAAAATCTTCATGTATTGTTTCTTCTTTCTTGGTTTACAAACAGGATAGAAAAATCGTCGTTGAAATGACGTCTTTGGTTTACTGAGGTAACTCTTCCCCTTCGAGATGAAATATCTTCTCAGTGAAATATCCAGGTTGACTTGACTAAAAAGTCCGTTCCTAATAGCTGACAACATTTTGGAGATACGTACCCCGAAGGGACCACCAAGTTACCGATTCAAAGGTTTGAGGGTCACGTTCCCCGGGTCCAAGTTAAAGGCCAGTCCTTTGCTCGAGGGTGTACACCATTGATTCTGGACCGTGTCACTTTATTTATTTATTTTTATTTATCATCTTTGTAAAAAAATTTCAAAAGTAACAAATTTTTTCAGAGATACCTACCTACGATCACCAATAAGGATACCATAGTTTCTCCATTGTAAACCCAATAAAAGACCAGTGTTCTCTATTTTTGTGTTGACTATTACCTCCCTAGACTGACGAGGGTGGAATTGGAGTACCAGGAGACAGGGTAATCTACTGATTACCACTCTATTAGGTGACATACACAGAAAACTACACCATCTATGTTTTATGTGTTGTAATCCATATAACACGAGATAGGTCTTTACAAATTGAGTTTAGATTGGTTTACAAAAACAACAACAACAAATCAGTGATCCAGTACAGGCTGAGAAAAAGCTAGGACACCTAACATCTGGTGGTCCGAGGAGACTGGTCCTATCTTATGACCTCCGTTCCTATGACCTCACCCAACGGTAAAAGAAGAGATCCCTTAGAAGGATTGGTACCTAGTTTGGACTCAGAGGACGTAACCATTCGTCTAAGAAATGGCGACTCGGTGGGCCCTTCGGGTTGGTTTACGAATATAGATTAAATAAATGACTTTATACCCTCGATGTACCTCTTCGATTTGTTGTTATACCCCTTTTTCGTTTAACATTTCTATTGTCTAAGAAATCCTGTCGACCGGGTCCGAGAAATTGTTCAGTCACATTATTCTTTTTCCCTCCAATTCTCTCTCAACTTTTTGTATCGTGAGTCATGCCTTGTCCACCGAGACCTAACCAAGGACCAAACATGTTTGGTCGATATTTCCTGTAAAATCCGGTTTACTTCTTTAAGTTTATAAAAATTTTAAAATAAACAAATAAATGAATAAGTAAATAAAGATAACTGAAACGACCCAGAAACAGTGATGAACGTCAGAAAGAAAGAGATCAACGGTACTCATCCCTCGATGTGAGATCAACGCCAAGAACCTAAAGAGTGACACCACCGAAGAGAAAACCGTCTCGTACCAGAAATTCACGAGTCCGAAGTCATCATCACCGTGTGTCCAAATCAGTGGGACAGTGTGTACCGTAGAAAGGTCTGGTCCTTAGCTTGACACAGGGGACGTAACCGTCCGTCTGAGAATTGGTGACCTGGTGTCTCCTCAAGATTTATACACAATTCGTAACCTTATTATAATTCTCTAGTAGTTATAAAAATCTACACTTTACAGTAAAACCGATATATCCTTCTACAAGAATAAGAAATCTTTAAGTACGACTTCGTAAATTCCACCATAGTCCTCAAATCTTGTCGTCTATAAATAAAGAGTGAGTGTGATATAGTGGTAGGGCCACCCACCGGTCGGAAAATAGCGGAAGTCAGACTACGCGTCCGACTTCCTCGTCGGGATAGATCCTGAAACGACCAGAAAAACAGTTTCCTTTTCTTTCTATTTCCTTGGTGTGACACTGCACATTTTCCATCCGAAGTGAGCGTGAGTACAAAATAGCCGATTTCATATTAAAAATACCGGTTCAGATCGTAGTTACCCTATTCCTTAATATTAAGAGGGTGTCCCACCCCCGTTATCTTAATGAATCTTTAGTCACTGTTTTCCCTTGTTTCGTGGAGTCGGGACTCAGTATTGTTTTATTAAAGAGTCCCTGGTTTAATATTACAATTTAGGTCTACAGTCTTTCGTTTTTTCCGACTTTTATGTACTTGAATCGGAAGTTGAGATCTTTGATCTTTAAAATTTTATTTGGTTTCTTCTATCTTCCTTCCTTAATTATTTCTATTTCATCTATCATACTTTATCTTGTGGGTTTTATTATCGAAGTTGGAGATTCAAGACTATTCTAGTTTTGTATCTTTCGGAAACCGTTCATACAAGGTCTTTTCTTTCTTTCGTTTTTTCTGAGTTATTGTAAGTAATCCTTATTTTTGTCCTACGTCTCTAAAAAAACAAACAAAAAATTAAAAATTACGATGTATGTCGAAGGAAGGTCACTGAAGCTTTGAGATCTGGTCCCCTTACTGAAAGATCTTTTTTCAAGATGGTTTGAACTGATTTATTTCTCTTTGGGACTTTAGTGGTTATTGTTGTATTCTTTTTCACTTTCCAGACGAAAGTTTTGTCTTATGTTCCCTGAACGTACCACCAGGTCACCGTTTCTAAGGTGGAAGGGTTACGTCCCCCAGGTCCATGTTAGGGACTAGTCCCTTGATCTAGAGTGTGGATCTCTAAGGCGTACGATACGACGTCACTTCTAGACGTATCGATTTGTTTGCTTATTTATAAAAAATTTTTTCTTTTCTTTTGTTCAGGTGTACCGGGTATTCCAACTTTTGATAGTGCTGGAGTTCCTTTATTTGGGATACATTATCCTTTACAAGGGGGAGTATACACACCACACGAGACAGTACAGGCTGGGAAACCCTGAAGTACTTGACATTGGACGGTCCGAGGAAGCAGGTACCCTAAAGGGTCCGTACTTATGACTTTACCCCATGGTAAAGAAAGAGGTCCCCTAGAAGGGTTGGGTCCCTAGTTTGGTCACAGAGGACTTTGAAGACGTGACCGTCCACCTAAGAAATAGTGACACGGTTGGACCCTTCGAGTACAAGGTGCCCAATCACTTTCCACTTTTCGAAAGGGTATCGTCTAAAAGTGAAAGGTCACTTTCCATGACACTTAGTTAAAGACCAGTTACTTTCTTCCCCCTTTTCTCCATACACGAAACCCCTTTCCAAAAGAAAAGGTTATTTTTCTCAGCCTAAACACTCCTTTGAGACGAGGAGAGAGGGACGAACCCCTACACAGGGACACCGCGTCGATGTCGGTGACACACTGGGGTTCCCTTGTGAGTCGACTGGGTGACTCTTACTCTACCCTTCTTAAACCTAAGTGATACTATAACAACTCGTGACTTGGTCGAGACTCGGAAGGAAGTGCTCTTTTTATGTGAGAACAGTATATTTGTGAAAATAGATAAATAACCTTACCGTCGACTCTTGTGGGATTGATTTTATACACTCGAGATAGTTTGAAAATTTGTCGAGTTTGTGGGGTCTATCATAGTCACCAAAGTCTTGGGTCTTTTTCAAATTCTCAAAACGTTGATTAAAACGTATCAGAACGTATTAGAACATTCATGTTGATTTATGAAAGTATATGGTAAAGGTTTCTCTTTACAGAAAATTAGGATATCACGTAAACCAGATAACTTGACAAAGTTACTACTTTATCTGTGTCTTTAGGAAAAGAAAAAATAACAACAACAACTCCATCTCAACTAAATATTACACAATTAAAGACGATATGTTGTTTCACTAAATCAATATGTATATTTACATATGTAAGAGAAAGTATAAGAAAAGGTAAAACCAAATAGTGTTCTATGACTTATGTCAAGGAACACGATATGTCGTCCTGTAACAACAAACGGACTTGACACCACAACCTCTTCTGAGAACTCTCAGGGAACCTGACATTCCTCTAGGCTGGTCAGGTAAGATTTCCACTAGTCAGGACCCACAAGTAACCTTCCTGACTATGATTTCGACTTTGAGGTTATGAAACCGGTGGACTACTGAGTAAACTTTTCTGGGACTACGACCCTTTCTAACTCCCGTCCTCCTCTTCCCCTACTGTCTCCTACTCTACCAACCTACCGTAGTGACTGAGTTACCTGTACCCAAACCCACTTGGGCCCCTCAACCACTACCTGTCCCTCCGGACCGCACGACGCTAAGTACCCCAGCGTTTCTCAGCCTGTACTGACTCACTGACTTGACTTGACTTGGGGTTTAAGGGTCCGGTGGGGAGAGGGCGGGGCGGGGGGGTGATGAACCGTTGACGTTCAGACAAGAGACATAGACACTCAGATGTCTTTGGTGACAGAAATTCTTTCTGCGAGGTCTGTTTAAGAATAGACGTTTCGACTTAGTGTAAAGTAAAAAAGGACGGTTCTATGGAATCTCTTTTGTGTCATATGACTTAGAAAAAAGGAAGAGAAAATGGATCACTTCACTAATGCCTTTGACAATACTGATACTAAGAATTAAGAATTCGGAAACTAGAGAACGTTTTTGATTTTACCCTAAATACTGGTCTACCGACAATGACTTTACCTCGTCCTAGGATACCAGGAACGGGGTGGGGTAAGGGTACAGGAGTCGGACGGAAAACAGACACCCTTTTACAATCGGTTACTCATTCAAATCCTTCACTCTTTTATGTTCTTGTTTTCTTTTGTCAGTTTCCTCTGGTTTATTATTATTACATCAGTAATTCGTATCAGTTCCTGGAAATCAAGGAAGACTTCCTGTTATCCATTATAAGACTCGGTATAGGACACTCGACAGAATATCTATGACTTTGGGGGTGGTCCACCTTCTTCGATTAATGTGCTACTGGTCTGAAATCGGTACTGTATTCGATGGTGTTAACGTTCTTGACCGGAGTTTCTCTACGTTTGTTTGACTGGGACCTTGACTTCTAATTGACATTGATTTTGTTGGTTTTACTGTGACGAGTCTGGTATCTACTGGTTAAGGTCCTTCTGACAGTCTCCACTGGAATGACAAAGACGTACTCGGGGAAGTGAGACAGAAATTTGTAAGAACGGGTGACTGACAGTCCCCTCCCCTCAGTCAGAAACTTGTCCGTACCAGACGGGGGCTGAGATGGAGGATGGATAACGGTCGTAGGTTTTATTTCGTTTGAAAGGAAAGGTGGTTGGACCTGAGAAATAACGGAAACTTCGCCCCTTCGTAGGTCTCATATGAAAGCTATTGTAATATTAACCAAGTCTAAAATAACTTTACAAACGTGACAAACAACAAATATAGTGTGGCTATCAATTCGAAGGAGGACGAATACAACACTCCACAATCCACTAGTAGGTTAAAAACCAACAAAAAAAAATTTAAAAGGATCGGGAAGAACAAACACAAGGACAGTCGACTACATTAAGTTACGATCGTTCAATTACTCGATAAAAGTCACGTTAAGTCCCGTAAGTTTTTTACTTCTTCGAGACCCTGAAGGGACCACCAGATCCCCAATTCTAAGACGTGAAGTTGACGTCCCTCGTGTCTAAGTTAGGGACCAGTCCCTTTATGTAAAAAAATTTTTAATTTCGATTCATTTTATATACAGGGGTCAATTTTTTGTTATTTGTTTTTTGTGAGAATGTCGACACAATCCACTTACTAAGGCTCGGTTCCTCTCCACTTTACATACGTCTATTGTGTTCACATCCTCAAATCCTCAGTTCCAGTCTGTTTAGATCAATGACCTCCCTTGTCTCCCGTTAATGTCTCCCGTTATTGGAAGGACACTTTGACCCTCCCTTTACGTCAATAGTCCTTGAGTCCCTGTCTCGTTCCCAGTCAGTCCTTGTTCGTCTACCCGTCTAGAACCAATGATCTTTAGGTCTTTGGTTCCAGTTCCGTCAACGTCCTTTCTCGTTCTGAATAGATAAGACTCGGTTACTTAAAGGTTCTCGAACTCTCAACCTTCGAAGGGTGGGTATCGTAGTAGGGCTCTTATTCTGCGTTGGGACTCGGACCTCCACCCTCCACCCTTCTTAGTCCTCAGTTCCTTCACAAGATTGTGTTCAAGTAATATAATTTGTTTACTTGACGAGGGAGTTTTGGAGTCGACGTCAGACTTTTCCGACTGTTTGACGAAGAGATTCTTCTCCTGGATAAATGAAGGTCCTAGATTTCCCTCGGCTGAAACCTTTTTTTTAATACTTCGTTACAGAACACAGGTTACACACATTTGGGAGGAGGTTGGGAGTTCAATTCGTGTCAGTTCCTGGACATCAAGAAAGAGTTCCCATTATCTATTATAAGACTCGGTATAGGATACTCGACAGAATATCTATGACTTTGGGTCTTTAGTTTTGTGCAAGTGAAGTCTTCCGACCGGGTAGGTTCTTCAGGTTTCACGGGTGCACGATAGTGGATTGATTTGGGGAGAATGTTTGAAACATTCAGTCGTGAACCGGAATTGAAGGTTTCATTGACTCTTAGTCAATGATAAACAAGTAGACCCCTTGTGTTTTTCTTCAAGTAGAGACGACCCTAATCACACTCACTTAGGTAGGGAGTTCTGGTGTCTACTGTTTGTCCACACAATCGAGTCTTCGGTACGAGAACTTCCCCCTACAGGTCGTCTTCTTCTTGTACCCCGGTTCCACCCATGACTTCGAACCTAGATCAAAGGAGGATCAGGCACGTGTAAACAGAATCTTGATTCTAGGATAGAAAGATCACAAGACAGCAAAAGAGAGAGTCGTTGTGGGTGTCCTGAAGGTGATTATATATAAACAAACACACACACACAAACCAACACGACCCAGAAGTGACGACACTCGTCCAAAAGAGATCAACATTACATACCCGAAGAACAACGTCACCGAAGAGAACAACACCGCGTGTCCGAGTCATCACCACCGGGTACCCGGATCAACGAGGTGGCGTCCACCGTAGAAGGGTCCGGTTCCTAACTTACGTACAGGGGATGAAACCGTCTGTCTAAGAATTGGTGACCTGGTGGTCCCTTCAGGGGTGATATTATAAGTGACCTCTGTGTCTCAGTTTAGAACCACTCTTAGTTTCCGGTAGAATAAAAGATGATCAACCTAGTCGTCCTGACGACAACAAGAGACGAAAAGGTTAAACTGAAGAGTAAAAGTAAAGGAGAGGGTGGAAGGTTCAAATACAATCCTCGTGGACGAGAGTTTGTTCCCGTACCTTTATTTAGGGTCTCAAATGTGATCTTCCTAGTCTCGTAGGACAATTTGTGGCTTTGTACAGGAGGGGGCCCTTACTTTTATATTTACTTAGGAGTCCGTGGTCACTAAATCACTCGATTCTGTCGCTCTCGCTCGCTCGACACGAATTGTGGTCGGGTACCGTGTCGACAGTGGTCCCGGAAGAAAAGTACTATAGGATCTGTCCATAGTCAAAGTAAACAAAAAAAGTGTCTCGAGACATTTGTCCCGGTCATATCAGTCTCGTCCCAACTTTTGTAAAGTCAACGTGAACAAAGAGTAAAAGACGTACACATAAGGGTTTCCGACGAAAGAGTTTCCCTCCGACCCCTCTCCTGAAAAGACAAAAAGGAGAACGACGAAGGATGTGTCAGTTACCCTTGTAGTCTTTATATGTTTGTTAAAAATCAAAACAGGGAAGGGTAAAACGAATCGTTGAGTGTACGATCTCTTTAACAAAAGACTAGATTGAGGTGGACCTGAACCCACCATAAACCCTTGGATTCAGTTGGTGATATCCAACATAGATGGGGAAGAGAGTTCAATCCATTCCCCACAACGGAGGGGTCTTCACCTTACACGAATAAAAAGGAACTGGTGAGTCTTTTCGTTTTGAAACAAAATTTACAGTGATAGTTTAGTGTTATAGAAATATTTAGAATATGTATCTCCACCTAGTGAATATATAGAACTGATAGTATATGGGGTTCCCAAGAACTGGGGTCGCACCTCCTCAGAGTTTCACACTTATATGTCCACCTGCAACACGGACCATCCGATGCATCTGTTACTCTACCGATAAAAAGAAAGAAAGGGTCTTTAGACTTTTACATTCCTTGTTCGGGAGGTTTATACCTCCGAGAACCCTCTGGTCAAAAGAATCTGAGTCTTAAGACGGAGGTCGGACTCGAGGTTAGGAACCACGAAAGAAAATTTTCTCCGGACCTCTACCTCAGTTCTTCTCACTACAGGTGTAGAGTGTATATCCCTCGCGACTTCTTTACAATTTCCTTAGTTGCTTGTGTTCTTACTGAGATCCAACTTTACAACCAACAACAAACCCCCAAGAAACAACAACGACAAATGACCCACCAAACCAACACACACACACACACATACACACACAAATGGTATGACACGTCGTACACCCTAGAATGAAGTGGTTGGTCCATAACTTGACCCCCGGTGGACGTCACCTTCACGTCTGGGGGTTGGTGACTTGACGGTCCCTTAAGGGACTTTACAATCAAAAAATTCCGTAAATTAATTTATGTACAGACATCTTAAATAGAGGGGCAGGGAGAAGAATCAAGTCAAGTCAAGTCAGTGAGTCAGCACAGGTTGAGAAACGCTGGGGTACTTAACGTCGTGTGGTCCGGAGGGACAGGTAGTGGTTGAGGGTCTCAAGTGAGTCTGAGTACAGGTAGCTCAACCACTACGGTAGATCGGTAGAGTAGGAGACAGCAGGGGAAGAGGAGGAGGGGGGTTAGGAAGGGTCCTAGTCTCAGAAAAGGTTACTCAGTTGAGAAACATAGTCCACCGGTCTCATTTCAAAGTCGAAATCATAGTCAGGAAGGTTTCTTGTGGGTCCTGACTAGAGGAACGTCAGGTTCCCTGAGAGTTCTCAGAAGAGGTTGTGGTGTCAAGTTTTCGTAGTTAAAAAACCGTGAGTAGAAAGAAGTGTCAGGTTGAGAGCGTAGGTATCTACTGGTGACCTTTTTGGTATCGGAACTGATCTGTCTGGAAGCAACCGTTTCATTACAGAGACGAAAACTTATACGATAGATCCAACCAGTATTGAAAGGAAGGTTCCTCATTGGCAGAAAATTAAAGTACCGACGTTAGTGATAGATGTCACTAAAACCTCGGGGGTTTATATTTCAGACGGTGACAGTGATAAGGTTTAAAGACTTGTTACGTTAACTCTCCCTAACTGGTGTGGTGGTCCAGTTCTTACCTGAGAGGACCCCAAGTAGGTTAGTCGTATAATGTAGAGAGAGGGACCGGAAGTGTCAACCAAATCCTGTTTGTACCATGGGTTCAGTCCCGCTACGACCCCCCAGTTCTCCCACGCAAACTCCCAAGAGAGAAAAGACGACTCAAATGTGAACTTTTATACATCCGGGTCTTCGAAGACCTTTGATTAAGATTCCATTATCTTGGTTACTTACCTTTCGTTCCTAAATGACTAAAATAAACTCGGGACCCAGTTTGAAAAGAGTTTCAACCTGAAATGTGATTCAAGTAGACATGTAAAAGGAATAACAAATTCAGTGAAACTTGAACGAAAGACAAAGAAAGACACCTTTCTAGTATTCGACTATATTCGAATACACTAAACGTCCTTCAACTTTGTGTTACACGTAAATACCCCTAAAGGATTGAGGGTTTGACAGTAAATTGGTTTTCTGGTAAGAAGAGTATTATAGGGGTTATTCCGTCAATACATGAACATGTGTTACGTACTCTGTATATTTAAACACATTTTCATTAATGGATACCATCGATACCAGGATAGTCTTCAACTAACGTTGTGTTATTAATTCTTAGTTCCTTGAACTTACAGGTACCGGGACGTCTGTAATGGTTCCGAGAATCCTTTATCACAACGGATTTCACTGTAAATTTAGAAGGAAGTACAAGGAATCAGTATAACACTGTCCGTCAAGGACGAATTTTCTTGTATCAACGAAGAGACTATGTTAATAAAAGGTGATTTTTGTTTTGCTCTTTCTTTTTCCCTAACAAATTTACTAGGGATCAGTCACTAAATAATTACGATAGTCTATTACGTTAGGACTGTTAATCTTTTAGTCTAGTTCGAAGCTTAACGAGGTCAAAACGGGATCTTCAACAGACCGTTTGTATGGTCGGACGCCGACTACACTTATCTCCCTTTACTCAGGACTAGTGACAAACACTCTGTAGAAACAAGTTTATTTCTACTTTATACCTTTTGATCCGGGATGATAAGAAAATCCGGTGCAAAGGAATAAGTGACTTCCTACGGGATCTGAAGTCCTATACCTTTCATAAAACAAATGATGGTAATAAAGACTGGAGACTCCCCGTTGTAAAAAAAATAAATATCTTAAAGACCTCTTAGCACTAAAAGACCCAAATGTTTTCAAGTAAAAAATTGATCAAAGAAAATTTTTGTCTTAGACCTCTTAGGGTACCTGTTTCCTCGGACCGTACGACGTGAGGTACTCCAACGTTTCTCAACCTGTGCTGGCTCGTTGATTGTGAATGAATGTGAATTTCTGTTAAGACCTATAAAAACTACCACTTAAAGACTCAATTCGTTTGTAGTGTTATATTGTCTTTCTTCCAGAGTGGTCCTCAACTTGTGACAAACCAGTCAAATATATAGAATAATTGGGATACGTATCTGATTTAAAGGGTCAGAAACATCCATGGTCAAAGGAGTAGACCTTTGTCTGTCGACTAGAACTCTCAGGGAAGGAATCCCTACATCCTCAGATATTTGTTATACAAATAGGATGATATTATAGATTTTGATATTAAACTTTGATGTGTAGGAGATGTCGAAATTAGGAAGTATCAAGTCAAGTCAACGAGACATCGCAGGTTGAGAAACGCTGGGGTACTCGGTGTCGTGCGGTCCGGAGGGACGGGTAGTGGTTGGGGACCTCAAGTGGGTAACTCAGTCACTACGGTAGGTTGGTAGAGTAGGAGGCAGTAGGGGAAGAAGAGGACGGGAGTTAGAAAGGGTATTGGTCCCAGAAAAGTTTACTCAGTCGAGAAGAGTAGTCCACCGGTTTAATAACCTCAGAGTCGAAGTTGTAGTCAGGAAGGTTACTTATAAGTCCTGACTAAAGGAAATCCTACCTGACCAACCTAGAGGAACGTCAGGCTCCCTGAAAGTTCTCAGAAGAGATTGTGATGTCAAGTTTTCATAGTTAAGAAGCCGCGAGTCGAAATAGCAGGTTGAGAGTGTAGGTATGTACTGATGACCTTTTTGGTGTCGGAACTGATCTAACTGGAAACAACTGTTTCATTACAGAGACGAAAAATTATACGACAGATCCAACCAGTATTGAAAAGAGGGTTCCTCATTCGTATAAAATTAAAGTACCGACATCAGTGGTGGACATCACTAAAACCTCGGGGGGTTTTATTTCAGACAGTGACAAAGGTGACAAAGGGGTAGATGAACGGTACTTCACTACCCTGGCCTACGGTACTAGAATCAAAAGACTTACAACTCGAAATTCGGTTGGAAAAGTGAGAGGAGAAAGTGAAAGTAGTTCTCTGAGAAATCAAGAAGAAGTGAAAGACGGTTTTCCCACCACAATAGACGTATAGACTCCAATAACTATAAAGAGGGTCGTTAGAAATAAGGTCGAACACGAAGAAGGTCGGGTCTCAAAGAGCACTACATGAGACGTGTCTTCAATTTATTCGTCTCCCCGTTATATGTCGCAGCTGCATGAGGAAAAGGATAATCCTTGGTCAGACAACAAGGTACAAGTCAAGATTGACAACGAAGGACTAGACGTATGTCTAAAGAGTTCTCCGTCCAGTCCACCAGACCATAAGGGTAATGAACTTCTTAAAAGGTGTCGAATAACACTAGGTGTGTCAGTTTCCGAAACCGTATCAGTTATTTCGTCTTTATCTACAAAAAAACCTCGAGAGAACCAAAAAGCTACTAGGTCGACTACAACCGTTAAACTAGAGACCAAAGAGACGGAAAAGATTTTCGTCTAACTTGTAGACCTTCAAGTGCCGAGTACATAACAACTTCGGACCGAACCTCTTAAAACTCGTAATGAAATGATCGCACACTCTACTCACGTTAACACGCCATCAAACTCGTAAGAAACCGTAACGGAAAGAAACCCTAACCTTACTTTTGACTGGAAAAGGTCAGGACACCGGTGACGACTCAAAAAGTTTAAACGACTGTATAACTCACATCGTGAAAGTGTCGTAGTAGAAAATCCTAAACTTTATCAAGTTGACCTTAAGGTAGTGGAGGTGATCGAAACAAGCATCACTACGAAGGATTCCGGGTAAACTGAAGTCTAAGGTTCTACAGACCGAGATCCAATCACTAGTGTGGTAGCACTAATAGACCCAGTACCTCTAGAAAAAACATGTCAAGAAGACGCATAAGAGTGGTGAAGAAGAATTATATAAGACGAAGACAATCCAGGTATATGGTAAAGACAGGAAAGAACTCGGGTAGAAACGTACTTTACAAGGGAACCATAGAGAAAGAACTTCCCTAGAGATCAGAAAGGGTAAGATAACAAAAGGAGGTAAAGAAACGTAACTAACAACTCTTTCCGAAAGAATAGAGAGGAACGATAACAAACCTTGAGACGTAAGTCTACGAATATAGAAAGGAAAAGAGGAAACGTAAAGTGAAGAGAAGAAAAGTATCGATAAACATTCCGGAAGAGTCTGTCGACCAAACGGAAAAACGTAAAGAAAAAGAACCCCTACCAGAACGAGGGACAGAGAACATGTTGCAGTACTTGTCGGTAGGTAACAAGTAGTCCGTGAGACAGAGAGCCTGGATCAAGGAATTTAGATAAAGCGTGAAGGTAACATATTAGTAATCCCTAAACTAAATCCAGTATGGACTTACCAAGTCACCAAAAGGGGTGAAAGAAGTTAAATTCAGACTTAAACCGTCATTCCTCAAGTACTAGACTTGGTATCAGTCGAGGACCAGAACAAAAACGACTGACATATCTCGAAGAGGTAGAAACCGACGTTTCTTACGTTAGTTAGACTAAAGCTACAACCGGAAGACCACTACAGGTGCACATCTCAGAAGAGAACACAACAACCTTCTCCCACAAACGATACTGGTCACGCAAGAGAACCGTTTTGAGATAATCGGAAACGGGACGAAGTAAGACACGAGGTTCCGGTTTAAACGGACAATGAGATTCACAAAGAACTGAAGGATGAAAACGTAAGGTCAGGGGATATTACTTTTCCTGTAGAAAAAACCCACAATCAAGAATTTCCAGAACATCCAGAAGTATCTTCGTTAGTCTTTATTTAACAGTCCATATTCTACTGTATGAGTCTTCCTACGAACTAATCCCTTAGTTTATGGAATTTAAACCATCCTCTTATGTCAAAATAATTTTTTTTTGACCCGGATTTAAAACTCAAAGTCTAATAATTATGATAGTTCCAAATGACTTTTTATCATTTCCTATTCTGTAACAAGAATTCAGACGAGACGGGAACATGTTCCTTTAAAGAGGACCGGGGAGAAACCAATCTCAAGAAGTACTATCGATATTTATCTTTTTAATATCCCATATAATGAAATCGTATAATGTACAGGTTCCCCGGAGTTATAAGTTATCTACCGAAGTGCACTGTAGGAAAATCAAAGTTTAAACTCAATTTAATCATTCAACGAAACATTCTCTGTATATTGTGTTTTCATTTGGGTTTGGGTGTCATCTGACTACTGAATGTGAAAGATACTGATTTTTATCAAAACACAAAAATGTCTCGAGACACCCCAAATGTAAAAAATTAATTCATCTTTTTAGTCATGTTTTTTGATTTACATATCACATACATACGATTCAGTAGAAGTCAACACAGACTGAGACACGCCGGGATACTTGACATCGGACGGTCCGAGGAGACAGGTACCTTAAGAGGTCCGTTCTTATGACCTAACCCATCCGCTGGGGCCAGCGGACGTAATGGAACACCGAGTTGACCATTTCTTAGACGGACGTTACGCCCTCTGGACCCAAGTTAGGTACCCAACCCTTCTAGGGGACCTCTTCCCTAAGGGTGAGGTCATAAGACCGGATCTCTTAAGGTACCTGACAACATCAACTTTTCTCAGCCTGTGTTGACTCGCAGAAAGTGAAAGTCAAAGAGGACGTAATTTCCGTCTAAGAAATGACAAACTCGGTGGTCCCTTCGGGTCTTTTTCGTTTGGATATGGATTTTATCTGTTAGTTGTTCCTGGATGAGATACCGTGTCCCTTGAGATGAACTTTAAGACATCATTGGATATATCCTTTTCTTAGACTTTTTCTTACCTACATACTTATCCATATTGACTTCGAGAAAAGACATGTAGACTTTGATTGTGTTGTAACGTTTAGTTGATATGGGGTTATATTTTATTTTTAATTTAATTTTTTCTTTTTAATTTAGGTACAGTGATCGGGACACGGTGATCTTTCCTATGAGTTTGTGACTCTACTATATTAGTGTAAAAGTTTGGGAGGTTCTCGACGAGTTTTATTATGAAATAAAATCAAACGAAATATAAACCTTGTGTCAAAAGACGACCAAAATTGACTAAAGGTAAATTGTTTTCGTCGTGTACAGAAGTGGTATACTGATTTGAACAAATCCTTGAATTACGGTCAGAAGCGCCGGTACCTCAGATGAAAGACGAACTTCTATAAGAAGAGGGAAGTTTTGGTCAACGAAAGGATCGGACGAATGTCAACAATAAAATCCGGATATATACACATACATACACATATACACATACATACACATATACATATATGTACACATATATATGTGTATACGAACAGGAACAATATCTATGTTATCGAGGAGTTTAAATGGATTCCAATGATTAATCTTATATTTTTATAATAGAATACAAACGTATTGAGACAAAGGGTAATCAAGTCGAAAAGTTTATTTTTTTTATCAAGAAAACTTTTGTAATGTAGATATGGAAGAAGACCAATAAAAAGTTGATTCACTTAGTCTTTTTACACGTAGTTTTTTTAACGGATAGGAAACGGGGGTAATTTTTTTTTATTGGGTTTGTAAAATAAGACCTTTGAAAGTTCCTATATGTTTCATTTGTCTCATATTACTTGAAGTACATGGGTAGTAGGTCAAAGTTATTTGTAGTCATAAGACGGTAACAAAGTGAACGTTGAAGTGGATGAGGACAATTAAAAATATCGGTTTAACAATTAATTTATTAGAAAGTGTAACTCAATCAGTAAACTTAAATATAAAGTAAATCATTTATTAGGACAATCTGGTATAGTATATGAGAAAATATTCTGTGACTTGTGGCACATACTATCATAATCTTTAATAATGGGTTGTGGGAAGGGGGTGGTAAATGTCTCGTGAAAGACACGGTTACACGAGTACCAAATGCTTTCGTGACCAAGTAAATTAAGTTCTATTAGTTGTTACGTTCTAGACGGGAAATTGGTCGTTTCCTTCATCTCTACGACAAACAATTTCCTAATCATTTTGGTAAGTTTTAATCTTAGTTACACACCTTTTCTTGTGAAAGACACTTCTCCTGATACATAAGTACTAACACAAAGAGTCTATGTTATTTTGTGGTTGTGTTAATATCGACAGCGAACACCCTTTCTTTCCTGAAAATAATTCTTTCCTTTAGAATTATAGATAAGAGACTTCCTGTTACCAGAGAGTCGCTAAATCATGGTGTCAGGATCAGTGTTGTGATTCAATATTTATTCTACGACAAAATTCTTGACCTTATGAAAAAAGACATATGTATTAAGATTTTAAGTCTTTATTTACTTCTTAAAATCGTTTTATTTTTTTAACTCTCGGTTTCATAGAACGAACACGGGTGATCTTTGATCATTTGCTTAAGACGACTAACCTCTCGTCTGACTCGGTCGCCGGGTGTTGATAAGGAAGGAGTGAGACGGAGTAGGTCGAAACGCTTCAAAGGGGTCTCGAAACAGTAGTAAGTGGCACCTCCGTCGTTGACCCACCACCTCCTCTCTACCTGTGACTTAGTGACACCAGTAGACTATGAATTTTTTTTTTTTTAGTTAAATAAATGAAACCGACACGATCCAGAAGAAACGACACGCTCGAGGAGAGCTCAACATTTCTCGTCCTCGCTGAGAGCTCAACGTCACGTAAACGAAGAGAGTAACGTCGCCGAAGAGAAGACCACCTCGTGTCCCAGATCTGTGTGTCTGAAGTCGTCGACGTCGTACTCCCGAGTAATCAACACCACGTGTCCGGATCGACGTACACCTAGTTTGGTCACAGGGGACTTGACGAGCCAGCGAATCAGCACAGGTTGACAAACGTTGGGGTACCTGATATCGGGCGGTCTAAGGAGACAGGTACCTTTTAAGGTCCGTTCCTATGACCTCACCCAACGGTAAATGATGAGGTTGAGCCGGTGGGGTTGATGGTGACATGGTGGTCCCTTCAGGTTTTATTGAAACGAAAGTGTTCCCTCTCATTTCATTTAGATCTCCCTTATTATGACACTAATTTAAACTATAAAGTAGACGAGTGTGGACCACCCGGTTATAGGGGGTTGTGTGAATCATATAAGAGAAGGTTCATTACGAGTTCTTAGTACATAGTCTCTTTGTTTATCAACGACACAAAACTTAATCCTACATTTGAAAAGGGGTTTGACTCTAGCCAATTAATCAATAATGTGATTCGATCCGTACTTAAAACTTTTGTGAATGACTTAATATAAAAATAAATGAATTAACCTTTTCGTAATACATGCTTTTCGTATAATTACTGGTAATTTTTATATGTTTGATGTTTATAGACCGTCGCAAGTTATAGAAACTTTACGATAAAGTATTACAAGAACAAATGGTACGAAGACAACACACGCGGTCCAATAAAGGGCTTCACACGAACAATTGTGTGTGTGTTATAGTCATTTCGTCTACCAAAATATAAAATAAAGTTTGTCTGAGACGTAGAAATGACAACGGGTTTGATCTTTCGGACGATGGTTGAGATGGTTATAAAATCGACAGGAGATTAAGCATCAAGTTAACATTTACTCTGTTTTTATCAATTGATGAAGGTAAGGAGTCCAGGAAAGGTTGGAATAAATCCTTGACATCTCTACGTAAGATCAAACGAACGTGTTATAAAACGATAAAGATTATGGTAAAAGTACGGTTTGAAATGTTTTCCGAAGATGTTTAGAAAACGACTGTAACCAAGCTGTTTTATTGACCTAAACCAGTATTAATATTTAAATCGAAAGGATTCGTGTCCCCTTTTAGTGAAATATTATTATATAAGAAGATAGGGAAAAGGTAAACACTTTCTGTATTAAGGAACGAAACTATTTGTTTCACTCCTTTGTTCTCTTTACGGTCTTAAAACAATAGGTAAATGAGGAAATTACGTAAACGTCCGACAAATTTGACTACCCGATATTACTTAGTAAAGTTTGTTATTCCACACACGATGTAGGGAAGTAAGTATTAAAAATAAACGACTATTTTGTCTCCGCCACGAGATAAAGACAAGAGATTTTTGTTTTGTTTTATTGGGGGGTGGAGGACGGGTTTCAGGGTAAATTTAAAAAAGTACGACAGTGTTCAGAGTCTCGTGCTATGAGAAGTCGAGGTGGAGCACATCCTTTTGTTGCTGACGTGGGAGTCGAGACTGGTTTCCCTCGTTGGTACGTCACCTTTTCTACTTTTCAGTCCTTGTAATAAATCGGTAGTTGTGATTTGCTTCTTAACTAAAGGACATCGTGGACTCACAAACTCTTTTTCGTCCAGAATTGTCGACTATCCTTGAAGTCCTTTTGTATACATAACCAAAGTGACTATTTAAGTTAATTTCGACCTCTTTTGATATGACTTGAATGAATTATGACCGTTTGAAACCTACTTTAGGGGTAACTGGATTCTAAGGATCAACTGAGGAAGTTTTCTCGGTTCAGTCCCGCAAGAGACTCGTCGCCATACGTCATGTAGTTTGTGGAAGTGCTTTTTGATGTCGGCTGATGGAAAATCAGTGCAGTATTTCGGGTCTCCTCTTGCGGACCTTTGCCAAGCACCTCTCTCCCCACTCCAGGGGAAGAGCCACTTCCGCTGAATCGACTGACCTCATCAAAGGCGCGAGAGGAGCAGGGCGCGGCGTTCGTCCGTTCCTTCGCTCCCCTGGGGCCCAAGGCCAGCGGGCGTCGTAGAGGGGTCTCAGGAGGAAGACTCTTTGGACGCCCAGTCCCTGCGAGTAGAAAACGAACAGTAATATTTGGACGAAGAATAATTCGAGAGTACTGAAAAAAAAAAAATTCAACGAAACGTGTCAAAAGCGAAGGAGGCCGGTCCCTTCTTCCTTGGGTCTCGCAGGACCTCGGGCCGGCCCATGGCGCCCCTCCCCGCCCCGGCCCCGCCCCCGCCCCGTTGCCCGCCCCGCAACAGCGGCGCAGGCCGACGCGGGTCGGAGCCCGCCCTCCGCCACCGCCGCCACCGCCGCCGCCGCCCCGGACTTGGCGCGCCCCTAACCGACGCCTCCCGCCTCTGCAGTCCGAGGGCGCCGGCCTCGCCGCCGGGGCCGCGCCGCGCCGCGTCGCGTCAGACGAACTCGCGAGTGGCGTCGCTCTTCCAAAAGAGACGGCAGGGCGAAAGGCGGCGGCGGCGGCTCGAAGGGGCGAGCACGGCCCTGCGCGGAGTCGCGAGGAGCGGCGAAGGTGGGGGCGCCGGCGGCGAGGAGAGCGGCAGCCGTGTGTGTGGTACTGCTTCTGTCTGTTCTTCAGGAAGTTGGTTTCGAACCGGCTCACCTTCGAGAAGTAGATGTTGGCCTGTTGGCCTCTTAAGGACCCCGCGTGGCGGTTCTCGACCCCACTCGCCCGCTGCCAACCCGTGGGCCCGGCCGGCGCCAGACCCCCCTGCGGCCCACCCCAGCCCACCCTTCCCTCCCGCCCTCTGTCGAGGGGCGCACCCCCGGGGTCCTCGGTGGCGGCGGGCGTCGCCAGAAGCAGAGCCGGCGGTCTGACCTTGCGCTCGCCGTCGCCGCCGTCTCCTCATCGCACCGGGGTAAGTAAAGAGCGCCCCGGCCGCCCGCCCGCTCCGCCGCCCGGGGCGACCGTCGGGGGCGGCCCGGCGCGGCCAAGGAAGGAGGGCCGGCCCTCGCCCGCGTGCACGACGGCCCCGGACTCCGCGGCCTTCGGCCCCTGGCGACGGGCCTCGGGCTTCGCGCACCCCCGGCTCGCGGGCCGGAGGAAACATGCCTCGCGCGGCCGGGGCTCTCCGGGACCGCCTCCGCCGGCCGCCGCGGCTCGCCAAGCCCCTTCGATCTGGGACGGGGTGTGGGCCCCTCTCCTTTAAAGGTGAGGGCGGCGATAGAACACTGAGCAGGTGCGACGGTGGGGCCGGCCAGCCTTCTCACGCTTGCTCACAAGTCACACACCCGACGTGCTGACACAATTCGTGCGTTCATGTGCCATGGGCTTTTACGTCAACTTAAACAGGCCACTTTTCTGGGAATTTTTCCAACGAAGGAAGGATTAAGGAAAAATCACTGTGTCCAAAAGAAGGAATGGTTGCACCAAGTAACCCCCTTTCATTTAAACCAGACTTTCCGTGCCAAACAAACAAACCAAAAAAAATGGGACACGGAAGTTTTGCACACTACTAACATAAACGATCGTCAAAAGGAGACGTACCCAAGAAACAAAATTTTCTTTATAAATTTGGTAGGCAGTCACACCACGACGGAAGCTCACGGAGAAAAAAACCTTTTTGACAATTGCAGACTTATTCCTGATCACGAGGGGGGCTGATCACGAGGGGAGGAAATTTGAATTCATTTGGTTAAAAAAAAAGAAAACTTTTTATAAAACAATCAACCAGTACTGTCTGAAAAGACGCACTCTCATAAAGATCTGACCTCTTGATAAACTCGTGCTGTGAAACTTCTCTTCGTACTTCTCTCACTCAATCGAAACTGAATCCTTTATTTGACAACGACGATGAACTTTAGCCGAGAAGATCTTATCTTTCCGCCGAATTTCGGGATAGTGTTCAACGTTCCCCCGGCACCTCCCAAAAAAAAAATCGGGTTTGGGACGAAGTCTCTACTCTTTTTACTCGGGGTCTCTCCAACACTAAAACAAACACATTTTAATATACAAGGTGTCTCGGTTCTTTTCTTGGGCCAACAGGAAATTAGGATCAGGTCGCCAACATAATAAAATGTCTACGGAACGGAGTGACGTACCATTAGTGCTAAAAATAAGTTTACCGACAGATACCCCTTGGGTGATCACACTACTCCTTTATCTAGAACGTAAATCTTAATTTACCCCCCCCCACGACATTTGTCAATAAAAACAAAAATCTCACATGATTGAAAAACGACTTCCTTATAAACTCATCACTTCTCCCTACTTAAACACATCTGATGGAAAGAAGCAAGGTCATGATTCATAGAAGTGAAACAATCTTACTGTAAAGAATTACGTCCCACACGAGAAATTGGAAACATAATGTACGACAACCCTATCTCTAAAATAAACCATAGTCTCTTACGTCCTAATACATTTCCGTCACCTTCCTCATGTCCACTTCAACCCTAATCTAAATCTTCTTACTTCCGTTCTGAAAAATAAAAGTTTTACCTTTAACAGTCAAGTCAAGCATTTAAAGACGTAAATAACATTATTATCATTCGGTCGTGACTTACCGTATTTATCCACTCTTGACAGGTATTAGAACAGGGTCGTCCGTATTCCTGTGAGGTTCCTCTACACCCCCTCACCACGTACATCCGACCTTAGTTGCGACATAAGGCCGTTCATACCCCAGGTGGACCTCTTTCGCATAGGAGACCGGAAAGAAATAGTCTCCGTCACATACTCACTCAACGGACTAGACTAATGGGGACAATCTGTGAGTCATCACAACTGAGAAATGTTGGGGTACCTCACATCGGGTAACCCGAGGAGACAGGTACCTTAAGAGGTCCGTTCCTATGGTCTCACCCATCGATAAGGGAAGAGGTCCCCTAGAAAGGTTGACCTCTTCAGGTGATACGTATAAAGTCATGTACACACCCGTCTGAATTACGTATATTACAATAAAAAATTGTCCCTAGTATGTCATTTACAACGAAATATTAGAAAACTCATATAACACCCGGAGAAGGACACAATAATTTATTTCTAGATATAGTAAAAATTATCGACAAGGTACCACATCAATCTACATGACAAAAAAAAAATCAGATTGTACATAGAATACATATGTACCCTCTATGGATACCATTATCTTCATTAAGTAATAAAAAAATTTTGGTCACGTATAACATACATGACCCGGGACGAGGGGGGTAAAGAAATAGGAACATGTAAAAACATTTAACTAAAGGAACTTTATACAAAGATGACCACCTTAAAGACCCAACGCCCATTAGACACATGGAAAATATAAGACTTTCGCACAATATCAAAAAAAAAGAAAAATTTGGAGTAAACACGTCTACAAAAGAAAACGAAAACTTTAATTACTTCCTCCCCTAATAAAGTAGAAAAAAACTGGACCCATCTAAACGACCCGACGACCGCATATCTCTGTCGGAAAGAGATAGAATTCCCAAGACATTTCTGTAAGTAAATTCTACAAAGGACTAAAATAGAAAATGTAAGTTCAGAAGTCGTGTAAACAGGGTTCACTCCAAGGAAAGGTTCACGTGATATATAATTATAAATTCTTCGTCAGAATGAGAAATATAAACTCTATTTCACTTTTATGGAGTACTAGGTACAGTAACGGTAACAGTAAATTTCTGTACTAGGTAACAGAAATTTTGTCGACACACTCCTAAAACTGATCGAAGAACATACAAACCGATTACACAATGTGAACCAAAGTCGTTAAAGTCTTACGAATATATGTACATGAAATAAGGTAAAAGTGCCGAAAGATTACGTATGACACATCCACTAGTTTCACAAGGATTCTCGACTATAGGTCCGACTTGTATTCCCGTTCAGTCCTCATCACTTTCATAATCAGCCAGTCAACACAGGATTGAGAAACGCTCGGGTACATGACATCTGGTGGTCTGAGGAGACAGGTACCTTAAGATGTCCGTTCTTATGACCTGACTCATTGGTAAGGGAAGAGGTTCCCCAGAAGGGGTTGGTCCCTAGCTTGGACCCGGAGGACGTAACGTTCGTCTAATGGTAGACTCGGTGGTCCCTTTGGGTACTGTACGACAGTAAATTACTGTAGACGGACACCCGAAGAAACCGGAAGTAATAGAATTCCGATAGAGAGTCGTCTAAGCAATTACAATTAGAATTTGAGTTCCATGACTAAGGTTCGTCCTGGTCCTAAGACCTCATTTTGATGATTGTAGATGTAAAACAAGTATACGAAGAGAAAGTAACATCCGGGTACTTAACGTCAAAAAAAGCTAATGGACGAGGGTAAGACCCAGTACGGAGTCATTTACGAGACGAAACCTCTAGTCCGAGGTAGGGTCAGAACACACAAACTGACATCCCCTCTTCCGTTCACACAAATAAAAGGGTCAAAACATTCCATAAGAAACAGACCACCTTACAACATAGTTTCTTTGAAATGTTTTTAAACGTGACAACCTTTTCATTGTCCGGAACGGAATGGGACACCCGACTGACATTTACTTCCAGTTCACCACCCACACCGTCGTCGCTGGCGACTCCGGCTGACTCGGTAGTGGACCGTCCTCCGTCGTGGACCTAACTATCACCCTCCCTCCCCCTCCACACACACAACATCAGGTCTATGGACATTATTATCACACCACGGACGCGTCAGCGATTCAGCACAGACTGACGCTAGGGTTCCTGATCGGGTGGTCCGATACACTAGTGTCATCATGCACGAAATGACACAATGTCTCGTCGGAGGGGAGTGGGGGTTTTATTAAACTAAAGAAACTTTAACTGAAAACTTAAACGTCGAAATCTTAATCAACATAATTTTTGTCGAATTTTTTTTTGGGAGGACAGGAATCATTGTAGGAGTGACACCACATAGTAGTATAAATTTCTGGTAAATTACGAAAATAAAAGGTTAAAATAATGTTACACAGTTTCATGAACTGTCATGTTGATATACTTTTCCCCTTTTTTTAGTACACATGTTATTAAAAATTTTCACTTCCAATGAGAACCCCCTATAGATAAGGGGAAGGGGAGGGGGAAATATCTGAAGATCACAAAGGTAATTCTACTTCGGAGATGATTGGATCGTAAAAAATTTTTTCTTTAAGACAGTATTTTCTTCTTGTTTTAAATGAAACCTTCTATTTAAGTAATAAAAGATTAATCCGTAAGTAATGTAACTAAAACTTCATTTTAGACAGTAGAAACTGATGTATCTTATTGGTAACAATTGTAAAAGGATACATATTTCAAAAAAGTTTACATATTTATTCACTTTTACATCAATCGATGGACCAAAATAGTGAATTTTAAATTCCCCTCACCAAAAATAAGGAGATGGAGAAGGAATCTCCAACTACACAACCCCCATAGGAACCGTGAAAGGTAGTGAAGACACCTCTGGTAGGTGTGTGAGACGATCTTGAATCCAAAGACCACTGAAATCCATAGTATAGATACAACCCCGAATGTTTGACGTAAAGACCAGGGATTCCGAAAAAAGCGTAAGAATTTTGGACAGCCTTAGAAATTTCTAACGGACAACCTTTAGAAGTCACCCGACAAAGTGTCGGTGGAGAAGTACATTTAGAGATAACGGGAGGCCGAGGAATCGTAGTACACGTCTGATAAACGTCTGAACCTTAAAAAGAGAGAACAGTAGATGACAAGACGTATCAAGAGAGGGTAGTAAAAACCCGGACAAAGGATCTAAGACTTGGGGAAGAAGGAAGTGGAACTGGATCAATGAGTCTACAGTCGAAACTGTCGGACTAGAGACCATTTGTAAAAACTTAGTAAAAAACGAAACTCTGACACAGTTCACGAGGTCACATAGGTCACTATGGAAAAAGATCATCTCGTAAATACGAAAGTATTACGTAAACAAGCCGACTTCGAAGAATAAGTGTAGAATGAGGAGACCTTAAGGGATTGTGGATTGGATAACGAACGTGAATCACCCTTACATCATTTTTAACCAACTTACTTTCTCGTCACAACACTTTACAAGGGTCAGATTAATGTACATTAATCAGAAGACGTTGTGAAAAATCACAGAAACCAAAACCATATAGTAACGTATTTCTAAATGGACTATAAACTCGTAAAAGGAAAAAAAAAAAAAAGACGGTGTGAACCTAAAGTATCAAATCACAAGTCTTTTTCAAAGGTACATTGAAAGAGTACCCTCCGAGCCGACTCAAATTGTACGGATCCAGTACGTAGACTAATCTTATTGTCTTGGTCCCAATAATAAGCCAGAGGACGCAGGACAAAATAACGAGACAAGTCGAAGAATACCGAGAATACTCTTGAAGGATCTCCGAAAAAGAATAATTTGAATAGACGAGAGTCTAAATTACTCCCAAATAAATTATCACAGAAGGAGAGGGATGTCCACGATAAATTGATCATTATAAAAACTTTTCTTAAAAGACTGAATTGTTGCAGGGGTATAGACAAATGACTCGGTAACCAGCTCGACCACGAATCATGTTGAATGAGGATCATAAAACGACTACGGTACGATTCTTTATCTGGGAACAGGTGTTTCACTCCATGAAAAGAAAACCGTCAAAGACCGGACAACAGTGACAACAGTCACACACCGGGTATTTTCACCAGGAATGAGGGTGAGGTATGAAGAGATTGGTCAGAAAAAGACTAAGAGAACCAAGGATTTCATACAAAGGGTCCGTGACACAATCCGAAACAAAAGAGAAGCAAAAAAAGTAGAGTTTTGTTGACGTTTTTAATGACTATTTAAAATGAAGAACCAATTGTAGAGAGTCTAAGGTCAACGAAGAACGTATAGGGTATTTAGACTCTCACTCCGAATCTGTCGAGGTGGTGGAATAATTAGTTGACTATTTGTCTCGAGAAGGGGAAGAAGGTAACCTCAAGACTCAATGAAGAGACAAACGTCAAGAACTTCTAACAGTGATCCGTATCAGGATGAAGGTGTTGTAAAAATCTTAGAGAACCACTGGGTGTCGAGTAATGGTGACGACGTCAATTAGACCCTTACTTAAAAGAGACTGGAAGAGTGGTGAGTGAGTGGAGTGGGGTGGGGCTTCATAGAACACTTGTCCGTGTGTAAGTCTCCTTCGGGTCCCCCGAACAAAAAGGACCGTAAGAATTACGATTGGTGGACAACGTCTAACGTATCGGGAATTGTCAGGGTGGTTGGGACGGGGTGAAAAATTCCTAGACCATCACAGAAAAGAACATTTAAGTGACTACTTTTTTTGAACTTCCTGGTCTACTTCTAGAAAAACATTGAAAGAAAGTACCCCGGTAACCGAAAGGTTGGAAATAGACGACGACTTTTTTTTACACATCCCAACAACTGACCCCTTCCACCCGAGAATTGAAGACCACGTCAGGGTCTTTCTAGGACCCGTAGTCAACCTTAATAACACATGTTGGAGGGACAAAGTCTAACTACAGATTCCGACGTCGAAACTAGTTCCATGAGGGGTATGGGGTTTTCATAAACCTAGGGGTGACGAAACTCCAAATTTAGTCAAGGACTATCGGACCATAAGGTCCACATAATGTACAACCGAATCTTGATATAAAGGTTGGAGTGTATTAGACAGTAAAATATGGCATGTGGGGTGTATGGTGACACAGTGTCGGTTGACCGATATAGATTCCGGGGAACCGGACCTCACCGGACGAGTAAGGGAGAGGGCACGGTAAGCGACGTAGCATTTAAGAGGGGACTAAGGACGCAGGTCCCGGTCGAGACGGTGTTCGGAAGAGACTGAACGGGTCCACTTTCCTATTGCGTAAATAGTAGACACTGTGGATTGTTGAAACATGTGACCCAGACTCCACAAATATATACAACGAAGATGATTGACCTACAAGAGTGCCTCGTCCTGAACGTCCACGTATAATATCGGGATGTCGTAGCTCGTGTATCATTTGTGAATTGAAAAAAAAAAAAACTATTTAACAGTAAATCAGTCAAAGGTGAACCCTAAGTGGATCAGAAACCCGACTTACTTCAACTCTCATAATACCTAATTAACTGTATCGAGGTATGACACTTTCAGAACAAACACCTCTTTGAACAAGTATTAAAGGGAGTCGAGTGGTACTAAGAAAGATAAGGTGATTTAAAGATTAAGTAAAACTCAAAGGTCTATCCCGTAATATCAGTTTCACTCGGATACCCGGATACATAAAAATGAACCATTCAAATCTTCAAATGTTCATATGACTCCATCTGGACTTAATCTTAAGATGTAGAGATTCGAATCTATTCAGTAATTTTTTTTTAGAAAACCAGAGTCAAAGAAGAAATTCCCTTCTCAACGTACTCTATCAAAGTCCACAGTGAACCCTTACTTTTTGTTTCGGAAAACTTGACCTCCGACGTTTGAAAAAGAAATTTCCTGGTCCATTATAAAATCCGAGACGGTCGGTCCGTCACAGACAATGTTGATGAGTGGAGACGATAATCATCGAACTTTACCGGAATTTGTTATACATTTGATCACCGGATTGACACAAAGTCATAAAATAAATGTTTTGTCCGTCGTCGACTCTAAACGACTCGATGCGAAATCTTCAAACACCAAGTCATATCCGATTAGGTTCTTTTGACTTACCCCAGAATTTTACACACTTGAGAACCGAAACAAGAAAAGTATATTGTTTTCAGTGAAGTAATAAACTTAAAAATGTCACTCATCAGTCGTTCGGGCGACAGTAGGAGTCAAAGAAGGGACCCGTTAGTGACAATGGATAGTATGAAAATTTTGGATACACCGTATATGGGTAACCTATTTTCAGACCGTCAAAGGATATTTTCATTTATATGTGAATGGGTACGGGGTCGTCAAGATCTATAAATGGGTTCTCTTTACTTTTGTATACAGGTGTCTTTATGTACTTTTATAAGTATCATCGAAGTTTGACCTTTATCGGGTCCACAAGTCATCTTACCTATTTGTTTGGTCACAGGTGTACCACCTTATGATGAGTCGTCAGGTTTTTTTTCTTGTTTGATGTTTATTACCTTTTGGACTCACTTAGGGTGTTAATCCGATTCGTCTCTTATTCGAAATGACTTCTCTTACATGATATAGTAAAGTAAAGAAACTTTAAGATTTGGTTCGTCATGAATGGATACGACCTTTTTTTTCGGGGCTTGTCACGAACGAAGATCCTACCCGGACCCCTAACTGACCCTTCCCCGTACTCTCTTGAAGTATCCTACTACCGTTAGAAGACATAGAACTATCGTCAAACATAGTATCTCCACTTACGTAAACAGTCTTTAGGTACAGTATCATGAAACCTCTAAGCGTATAAAGTGACCTACATTAAAAAGGGAGACAAAAACCAATTATACGTACAACTTCACAAGTCCCCAATTCACATGATTGTAGATGTTGACGTATTTTTTTATCTACCATTAATAACTTTTCTATCTATTTATATCATCTAACAGATGAATATATCTTAGATCCACTCCAAATACGTACAAGTGAATTAAGAAAATTTTTAACATGAACAAATTTATTTATAATAATGTTTAAATTGTTAGAAAATATGTCACAAGGACTGGTGAATAGAGCTTCATATAACTTATTGGGTAGTAAAGGAGTGACTAAACTTTACGGTCGAAAAGATGTACCTAGGAAAGAGCCTATAACGCAAAACAATGATTAAATATAGAAACAAGGAAACAGTAATAGCGTAATATTATACATTCAAGATACATTCGTAAACATTTTATTTTATATTACACACTCTGAACACATTGATGACCGACAAATCAAAACCACAGACCTCTCACGATCGGAATTTTTCTAAATCCATTGCATACCTCGTAGGTTTTCTCTATCGAATACATATCTTTTTCTTAGATAAAGAACTTTTGACCCTTCTGATTGATTTTGGTAAACCTACACCATAGAGAAAATCCTTATCTCGAGACAAATAACAAAACATTTTTGAAGACTAAACGTTTACAAATAAAAGAGTATTTTACTATATAAAGGTAAATAAGAGTTCAAATGATCAACCTTTGACCAAAATAACTAGTTTAATTTACGTAAACAAAGGTAATTGAAAACTACCATAGAATTTAGAGAGAATGAAAGGGAACTTAAATAAAATCAGAACTCAAATTTGGACTGAAAAACCAATCAGAACCCCAAACAAATCACTTAAGTATATTTCGGCACCCAAAAGGAGACACAAGACGAAACTGACGTAATAACAAAACATAAAACTTATAAAGTACAAAACAACAGAAAAATTAAGTTTCGAATACATCTTCAGGTGAAACATTTACAAACAATGTGAAAGAAACAACGTAAACCATGAAATAACCTAATCAAAAAAGGAGTCTATAAACCATTAATAACCAAGAGACGTGGAGGACAAACATAAATCTGAAAGGACAGTGTCGTAAGTCCCTACTCCGTCTTCATGGGTTCTTTTAACCAGCTCCATACCTCTAAGGGAGGTGAGGAACTCCAAAAATGGTTGGGTAGGTTATGGAACCGGTCAAAAATTTAGGGTCGGAGGGGGGTGAGGGGGACAGGTACGAGGGACGAGGACAATTTCTCATCTACCACGACGATGACAACCATCAACTACCCATGGTTCCAACCGCCCCCGCCCACACGCACACCCCACCCCGCCCACACACACACACACACACACACATCAACGACCCGTGGTCCCGACACACAACCCCCTTCCGTGTTTCAATGTGAGTGGACCGACGAGGACGACACCTCAGTAGATCAGAAACCGCGTCTCACGGGAGGACAAGAGGTAAAACCACTCGGTTGAACGAAAAAAGACCCTCAGGAAGAGACTACTTTAGGAAAGGAAGGAGAAGGACAATCTCTGTCAATTAAGAAAGAGAAACAAATATACAGACAACGAACATTGACCTGAGAACCTCTTGTCCTTGTCTATGGAATAAGGTACATTTAAAAACAATGGGCTTCATTGTGTCTTACGAAGGTACTACGTGAAATCTCTTCCCCTCAACTGACGTTTTTCATTATCGAACTCCGAGGGTCGCTCTCGTCTGGTCCATTCCACGGTGCACCTCTCCATGACCAGACCCACAAAGAGAATAACCATCCAATCAGAATCCGCTAAATAAATTAGAACAAATTATAAAAAATATGATGGTATAAAAATTTTATTTATATATTGTAAACTCACATATACATATATGTGTGTACATAAAAAAAAAAAAGTGTGTACATAAAAATTAACATCTTTATCAAACGTCCGTTTTCTTCTTGCCCGTCGTGTCCTACTCTACCCAATCTATCGTAGTGACTAAGTTACTTGTACTTAAACTCTTTAGAGGTCCTCTATCACCTTCTCGGACCACACGAAGTCAGGTACCCCAGTGTTTCTCAGACTGGCCTGAATCGCTGATTTGTTGTCGTTACACGACTAATCAAATTCTTTTAATAAAGTCACTCCTTGTCTACTAAAAATTTGTTCACCAGGACCCTGTCGTCCTATAGCTATACGTTTTGTCACATTAACTTAAGAAGGAAACGACAACAAATCAACGTCACCAAAACCTCGGGTTCTTTTCTTTTAGACAGTGACGAAGGTGAGGGGGGTGGGGGGTGCGGATAAAATAAACGGTACTTTACTTTTATTATTCTGGTCTACGGTACTTGAATCAAAAAACTTACAACTCAAAATTCGGTCGAAAAAGTGACAGGATAAAAGTGGGAGTAGTTATTCGAGAAGGCAAGGGGAAGTGAAGGACGAGAATCTCACCATTATAGACTCCAACAACTATAAAAGAGGACCGTCAGAACTAAGGTCGAACACGAAGAAGGTCGGGCCGTAAAACGTACTACATGAGAAATCGTCCCACTGTCATATGTCGACTCTACATGAGGAACTACATGAAGGGTGAAACCTTGGTCAGACAACAAGGTACAGGTCAAGACTGACAACGAAGAACTGGACGTGTGTCCAAAGAGCCCTTCGTCCAGTCCACCAGACCATAATAGTAGAGAAATTCTTAAAAGGTGTCAAACAACACTAGGTGTGTCAGCTTCCGAAATCGTATCAGTTACTTCGTCTTTGTCTGCAAAAAAAGACCTTAAGAGAACGAAAAAGATACTGGGTCACCCATAACCGTTAAACTAGAGACCAAGGAGACGGAAAAGATTTAGGTCGGACATGTGGACCTTCGAGAACCAAGGTCGAACATGTAGACCTTCAAGAGGCAAGAGGGAAGAAGTATGGTACATGTCTTTGTGTGTCACCTAGTTTCTAGGCTTGAACTCGATTTTGATTCTTAAGAATCTTCTTTTGTATCGATGTCCAGAACAATTGAAACCGAATCCGTTACCATAGAATCTATGTTATGTTTTTTTGTTCGTTGGTTCCTCTTTTCATTTAATCTGAAGGAACATTAATTCTTGAAAAGACGAAATTCCCTGTGAGTACTTTCACTTGTCTGTTGAGTGTCTTACCCCCCTTTATCAACATGTAGCACATATATTGTTTTCCGAGTACAGACATTACATACTTCTTGACAATCTTGAATGTATTTTTCCGTTAAGTCATATTTTTACCTGGTTGCTAGATTTATCTGTCAAGAAGTTTCTTCTGTGTTTACTGGTTATTCGAGTACTTTTCTACAAATTGTAGTAATCAGTAATCCCTTTACGATCAATTGGGTGATCTTTCATAACTATTCCTACACTTCTTTAACCTTAGGACGGTCACCCTTACATCCTACAATGTCGACGAAACCTTCTGACAGATCGTGAATTGAGTTTTATGATTTGTCAATGGTATACTGGTTGGTGAAGGTGAGTATCACTTACTTTACACTTAATATGGAGTCATTTATCGGGGAATATTTTTAAATTTGAATGTTTCCTGAAATTTAAACATGAACAGGTATATTAACTAGAAAAATTTTTCAATATGGACGGAAACGAAACTTTTTTTCCAACAAATTTTGACGTTCACTTTCACTTCAGCGAGTCAGCACAGGGTTGAGAAACACTGGGACACCTGACATCGGATGGTCCGAGGAGACAGGTACCCTAAGAGGTCCGTTCTCAAGACCTCACCCAACGGTAAAGGAAGAGGTCCCCTAGAAGGGCTCGGTCCCTAGCTTGGGACCAGAGGGTGTAACCTCCGTCTGTGAAATTGGAGACTCGGTGGTCCCTTCGGGAATTTTCGTAGACGGACGTTACGCCCTCTGAGTCCAAGCTAGGGACCAGCCCTTCTAGGGGACCTCTTCCTTTACCGTTGGGTGAGGTCATGAGAACGGACCTTTTAAGGTACCTGACTCCTCGGACCATCCGATATCAGGTATTTTGACATTCGTCCAACGATAAAATTAAATGGGTCCCTTTCAACAAAGAATCGCTTTAAGAGACCCTTATTCCGTATCAGAAAGACCACAGATCTATTGATCCTTCAAACTCGTTCTTCATCCCTCAGTCTAGTGTGTCAGAGTTTCACACAACTTGCTCATACCTACAGGTCCGGAACTTCGGACTACTGAAGGAAACGAGTGTAATTGGTCGTAACTCCGTCCGCACCGTGTAAATAATCCAGGGGAGACGGGATGGACATTGACTCGATAGCACAGGATGAGAAACACTGGGGTACCTCCCGACAAGACAGGTACCTTAAGAGGTCCGTTCTTATGATCTCACCCGTCGGTAAGGGAAGAGATCCCCTAGAAGGGGTAGGGTCCCTAGTTTGGGTTCAGAGGACGTAACGTCCGTCTAAGAAATGGTAGACTCGGTGGTCCCTTCGGACAAGGAATAGATTCCATGGGAGTCAAAATAGGAATAACAACAGTCCCTACGTAGACTCATTTGATTGACGTTCTATGGGGGACATTCTTGTCGTCAAATATTGAAGACAAAAATAAAAGGAAAAAAAAAAAGGAATCTCCTTCGTCTAATTCAACTATTTTTCAATGAAGGTAGGAACACTCACCAGAAAGTATACACCAAAAATACTGTCACTTTCAATGAGTCAGTACAAGCTGAGAAACGCTGGGGTACCTGACATATCAGGTACCTTAAGAGGTCCGGTCTTACGACCTCACCCATCGGAAAGGGAAGGGTCCCCTAGAAGGGTTGGGTCCCTAGCTCGGGTCCAGAGGACGAAACGTCCCCTAAGAACTGGTCGACTGAGTGTTCCCTTTGGGTTCTCATGACCTCACCAATCGGACAGGAAAGAGGTCCCCTAGAAGGGCTGGGTCCTTAACTTCGCCCCAGAGGACGTAATGTCCATTTAAGAAATGGTAGACTCGATAGTCCCTTAGGGACTACACCACAAATATTCACTCCAATTAAAATCAAAAAGTCACAATTCAAACCAAGAACCGTTATCCTAGAATAGTTCATCCCCTTTAACTGAAGTCACGATCTTTAGTGAATAAATGAACAACATGTGATTGATGTAAGTGTCAACTGAATTACCGGTGATCACATACCGGTAGTCCAAACCTTGTACAGACAATTAAACACACAGACAAAAATACTTGGACTGATGTATCCCTTAAAATTGTAAAAACAAGCACGAACGATACACGAGTAAACGAACAACGAAAATATTTAAAGTAAATGTAATAAAAAGGACCTTCAACTTTTAGTTTTAACTTTTACCGTATTCTTATGTAAATCCCCCTCCCTCCACCCTCCCCCCAAGTCCTCACCCTTGAATGCATGTGGGCACCGACTAAGTACAACCACATACCGTTTTGGTTACGTCATAACATTTCATTTTTTTTTTTTTCTTATGTAAATCTACTGAAATTACATGACGATTTATTGATTTGAGAATCGTGAAGACACAATTTGAAAAGGTCAAATCATAGCTGAAGTAGTAAACTGTTTGAGGACACCGGAGTCTGACGGACAAAAACAATTCACTGCAAAATAACCTTGTGTCGGGGGTGAGTACTGTAAATACATAAACACGAGACCGGACGACACATCTCCTTAAATAGACAATCAAGGATGTTTCTCGGTTTAGACTTTCTTACCAAAAAGGGGGCATAGAGTAATTTGGTCGAAAACCCGAAATGGACAAACCAAAAGGGAATGTCATTTGACCAGTGAAGAAACTCCGACCAGAAGGAGACAAAAAGACGTCGTCCTAGCGAGATACACCATCCCTTCACGACGACAGACCTCCACTTGTATGACACGAGGAAAGAAGGAAGACAGGAAAGCGAGGGATAAAACCGGAGGACCATTAACCCCGTCCCCCTCCTACCCCTTACGGTCAGACTTAATTCTACTTTAACGAAATTGACAAAAGGGGATTCAAAAGACCGGACGTCCATTGTTTACTTTCAATAGATCGAAAACGGTGTTAAACAAACCCCAGTGTCCCAGAAAACTCGTAGTGTTCTTATAACACGTCGGTGAGGTGTCTCTTTTTACCTACATAAGTCTTTACATAATAATATCTTCAGAGTCTTCGAGACTTCAAGTGGAAACGACCCTTACCCACTCCCACTTCCCAGGTATCTAGGATCCAACCCTTGCGGACGACATCGGAAAGAAGTTCCTGTTTATAACTATTCGTTCAAATACAATTCTGACCTTTTATTTCGACTACAATTAAGTCGAAACCCCTTAATTCACAAGAAATGACAACGGTATGCACCCTTAATTAACTTATAAAAAAATAGTCAAAAATTTACAAGTTTACATTTACACACTGCAATCGTTACATAACATCGTATATTAGAATTACCACTGGTGAATGCTACAATCTAGAAACTTATATCTGTAAACTCTTCTTATTAAGATCTACAAGTGTTTTCTTTAGTGACCGAACCCTATCTAAAATCACAAAGGTCTAACACTTCTTTTTTTCTTCCAATCCGGGAAATACAACTTTGAACACACACGCGGTCGAGAACGAAGCACGAATCGTCATCTCAACAGTTCAGGGCGACCAGTCTCGCGGACAAGACTAGAGCAGGAGAGACGTGAAAACGTACTCCGAAGGTGAGTCGGTCATAAAGGATTTGAAATAAGTGACTATTGGTAGAAGTACTGAACGGAAGAGACGTACGAAGGACCGATAAGAAATTTAGTTGAGTGAAAAATTTTGAGTCTAAATACGTCTATTAATAATACTTTATGTCCCAACTATACGAGTAAGAAAACAAACAGTGTATGTGTATTTCCCCCAAATAGTTGGATTTTAGTAGAAGACAGAAAGATCTCCCGTAGCTTAAGTAAAACCCTTTGTGACAGAATACACGACCTTAAAAGTTCGCGACTAGAACTTAGTCACACTAGACACCTTCGACGAACATAAACCTTCATAATCCTCTCCTCCCCTAGTGTCCTACCCACCCACGACGGACGACTTCATGGGGAACGAACCCGTTTAAGTATTACAAACCTTATACTTCTATGAACCGACACACGTACCGTTTCGAACCTTGGGATCGGAACGCTACTAACCAAACAAAAAAGTGGAACCGGAGTAATGTGTGTCTGTTTGTGCGTGTTACACATATAGAAGTTCAAGACATTCAAAACAAAAGAAAAGGTCCAAACTAGAACGAGAAGATGGATCAGAAAATACCCAAGGACCGCCGTGAGAAAAGTAAGTGTTACACCCGGTACGAAGTCTGAGACTTACTACTCCAAGGTTTTATAGCACTGGTCTAAGGATCAGGTCCATTAATACAACATTAATAAGACCGAAGATTGTTTTAACCTAATATAAAATAGAAGAGACCTTCAGACACAATATCTCGTCCATCCTCTACAATTTAAAGTCTCAGTTTATTACACTTTCAAAAATAAAATAAACAAATTATAAATGTACGTCTATATTTCTGGAAATTATAAATGTACGACTATACTTCTGGAAATTATAAATGTGTCACTATGTTTTTGAACCGACTATTTAGAACTGAGAAAACGGTTCCCATTTGTCTTTATTTATAACTCTCAATTTCATTTCGGTATAACTACTTATATCAATACTCACTACAAATACTTATAACTCATCGTCAAAGTGAAACGGGACTCATTAAATGAATATATATAAAGTCGAGATCGAACCCAATTTCGTAACTAGAATATTTTATGATACCAAAATTAACGAATCATACCTTTACTATTCTTTATAATTTATTCCTAGATAATTATCTCTTTTATTTTACTCACACGTGAATTATACAAATAAGAGATAACTAACAGAATACCCTTTTTTTTAAGGAGATCATATGACCTCTTACATGAAGTCATGTCTTTTTTTAGAACTGACCTGGTGAATGAATTTAGTGTAAAAGAGGAAGGGTATAAATAAGAAAGATTTCAAACCAAAACTTACGGTCGAGACGGAAGCAACAACGTATACCCGGAACAGGAGTGCGACGACCGTCAAAAATACCTTCATCCATTGTCATTCCGGGTCTCGGGGTCACATCGACTAAGGGTGTTTGTACTTGTTGAAGGACTCTAACATCGTTTCCCTACCGAGAGGTACCTCCTCATGTCAAACCGTCGTCCGTTTCACTCGTGTATTCAGTCCCTTCCACCCTTAGACGTCCTCCAAGGACAGGTCATGACGAAGACAAGGTCGGCACTAAACGGGGGGGGTCCCGGTAAGACTTCTATAAAAACCAACAGTGTTGACGTCCGCGTGATGACTCACAACGACTTGTAGGGACGTTACGTACTCTTTTGGGGGGTGTTCTTTCTGAGTAGGTCAGGTCTTACAGTAATCCTGGTGCTGACTCCTTGAGATCTAGGAATACCTGAAGAGTCGGTATCGTCGTCGTTCTTACTTGGTCAAAGGGGTTGGTTAAACAAGATTGCCGAAAAAGGGAAACAGACATCGACTAAAATAGTTTTATAGTACTTATTGAGGCAATCAGAAAAACTGGTACATAGATCCTGGTCACGATAGGACTAAAAAAGGGAGTAGAGAGTAACATCAGGACAAAAAAAAGAGGGATGTACTTAAGATTCTATTAAGAGAACGACGGAATGATAACTTGTATTCGACTATATAAAGTCTTTATAACTTGGTAAATATTAACGTACTTATTATATTCGTCATTTTAGACAAGTTATATACAAATTCATATATCAAAATTTGACTCAAGGAATTTATAAGTCTTTTGAAATTTACTTAGTCTTCAAATATCAAAACGGTACCCTATAATTTAATACAACGGAGTGTCCTACGTCACTATTCACGTCGTGCAATTATGTCGGGACGACACCGTACAAGAACAACAAGTCAGCAATTCAATATAGGACAAGAACCGCTGGGACACCTGACGTCGTGTGGTCCGAAGGCCGATACCCGTACTGGGGGTCTTATGGACTAGGGACTTCGGGACTAGACACAAATTCACACACATCAATCGCGGGTTTCTCTTCGATTTCAACACTAGTAGATTTAGGTTCCCTAGACTATACAACTTCACCATAGATTAACCTCGAAAAAACACATGTATATCTTATTCTGAACGAGACGGAAAAACTTTGTAACTAACAAAACAGCAGTAACCCATCGCAGTCCAACTCAAATTGAGTCGGAACGTTTAGTTGTGTCCGTTCGTAAATCTTAAACCTTTTGTATCTAAACTAATTATACTTATTCTACAGACTCTTTAAAATTACTTTTGATTTTATCGGAACCAACAACAAATAGAAGTCTAAATTGCGTTCTGAATAGATATCATTGACTACATACCCCTTACAAATCACTGATCACTTTTAAAATCCCAAAAAAATTAAAATTCGGAAAACACGTTCTGAATTGTATCTAGATTACGAAAATTTAGCTCCTTTCGAATTTCAACCTTCGGACTAACACAAACAACGTCTATTTGTACGAATGTAAAAGACAATTATTTGAGTACCTCCGTACAAGATCTCTGTGCCAACAACTAACGACTATGCTTTAACCACCACCAATATACGGTTAAGTCATACTCTCTTGATGTAAAATCAATGTCTCGTCACAAATAATAACTTTCTTCTTATAAATTAATATCTAAAATTTAACATATCCGGAGAATGCAACTTATTCCAAGCGAAAGAAATACTTCCAAAGTATCTCGACATTAAAGTCACTGTTTTTACGAATCTGAAACTAAACGATTTTAAAAGAGGTATATAATTACTGTTTAACCGTTTGGGATTTTGTGACTTATCTTTTACTCACATCTTTCATGCTTCATTTTAAACAGAAAAGTGATTCCTGGTCTCGTTAAGATTCTAAATCTTAAACTATAAACTATAAATCTTAAACTATAAAAGATTAACTATAACAGACTTCACTGAAAGTTCTGAAACCCTAAGAATGGAAAATCTACTGAAAAACATCAGTCTGTATTGACCCCTCAAGAACCACCAAGAAAGTTGGATGGACACTCGTGTTACAGGTGTATTAAATAACTCTGGAAAAATCTCTATTCTCACATTCTTCCTTTCTCTCTTTCCTTAAACGACGTCAATTAAAGGGGGCAAAAGAGAATAGAGATATCCTGAATACCAAAAAGGTTTTGGTCACAGACGCAACCTAAAAAGTAAGTCGGACAGACTAAATCTTAGGATAGTTCCCATGTAACTACTGGAATTCTTTAAAGATTTCGCATTCATACTAAAAAATCTCATTCCATTTTCTAAAATCAACAATGTCTTTGATCATGGTTTAATACTAAAGAAAATTTTTGTAACAAGAATCTCAAACAAGACGGTAAAAGAGAGAAAGACGATTTCTCTCCTGACCCGTTCATCTTAATACTAATAAGTACTCCTTAAATAAAAGATTGAAAACCTTTCGTATCTCAAGACTTGGATTACCGATCAACTAAACTAAAAAAATTTTAGATGGGACATATTATTCATGTACTCATTCAAGTAACTCCGTATTATAAATATGGACGTAATTTAGTTTATCGTAAACTGATTTCTCGTTTTGACATAATATTTAGAACGGAGAATTAATAACCCGAAAACCTAGGTTTCATCACGAACACACTCCCACTCCTTACCACAAAATAATGATTTTTTTTCAGAATGGTCAAAAATCAAAAAGGTTCGATACCAAACATTTCGAAAGCTTATCGGGTCAAAACAGACGCAAAACGAAAGGGATTGAGACACCATAATCGTAAACTTACTTATCCGTCGAGAAGGAGTCGGAGAGAGGGGACGTCAACGAGGAATCTTACACATCCTGAGGTAACGGTTCCAGTGACTACTTCGAGGGACATAGTGGAAGAACAAACTCACGTTGAACGGGACTGATAAACAGACGGAGAACCCCTGAAGGTCAAGTGACTAGGGAAATAAAATAAGGTAAGAGAGGTGAGAGTCGAAGAGACGACCTGTCCGAATAGTCAAGGTATCAAAAAGTAAAGCTAAAATATCTTCGATCGTGAGATTTTAGGAAACGGAGAATCAGGTAAACATATTTGAACGTTCAGCTTCTTCGGCACATTAAGGATCTACCTCGGGAAGCAAGCTCAGACGGGAGACTCCTGATTCATTGTGACACTTATGAACTAGTGGAGGGAGTTTACCTGGGTTTGATGACGGACCTTCTGGACGACTTTAAGAGACTTCCCTAATAAAGGTTGGAGATGAGTTTTGATCGAGGAATGGAGGGGGGGTGGCGACTGGGGGGTCGGACAATTGAGTGAAAGCAACATATTAGACCAAAGGACTAAGTTCTCTTTCACCTTTATGAGTTCACCTTCGAGAGGTCCAAAGTCGTTGACATTATAGGAGAACGAGACTGTTCCCTTCGACGGGAAGGACAATAGACACAGGTGGACAGGTGAGAGTGACGGAGTCTTTGTAGTACGACTAATGGCTAGGAAGAGGATATATACAAATCGAAGAGACGACCTAAGGAAGTCAGTTGTACGTTTTTAGGAGTTGAGGGCAAAATTTTTGGAAACTAGGACATGGAAGATTATCGACGGAAGGATTTAGAGAAAAGAAACTATCAATTTATATATGAACAATAAATTTATCTCTACGAAACACTTTCATATTAAGTACCAAATTTTCTGTTTATCACTTCTTTCGGGACATTAATCTTGTCATCAAGGGACGGGAGGAGGTACGATCGACGGCATGAAAACGAAATAAGTGTCTCCTACACCAAAAAAACACATACAATTCGTGAGATTAAAGGTAGTCACTTGTTTACTTTTAAAAGACTCAAGGGCCTCAAAAGTATTGGATCACCACACAATCTTTCATTATTCACGACACCTCCTTTTATTCCGTCTCTTTCCTTTATCTCAATTCTCTTAATGTCAAAATTTGTCTTACCGGACCCTTCCGGAGTAACTTTCCCTTACAAACTCCTTTTGAGACTCTTACTCCCTTGATCGGTACATTGACAGATCGTCATCCACCCCTCCGGGACTCCGAGTGTTCCAGGTCACACGATTTTCAAACAGTTCCCTCGGTCTCCCCGACCTACCTCACTCACCCCTCTTACATCATCCCCAAACTCCAGTCCCTCCGGAATCTCCGACAACGAGTCAAACTGAAAGTGTCGTTTGTTCTACCTTCAAGAATTCGTCTTTTATTGTTGAGTGTGTCTAAAATTTTCCTAGTGAGTCCGACATAAAACTCTGATCTAAGATCCACTCCTTGGCTCCTCCGATCAGTTTTCGGGTAACGTCAGTGGGTCCACTCACCTCTAGTACAGAACCTTAACCTCGTGACCTCCGATACTTTTTAATAGACTAACACCTATATAAAAGTTATCCTTTATTGAAGTACCAAAACTTGCAAAAGAATGCTTTAAAAAGAAGAAATAAAAAAATTAACTTTAACATAAACAAACCGACGTAACCCAGAATTAACACCGTGTGGTCGAGAGTAACACCGTGTGTCCGAATCAACAAGGTGTCGTGCACCCTAGCATCAAGGGGTTTGTCCCTAGTTTCGGCACAGGGAACACGACGTTCCACCCAAGGATTGAAGACCTGGTGGTCCCTTCAGGGGAAAAATAGAAATTTTCAATATAAAAGGACGACCAAGAACTAAATGGTGAAAATATATAACAGAAATGAAGGAAAATACAATCTACTCCTAAATCGAGTGGACGGAGTCTTCAGGGGGATAAGAGTTAAGTTTTCATTGACTTGATGATTCAAAAAAAGTAATAACCAACGGAAAAATATGAACGAGATGTAATGTCAGATGGTAGACATCTCTGAGAGTAGATTGAGAAAACAAACATATCACAGTATACTCCACAAGAGAATTCAGGAAAAACGACGTTTTGAGGAAGGATTCAGAAAGGGCAAAGACGTCAGACGTGACCAAAGACAAGTCCGTAGGTGGTGGGTCGATAGTAAACCCCTGAAGTAAGCTAGTCAAAACTTAACCTAAGTGACAAAGAACCGAGGACGAAACAACAAGAAATAAATGAGAGATCAAAACCACCGTATACAAGAGTCTATCGAAACATTCTTTTCTATGTACTTATGACAAGGTACCATATATATGGTGATATGATCAATCGGTATTTTTTCTTACTTCAGAACGATAAACGTTGTTGTACCCATCTGGAACTCCCGTACCACGTTACACTTTATTCAGTTTGTCTCTGTGTGTTGTTTACTAGAGTGAATACACATCTTATATTCTTTGTCTTGTTCGTTCTTTTGCTTTGACTATCTAGGTCTTTTCTGCAACGGTCCCCGTCGTCCTCTGCCTCCACTTTACTACTTTCTACTAGTCTTCCTTGTCAGAAGGTCAATATACACTTATTCAGGACCCCTATATTATATGTCGTATCACTGACGACAATCGTTATAACACATAAACCTTTAACGATTGGCTCATCTAGAATTTTCAGGAGTAGTGTTCTTTTTCTTAAACATTGACATACACCCTTGTTCTATAATTGATCTAAATGGTACTACTAGTAAAGTGTTACATACGTTTATTAAATTCGTAAGTAACACAACATGTGGACTTTGATTACAATATACACCTAATGTAAAGGTGAATATAAAGTCAATTTTTTAAAATTTCTATGTACCTTAAATTCAAAAATCAGGAAAGTAAAGACTTTTACTGGAGTAAAACGAACATACCAAACATCGAATTGATTTATATCTTAAAATAGTTATCAAGGAAACATAGATGGAAAAAGACAACCGTCATAAACAAAACACAAATTAATATAAAGGAAGCCAAGATTTTAAAGCATAACCACAGTCAGAGATATCACAGCAAAACGACTTTTGAACTACCCTAGAAAGGCCTACTTCTGAACCCAGGAGGTCAACTCCTTTGACAATAATGAACTTTCAAAGGACTGAAATGAAAAGACCAGGAGAAAGATCTTGACAAGACAATCAACAACCCACAAACGAGAGAGCAAAAGACAAGAATAAAATAATATGACCCCCCGATGAAAGTCTGGAAATTACAGGTAGTAGGGGGAAGGGAGAAAAATGTGAAACTTAACAGGAACAACAAGAATCCCTACGCAAAGAACACAAATCTTCTATCTCAGAGGACAATTTTCCTATATAATAGAATAGACCCAAAAAAGGGGGATATTTATGATTTATCTTGAATTATAAAATAGATCAAGTCTACTAGGGAAAGTCCAGAAAAAGGGGGGACAAATGGATGGGGAGAAATACAGAAGGAACTCCGAAAGGAACTTTTACACCCCAAGAAACCAACGACAGAAACTCTTCCACTGGAAAGACACGAGGGTAGTACGGGTCGTATCTCTGCAGAAACATAAGACTGGTAAATAGCAGGTCGAGGAACGTGAATGGATCGAAAACACATCTTCACCTTCAACCGTAGTATGTTTTCACTGAGACAACCATGTCTCATATATGTCCTCTCCGGGAACCTCCGATGACCACATCCGGAACTTATGAAAGACGTCTTAACACAGTCTTTTCAGTTTTTTCCTCAGTATTTACAGTCACCGAGATAAGACAACATTTTCAAATCGGGTAAGGGAGAATGGGGTTATGACTCAGTAAGAACCGAAAATTTAACTATGTACCAAGGTTACCATAGGATTAAAAACCATTTATTTTCTTCTTTGGTTTTTAAAACTGGAAAAAAAAAAAATTTCCCTTTTTAGACATGAGTCAATGGGACGACTTGGGACCCCAGTCAGTGACGAGACCCTTGATTCTAGGGAGTTCGGAGCATCGTACTGTCCGTCCGTTTGTTTAAAGTTTATTTATCTATTTTAATTGATTGACCCGAAGAGTCCACCGAGTCACCATTTCTTAGACGGACGGTGACGTCCTCTACGTCCAAACTAAGGACCCAGTCCTTCTCAGGGGACCTCTTCCTTTATCGTTGGGTCAGAATTATAAGAACGAACCTTTTAGAGTACCTGTCTCCGAGGACCATCTCAGTCTGTACTGAATCGTTGATTCGTTGCTGTTTTGATTTACACAAACGAATCTTTAAAACCAAGGACAAAACCAAGTTAAGTAAAATCCACTGAAAAACAGACCATGGTCAATGTGGGTGCGTGACTGACACTCCGCAACACTATGGTACAGAACTGACAACTAATCACTCATAGAACGTCATCGGATTCGAGTAAGTCCCGTCCCTGGTGTCGACTGGACGAGTGACGACACGGTGAAAAAACAGATTGTGGCACGGTTCACGTGTCGTTTGTAAACTTTTTTAGTGACTCAACAGACGGAGAGGAAAGAAAGCGTAGAGGTTCAACATTGGTAAAACGAGGGGACAGTGAAACTTATATAGAACAATGGAGGTGGAGACGACTTTTGTGGTAAACCATTCGATTGTAATGGAGTGTACCCGGGAAAATGATTAGTCGAGACAACGTCAGGCAAATCTTATATCCAACGACATCGAGGCACATAGAAATCCGGGAAACCAATACTAAAATAAGTCGTCACAGAAGGGGTGATGCTACATTTATTCGAGGTATTCCCGTCGGCGGTACGGAAAAATAAAGGAGTAGTAAAATGGAAAACCCGGTTCTTGTAGCTTTCGTAAGTCTATTACAACACCGGTACCGACCACGGTGGATTACCACTGTTTTCTCTAGGGAGACAGCAGGTCAATCATAACTTTAATTCATTTGACGTTTCGTAACCTATCAACAATCTTCAATCTCTTTGTCTGAATTGCAAGAACGGGATTTTAAAGGGCCACGCACCGGACAACAAAAACACAAACTTCTTATAACAGGTTTCCCACTGTGTCAAGACCAACACAAATTCCAGGAAAAACTGACTAGACAAGTGTGTATGTATAAAAGAAAAATCGTATACCGAATCTTCTTGTCTTCTTAGAGTGTCTAACATGGTCACCTTGGAAAAAACTCGTCTTCCCAGGTCTTATGTGTCGCACAGTCAAAGGAGAACGAAATGAACTTCGTACGTCACCACACCTACTAGGGTGCAAACCGATGGTTCTTCCTTTCGGAACATAAGAACACTTTTACTTGTCTCATACATGGTTTGAGCGACGACGACGAAAAAAGATTAAAGGATAATTCGACTGTTGACAAATAAGTCATGATAGAGTAAAGCACCATCGAATACATCTTCCGATCGTCACTAAACAGGAAACCTTTTGGTCATGTCTTTTTTTGGCGTCACCCAAGTATTCAATCAGTATTTAATCCCTCATTGTGTTGAAGTCGAAAAGAGAAACCCTCGATCGATGTGTGTGTGTGAATTCGTATCTAGTCCCGAAGTCCGTAGTCCACAAGACCCCCAGAACGGGTATCGTACCACCATAATTACACGACACGAGTAGAAGCGTAGACTCGTCATTACATTAAATTTTAGGGTACCGTCTAGACACTTGAAACCCGAGTAAATTGAAAGACTTATCGAAATGTCATATGTAGATACATTAATTATCATTTTTATGTCTATTTTAATATAATTTTACTCGGATCGGTCGTAATACGATACAACAGGTCTTCTTCACGGACTTAACATATCGGTGGTCGTTTGGTTCTTCGATTATTACAAGAGACAAGATTCATTATCACAGAACCCCAGTAACACGTTTTCCTTCTACCGAAAGGAACGTATCACTTCACTAGCGGATTGGGACACGGAACGATGACAGATTTACATGACGTCTCAACACAAGGTTAGGTCCATTGGACAACTCCGGACGTACCAGAGAGGACTTCTCACTTTAGTAAGGACCAGTAAATAAGTCTCTTATTCGTCCAAGGACTTGTCCACGTCTGGAGAGTTCCAGAACTCATATGCATAGTGATTTCAGTTGTAGGGATTATTTTGACTTTAACCTCAGAAGACTTCGACTGTGACGATCTATTCCTCAAAGGGAATCCCTCTCGGTCGATCTACGAATCCACAGGTCTGGTAGAAGGGAGGTCAGATAGGAAGGGGAGGGAGACACCTACTACTGTCAAGAGACTGATAGGGCATCGTGACATCTCTAGTAAGACTTTGTAACGGACTGTGCGCCATCTGTGAGTTATTTACAAAATCGTTCTGAAATTCTTAATTCTAATTTCACCTCCACTTTGATTTTCGTTCCATCCGTCCGTCGTTCACCCTCGTTACACTTGATAAACTTTCCCTGGGGATGAAAGGGATCTTTACGATCCCTCGAGTATGTATGGTGTATGACAATTTATTTCATCTTTACCCAAAAGTATCAGGTGTGTTCTTTACTAGGAGTATCAGTAGGTATCAACTGACTTCCCTGACTTACCAGGGTAGAAATTTTACCCATAGCCACCTCTTAACTAAGATCCTGACGACTCCTGTAGTTTTAGACCCCTACACGTTCAAAGGAAAATATTTCACCACGTCACAAACACATATTGGACACGTGTAGGAGGACAAATGAATTTTCGTAGAGATCTAATGAATGTGAATTAGGTCACATCTACGACACGTTTTATCGACAGTTGTGTGTCCTTTAAACTCAGAACGAAACCTTGAAAGACATAAAAAAAACGAGTTTACAAAAGTAACACAATAACCAACTTAGGTGTCCGCACCTTGGGTACCTATCCTTCCCGTTTGACATTACACTTTAGCCCACTAGCTCGAAAATTCTAGCTAACTTAAATAAGAAAAATTGTCCTTACGGAAAACATTAGCGACGGAGGATCCTCATAGGAGCGTTGTGGATCTAATTACCTTGTGAACAAGGGTTATCTTTTGGTTCTCTTCGTCGAGACCAAGGAAGAGAGTGCCACGGTTTGAAGGTTCAAATAAAAGAAACGGTCATACAGGTGACTTACTACTCCCAGACTCTGATATCAACGACTACCTCCGTCTTGAACCGTCCGAACTGTCCTTCTATAGTAGTCCGTTTACCCTTAGTCATGACTCTACGACGTATCCGTACACCCTCCCGTAGTTTAGGGTCATATCAAGCAAGGTCTCAGTAACGTTCCCGTGTCTATCAATAACGACAACTTTAATAAATCTGACGTTGTGATGAAAAGAAACCCCCTCTCATGAATATAAAATTCCGTAAGTGTCATTTTACGTATATTTAATATTTGATTTTACGTATATTTAAGTTTTACGGTTTTTAGGAGTGTTTTATGTACCTATTTATAGAATAGTAAGTGTGTCAATCAATGTAGTTGACGTATGTACTTTCATCGAAGTAATGTACCTCGACTTACCAGGGTAGAAATTTTACCCTAAGTAAGTCACATACACAAAATATCTAGACTTTATGTCATCCCAAGACATCTTCCGATACCTTTGTACCAACCCACCACTGGATTGTAAAAGTACTTGTCAATGAAGAATATAATACGGAAACGTCACGAATAAACACAATTACTACAGAATTATATTTATTACTTTACATTTCTAAAGATAATAAAATTCCCCTCGTTTCATGTTATGACACAAAACCAGTTAAAAAACTACTGACTGAATTAAAAGATTTAACGGGGTCATTATATTACTCTATCTATTAACCATTCTAATAATATAACGTTACAGATAAGACAAGGAGATTTTATTTTAGTTTTCCGTTTACATTTTCCAAAATTCCGTCACCGAAGGGAGTGTCGAGTCGACCATTTCTTAGACGGACGTCACGTCCTCTGGACCCAGCCCTTCTAGGGGACCTCTTCCTTTACCGTTGAGTGAGGTCATAAGGACGGACCTCTTAGGGTACCTGTCTCCTCGGACCACCCGATGTCAGGGAACCCAGCGTTCTCAGCCTGTACTCAACAGTTGATTTCTCCCTCTTACAAGTAGAGTCGGAAGGGCAGGGAACAGGAGTCGTTGCCTCCTCCTCCAAGACAACATATGTCAACACTACGAAGTGAATTAGTCACAAAGAAATGGAATCTATTAACCTAATTTCGGAGTTCCTCTTGGGTCCTATCTGACATAACGTTTCCAATCATAAGTCTTTTATTGGTTTAAAGACAACTTCAAGATCATATAGAATTTTTATGAAATTTTCAGATTACTTAAATCAGTAAAAAAAGGGAAGAGACAGTATAAAATTTCAGGTAACATCACGGTAAGAATCTTATTTGAGGAGGTTGGCAGACAAACGATTACTATTACGTTTTTCTGAATAAAAGACACACGTGAACTATAGTGTGAGAAAGGGAAATATAAATGTGCATGGTATAAAGTAACTAAAATTCTAAGTCAAAGAAAAAAGATGGACTTATTGTGACTTTAACCCCAACCGGAATATCAACTATCTCAGAATTATCACATATTTTAAAAAAGAGAGAATTATCATGTATTTAACCACATATAGTCACCGTAGACTCTAAATTACTTTGTGCCATAGAAAAGGAATTCCATCTCCGTAATAAAACGAGAGAATAGGGATGAAATAAAAAAGGTCTCACGACACGATAAAAGTAAAGTACTAAAGAAAACAAAAGAGAGGTACGACGTTTCACGTTGATTCTGTTTATACATTTACTACCCATTCTCAAGAGTCCTCTTTGACAATTCAAGATTTAACTTAAAACTATGACACATTTTATTTTATAATCGTAAGGTGGAGGTCAATTACTGTCTTCACAGAACTAACTTTACAATTTAACTTTAGTGAAGACTTCAACAAACGGTTTCTTTTGACATTAGGGAAAATTAGTACTTACTTAAAGAATAAACCCGTCTTTGAACGAACACCAAGAGTTCAGACTAGTACGGAGTCTTGGTGAACCTCCCAGAAAACCCAGGGTCAAGACGTCCAAGATTGAGTCATCCAGACCCCACTGTGGGGTTTCAAACGTAAAGATTAATTGAAAGGTCCATAACCACTACGACGACCAGACCCTGGGTATGAAACTCTTGAGGACGAAATCTCATACTAGATAAAACTCGTAAATAAGTAACAAATCTCATCATATTTTTCGATCCTTAAAAACACGAAAGAGTAGACCCAACTTCATGCGTACACATTGGTATCCGTTGAGTGATCCAGAGGAATACGACACCAGTCGAGACATCCTTTGAACCTATTTTTTTATTCTCAGAGTGACTTTTGGTCTAAGACGTAGACTCGACTCAAAAAGAACCATATGTTTAGGAAGATTTTTATGTCACTCGGAGATGAGATGACGGTAGAGAATCTTCTTTTACAAAGTCGATGCACTATCTAAATCCTTTAGACATTGAGACACTAGCGGAAACGAACGTTCAGAAAGGTTCTCTTCCAAGGGCTACGGCCTACACTCGGGAGTCGACCCGTTTTCACGGCTAAAATACTGTCGCAGGACACAAGTTCCCGTAAATGGAGACTTGCACTCGTCTGGTACATCTATGTGAACTCGGTCACTCAGATACCTCGGTTGTGGTGGTACTTTCCTCTTACTTGTGTGTGTGTATGCGTCCGGTCTTCCCGTTTTCGAAAGGTGAGGAAAGGGTTCCAAAGTAAAGACATTCGGACACCGGTCATATTTGTTGAGACACATTGAGAAGGGAATCCCAATATTTACCCAAAAAGAGGAACAAATAGACAATGCAAAGAAAACGAAGATCTTATCAACCCTCTTTACAATTACTTTTTAAAACCAGACTACTGAGTCCAAAGTCAACGACAGGGAAAACGAAACTTCTCAAAACACCTTTCATGTATTTTATTAGTTTTATCTCAAAAACACAACAAAGAACACCTATAAAAACAAAAATCTTTTTTTGTGTTTTAACCTTCTTTACAAACATTTTAGAACGTAATGAGTATCCGATCAATGTTTCCTCATTGGTCCACCGTATGTATTTAAAATCTCCACACCGATACACTTGTCTACCTTTGTAAATAACGTATAGTAGTATAACGACAAAAGGTAATCTAAACAGATATAGTTCACAAGAACCACATTTAAAAAGTCAACTTAATGAAAAATACATCATATAAAGAAAACAGAATATGAGAATTGAAACTAGACGAAATTAACGAAATATGTTCAATTCTCAAGACCTTTGTGATTTTGTAACTACTATCCTGTACGAGAAATTAAAATTTCTTATCAAGGACGTTTTCTACATTATAAGTATAAATACAGTAATCAAAAAAATTAAGGGAATGTTTTTACTTAGCATAAGTAATTTCTTTTAAATCTTTTTATGTCTTCCTTTTTAAAACCATCTAAAAACGGGTCTCTATTGGTGACGAATCCTGTAAATCACACACAAAAAGTTTACTAAAGGTTCACTACCACTATATCTTATTTGTCTTACGTAAGTAAAATTTAGAAATAAAACAAAAGTCACCTTAAATCACTGACGATCATCTTTTGGTACTGTACGTCAAAATGGGATTTTAAATAGTAACAAGTCTATATGGAAAATAACAAAGAATTAAAGATTTACAAATAAAAGTGACTTCTATATTTTACGTTCAAATTTTCAGATGGTCGAACTACCACAACTATGTTTGGCCACCTCGTCAAGTAACTCGTACACCGTTATTGACACTCGGAGTCAAGGGGAGACACATTAACTAACGTGTGTGTTTTCCCAACAATCCGGATTTGTTCCATTTATATTTAACTCACAACATAGACCGACTTGTATGTGAGACTTCACGAGTTATTTGACGTTGGGTTCCTTTTGGAAAATGTAAAACCCCTTGAAGAGACACAAACATCCTTAATTCGAGTATATGATTCCAATTTGTTTTCATTCATTACATGTCTTTGTGTAATTTCGCTGAAAAAAGGAGGACACATTTGACAATAAAATCTAAAGTGCAAAAAATTTAATTCCTCATATTGTACTCCACCATAAACTTATCACCAACTTTTTTCCGAAGACATGAAAAAGAATCAGAACAATAACGGACAAGAAAAACGTTAAAAACCAGACCTAGTAATCTTGAACGGGGGAAAAACTTCACAGTAACTAAATCAGAAACGATAGAACAGATATAACGAAGAAGTACACAAAGAGAGTGAGGTGTGTGTACACGATGAAGTGTCACCAAGTCACTTCATTCGTCTCTCATCCCCAAGGGAATTCTCTAAGAATCAAAACGACATCACAAAGTACAAAAGAAAGATTTCATCTCTAATCAAATAAGTTTAGATATTAAGTTTGTAAGTCTTTACAAAATATAATAACGGAACACTGTAACGGTGGCTAAAATTATTAAACCACAGAGACAGTAGATGAGTCATACACATTTCAATGTCAGTAATTATGACCTGGATAAGTCTTGCACAATGTACTCTTTAAAACACTTAACCAATAAAAAGTCCTTCTTATGATCTAAACACAAAAATAACCCATATTTTCAAAAAAACTCCATACGAACTAAACATTATAATGTATTCAAAGTCCATATGTTGTCTTACTAAGCATTAACAACTCATATGAGACAAATATCAACAATATTTTATAACTAAGATAAGGAACACGACATATTAAGTAGAAATTTGTGTACCTTATATTAACGTCGTCAGTATGTTGAAATTAACTGAATGTGCACGAGTATTTTATTAAGTTCCTTTTACACCATAAGTCTAACGTATTCTTCTCATAATCGAGTCTCATGCAATTTTAAAGGGAACTCAAAAAATAGTCGACGTACTAGGTAAGAAGGAGACTGATGTCAATAGCACCAATAAAACCTGGACGACGGAGGGTCCGGGCTCACCGTGTAAGACCCAACACCGTCGACAACGAAGGGTCAGACCTTCACGTGTCATGAAATAAGTAAAATCTTAGGGAACCAGGGTCTGGAGGACCACGTGAGGACGACAGTCACCGATCTCTTGCCCGTAAACCATCAACCTTGTGTCTATCCTAAAATGTCTGTCACGTACCCATCTAGCTCGACATTCAATTGCCCTGACAGTACCTTTATTTAGTCCTTTAGTCCTATTAAGTACCGTCCCCAAATTTAGTTTTTTAAGAGAACATCGTTTATGTCAACTTTGTCGACATCAAAGAGGAATCACAAGTATTAACTATAACGAAATTATTTTTATATGAAGATTTTTGATAAAAAACATTGGATTGTTCTCAAAGAAAACAAAAGTTGAAATCTCACTTTCGTGTCGTAAAGATAGTTGAATAGGAAGGTTACCTTGCTATCTAAATTTTATAAAAGGTATAATACCCTTTTTTGACGTACACTCATAAATCTTTAAGAATTCACTAACTCTGAGAACCCTTTGACCGTGTAGACATAATTTTACGGTCACCAGACCCAGTCCATCTGTTTACGGACACATTGCACACGTAGTAGATAAGACCAAAAATTTATGTAACCACACCGTCTGCCTCTGAGGTCCAGATGTTCAACTCGTGTCTTGGCTTCGTCTATTCAATTTCCTACTAATAAACGTTTTATTGTAAAAGAGAAAGTACAGTATCACACACGAATAAATTTCTTATATCTTTTCACCAATTCAGTAATGGGTCTCTATTGATAATAACATCACCTTAAAGACATTCACCTTAAAGATATACATAATATATATATATAAATCGTAATATATATATCGTCATTTGAAAATTAAAATAAAACTTTATTAAGATTTGAATTCACCGAACGTGGTATGTCTCCTAAGGATAATTGAAAAATGGGTTGAACGGACACAACTACGAAATGTAGTAAACAGAATAGTCAGAGGTATATATAAAAAGGGTACTTGGGAAACAGTAATTCAATACTTGTGTCACGAAGAAATGTGATTTAGGAGAAATGTAACTTAAAGGATTTTCATTCCTGTAATAGTATTATTGGTAGTACATGAATTGTTTCCTTTAGTCGTAACTTGACATAATTATACACTAGATGTCTGGTACAACCTTACAGTGGTCAACAAGGTCATCACAAGAAATAACGTGTTCTTTCACAAAAGACCAGGTCCAACAATGTAAGACTGTAGAAATCAACGGACATTGGACGTTGTCAGGAGTCATCCAGACGAAGTACGGGAAAACCCCGAATGAAACACCGAATACAAGGAGTCAAACTCAAATAGACTACAAAAAAGTACCAATTTACATTCAACACGTAAAAACCGTGCTTACGGATTCTTCTTTACCATACCGGAAAAGTCTTACCGTACAGTCCTCCCTACACCATAACTCAGCGTAACTACCACTACAATTGGAACTTGTGAACCAATTCCAACACAGTCGGTTTAACGAGACTACATTTCAATATGAAAAAAGGGAAACATTAGTTATTCATAATACACCCCACTTAAGAACCTCTCAGACATTTTAATAACGAGGGCATTACAATCGTAAATAACTAAGCCAGGACTTAGTCAATGATTATCTTAACGAGAGTTTACAAAAAAAGATTAAAGTAGAAAGGAAAAAAGTAAATGATCAACCGTAAGGTGAGATTCTTTCACGTAAAAGAAGAGGTGATAAATAAATATAATTATATCAGAGTATCTAACAATGTATTAAATCCATAATTATGTAATATTAGTAAATAAAACCACGATTTTGAGAGGGCGTAAACCGACCACCTCTGACCGAGATCGAAGACACAGGAAATCCGTACAAGGGACCTAAGGATGTCGTGATTGAATGAAAGACCGTGGTGTTCCCCAGGTCCAAGTAGAAAATAAAAGGGAAGGAACCGGGACCTTAATCGGGAATCAAGGAAAATCACTTCCGAACATAAATCTTTGGTGTTACTACCGTTTTGTCAATACTCATATAAACGTGGTTCAATTTGTCGTTGGTATTCCTATAATCTTTGGATTCATTGTAGTCACTCCATTAGAAGGTGTACAAATAGTTTGTATAATTATCTATTCATATACAAGAAGAGCTTGTGGACCTTGACAGTGTTTTTAAATAGTATTTTTTACGTAGAAGTTCAAAGCATTCTATCTTTATATTATTATGGAACACTAGTTTACGTCATTTTGATTTTTAATAACTTTATTTTCACGGGAAGGATTTCTCCCTCCTCCACCCTGGAGAGATAATTTGTTGAGAACTCATTTCTTCCTTTGCATTTGGTTCAAATATCTCATGGATTTTTTTATTACTTTGTGTTGTATTAGTGTTAGATACCTTATGTAAATTTCGTCACGGATCTCCTTTTAAGTATCATCATTCGTGAAACTAGTCAATTTTTTTTCATTTTCATTTACTTATAAGTCAATTCCTTTTTCATCTCCTATTTTTTTATGTAGATTAATTATCTAATTTTAGAACAAACAAAAAAATTAAAAATTTCTTATCCGTTCGAGGACTTTTCACGTCAATTTCAATGACATCTTAAACTTAATTACATAAAAGGAAATAAACGGTCCCCTCGATGGACGTCGGTGATCAACGGCAGGTCCAGTCGAAACCATCACTACCACTGCATTTTCTTCATTACCAACTCACGTTCTAACTACCTAGTGGGTTGGATTTTTGGGTCTTACTGGCACTGTTCAAAAATCCTGCGCAACGTAAGTTCTAGTGGTACGTACGTATCATCCTCAATCCTACAGAGATGTCTCATTTGTAACACAACAGACAGAAGTAAAACATATTCGCCCTGGACGGTAAGGTCTTAATACTCTGGCGGAACCTCTTTCCACCTCACCATGTACTGTGACCCTATTGTATTACACGAAGGTCTATTATCACCAGGTACAGGAAGCCTCATTGACGGACAACGGAGACGACGGAAAACTTGGTACATGTGTCTATCCCTGACACTTGTGGACTAAGACTTGTACATCCAACCCCCAGAACAGGTTAAAAATACACCAAATTAACGGTTCACAGATTTCGAATTACACGACACGATACATTTATAAAATATCTAAATTGTGACCAATTGACAGTATAAAACTACGGTCGTTTCAAAATTCCCTATTTTACCATGGACTGGTTGTAGTTCACTGAAATATCGATGTTCTTTAAGTCACACACCTTTTCAAGACATACACTCCTCCTTTTTCCTTTTATTTTCACCTAAACTTTCCAACCGCACCTACAAAACATTTTAATAAAAAATCCACGACTTAATCAAACACCTAGAAAAACTGAGCCTCGTGTTAGAAAAACGACGTTTGGTACATTTTTGTTTGTCTTTCTCTATCACTACCCTAATAAAAATTGTGACCTTGATTTAGAAAATTTCATCAATCTAACTTCATAAAATCTGGTATCTATTTTTGTCGTAAAAATCCAACCGGTAATCCTTATGTGTGGATTTAAAAATACTTTAATTTAAGTATTCTAAATTTAACACGTTCTCAAACACCCCAGAATACTGACGAAAATAAATCGGCTGACACCTCACCTGAGATTATTTTCTATGTTTAACACTTTATATTTTTTTTGAATCTTGAATAAGTCTCGAAGTTTGGTTTGTCATCAAACTGAAGTCGTAACAAACTAATGACAGTACTTTGTGAAGGAGGAAGTTAGACTCCGCGAACCATACTAAGAAACAGCATTACACTCGAGGAAAGAGGAGTGGACTTTTTCCACACGAAGGGTATGCTAGACCCCAAAAAATGTGGGGGGGGGGGGGGNAATGGGGGGGGGGGGGGGGCAAAAAATTGACAATGAAAAGAGGAATTTTTGGTTTCGATCATATAAACTCCGAAACAAACACAATCACGTTCGGTCCTTCTCGTCCCTACGTGGGTCGTCCAAGTCCTCATCGACAGACCTCTTTTGGACTCACGAGACCCACCAGAGCCGACCGGTCCACCCGGAACTGCCGGGGTCTCGTCGGACGTGTGAAGCCACCAATAGTGAGTCGGGGTAACCCTCCAGACGAATAACGAGACGGTGATTCTAGAATCACTAATGTCTAAAAGTAACATCTTCGGAGGAAACGTTGACTTCTTTTACTAAGAACCTTAAAAAAAAAATTGAACTATTTGTAAAATTCTTTATAAGTAGAAACCGGACCGACACAGAAGTAACGACACGCCGGAACGAGATCAACGTCTCTCACCCCCGATGAGAGATGAACACAGCACGTCCGAAGAGCGACACCACCGAAGAGTAACGTCCCGTGCCCGAGATCCGTGTACCCGAGTCATCAACACCGAGTGTCCGGACCAATGAGACCGTACACCCTAGAAGGACTTGGTCCCTAGTCTGAGTACAGGGGACGTGACCGTCCGTCCAAGAATCGGTGACCTGGTGACCCCTTCAGGGACCTCAACTATTTGGTTTGGAAATGAAACTAAAAGGAGAGTTGGGATAGAGAATTCTCATATTTTGCCCCACCCCTGTCCCACCACTTGCCGTCCGACGTTGATCCTATAATGAAATCAGTCGATTCACACTTGTCCAGGAGTCGTCGATAGTGAATTTAAAAACATAGAAAGGTTCACATCACACCCATCTTTAAAACAAAATGCCTCGAAGTCAAGTCAAGTCAGCGAGTCAGTACAGGCTGAGACGCTGGGGTACTTAGCGTCGTGCGGTCCGGAGTGACAGGTAGTAGTTGAGGGCCTCAAGTGAGTCTGAGTGTAGGTAACTCAACCACTACGGTAGGTCGGTAGAGTAGGAGACAACAGGGGAAGAGGAGGACGGGGGTTACGGAGGGTCGTAGTCCCAGAAAAGGTTACTCAGTCGACAAGCGTACCCCACCGGTTTCATAACCTCAAAGTCGAAATCGTAGTCAGGAAGGTTACTTGTGGGTCCTAACTAGAGGAAATCCTACCTGACAAACCTAGAGGAACGTCAGGTTCTCTGAGAGTTCTCAGAAGAGGTTGTGGTGTCAAGTTTTCGTAGTTAAGAACCCGTGAGTCGAAAGAAATGTCAGGTTGAGTGTAGGTATGTACTGGAGACCTTTTTGGAACTGATCTGCCTGGAAACAACCGTTTCATAACAGAGACGAAAACTTATACGACAGATCCAATCAGTATTGAAAAGAAGATTCCTCATTCGCAGAAAATTAAAGTACCGACGTCAGTGGTAGACGCCACTAAAAACTCGGGGGGTTTTATTTCAGACCGTGACAAAGGTGACAAAGGGGTAGATAAAGGGTACTTCACTACCCTGGTCTACGGTACTAGAAGCAAAAGACTTACAACTCGAAATTCGGTTGAAAAAGTGAAAGGAGAAAGTGACAGTAGTTCTCCGAAAAAATAAGGAGAAGTGAAAGACGGTATTCCCACCACAGTAGACGTATAGACTCCAATAACTAGGGCAGTCAGAACTAAGGTCGAACACGAAGAAGGTCGGGTCGCAAAGAGTACTACATGAGACGCATATTCAATTTATTTCCTCGAATCCATTTTCGTTTCATGAAGAGTCTTGCACACTATTTTGAACTCTATAAGTTTAACCCAACACACCCAAAACCTCTCTTTCTTTCCCCGTCTGTGTCCTCAGTGTAGACACGGAGGAGCCAAGTCCTCCAACCGGTACCGAGTCGGGTTGAGGACTACGTTGGGTGACAGTTACTGGAATCAACTGTATGGGTCAAAAAGGATCGAGACAAAGCACAACTTTAATCTCCACAAATTGTCGAAGAAGTGTTCGGACGACACCCGGTCCATCGAAGGTCCGACTCCTATTTCTTTCCTTCGTGACACCAGAGAACTTCTAGAATTTGCCTCCTTCGTCCGAGACTCTACTACCGTCCATACACGTTCCCTCAACCCCTCCGGATCCAGGAAGTATCCATGGGGTTCTCTCACACCCATCCCCGACCCAGACACACCTTACCTATATCTCCGACTGATCCTTACTTACCTCGGGACCTGTACACAACTTAGACGCAAAAACGAGGTAAAGTCCAAAAAGCATCTTGAAGTACATATAGAACAATTGTACGTCTAAGACTAAGGGATCCTCTGTGATGTGACTCGTCGGAGTTACTACGAATAAGTGTCTGGTGTCAAACTGATCGTCCCCTGTTTCTTGATTTCTGTCGAAACGTAGGAGTCACTGACTCAGACCGTGATCGAAGTAATGACCTACCTCTTCTAATTTGACAGTCAACTGTAATTGAACATGAATTTTAAGTTGTCCATACAATAATTATGTAAAGATCGATTTTCTTTTAATACCCAATTCAAAGAAATCTAGAGGTTTGAACCCTAAAAAAAAAAAATTATGACGACGATTCAACGAAGTCAATACAGACTGAGACGTTGGGGTATCTACCGTCGGGTGGTCCGAGGAGACAGAGACCCTAAGAGGTCCGTTCTTATGACCTCACCCAACGGTAAAGGAAGAGGTCACGTACGTACGTACGTACGATTCAGCGAAGTCAGTACAGGCTGAGACACGTTGGGATATCTGCCGTCGGGTGGTCCGAGGACAGGTGTCCCAAGAGGTCCGTTCTTATGACCTCACGCAACGGTAAAGGAAGAGGTTCCCTAGAAGGGTTGGGTCCCTAGCTTGGGTGCAGAGGACGTAACCGTCCGTCCAAGAAGTGGTGTTACGGTGGACCCTTCGGGTATGACATAGTAACACAGAGTCATGTATCATAGAAAATCAACCCAAAAGACATGGCCGATGAAAGGGATGGAGGGTATACGTAGTCAAGTCAAGTCAAGTCAGTATCAATCAGGATATTGAACTCAGGGTAAGAGGAAAGAATCACCATTGAAACGGGGGTACACGTCGTCACTCTATTCTTTCCAACCAGACAGGAGAAGTACTTTGGGTTGTCCTGACGGGATAGTGATTTCCATGTCGGGACACTCCTCCTGAAGGGTCTAAAATCTATCCTAGACTACCTTCTCTCTTTAAGTACATCTTAGGTACTAGGAAGTAACACCTTCCTCCGCATCCCCCTAAACCTGAATTTAGAACTTAACGTAAACTAACGAACCTTTAGAAACCACACCAGGAATGAGAAGAGTCGACGTCAAGAGTAAAATTGATTTTACTTCGACAACGGGGGGAAGTCCTGACACTTCTAATTTGTCCCTTTATCCGGTACGGTTGTACACCACAATGACAAGTCAGAGAGTCACCACATACTAAGAAACGTTGGGGTCCCTACCATCGGGTAGTCCGAGGAGACAGGCACCTTAAAAGGTCCGTTCCTATGACCTTACCCAACGGTAAAGGAGGAGGTCCCCTAGAAGGGGTGGGTCCCTAGTTTGGGTACAGAGGCCGTAACGCCCACCTAAGAAATGGTGACTCGGTGGTCCCTTCGGACGGTCGTACAACATCAACAACTGTCTACAAACAAAGACTCCTGAAGGGGGAGGAAAACTTCAATGCCTCAAAAGTCATTGAACCCTATCACATTGACGACACAACGACGACGTAACTTTCTAACAAATAATGACTCTTACCGTACCATTTCCTCCTCAACTTTCAGAAAAAACCGACGGACACTAGGACACGTCACCTAAACATACCTCCCTCCCCCTATGTTCACTTAAACTTTGACAGTCAGGTGCACTTAAACTTGAAGTTTCCTAATAACAACGAAAAAAAAAAAATAACAACGAAATTATTTCAATAGTTCAACCGTAAATTTCTTCCGACTTGTCTTAAACGATACAACCATAGTCTCAAAAGATCGAGGGAACGAGGGCGGGACTTCCTCGACACAAAGCTCGTCACCCACTTGTCACCCAGAAGTACACGCGGAGGGACTCTGACCGACCTCCAACTGACGACGAGATCCCTCCCTCTTAGACAAGGGTCCTCCCGAAGGAAGTGCGGCCTTCACTGTGTTCCTCTAGTCCCAGAAGGACTTGTTTGGCCAAAGGAGGGTCACCGAACAAAAGTTTATTCAGGGATATCTTGAAGAATACTCACTAAAACCCTAAACACAAGTCTTCGTATCTCGTCAGAAACTGGGGACAGTGTTCACCGTCCTAAACAGATAACTCCTGCTCGAATGAAAAATCTTTTTCTTAAGTGATCCCTCAGTTCTGACCATTCTCGACTATAGATTTTCACTTTTGGTTTCGTCTCGTACAGAGGATTAGATGAGAAAATTCTAATAAACACACCAGAACCCTATTGAGTCTTCTGGGAACTATCTTACTTAACCTAGACTGACCACTGGTTCCCCGATCACTGTCTGATAGTAATCAACATCTAAACGAACTTCTGTCCGGGTGATGGGTCAGTCTATACTTAGACAAACCTAACTTCCCTCACGTCAAGACGACCAATGTTCTCTGGGACTCTTTTGGTCCTCTGTCCCGATGACCGAGTCCACTTGAACCCCACCACGACTCGAGGGGTCTCGGAACACGACTGTCTGACCTTCCCAGGGAAGACAAGACGTCCAGTCTCGGGGTCGGTCCAGAGAATTAGTGTCTCGGTTTCCTCTTCCCATCCACTGTAGTTCCCCGTCCGTACCCATGGTACACGTAATTGGAGTAAGGAATACTAGAAGGGAGACCCACCGATTCTTGTCGACCCCTTGCCACACCTTTCCTACCTAAAGGACGTCTTAATACACGTGGGAGTCTATTCTCGAGACGACCCCACCCCTTCCTCAACTACACAACTCTGATATACCGTCCCACCTCCCACCAGTCACTATTGCCCTCACTGTTGATTCCCGGTCCCTCCTTCTCGGTTTACACCACACCATCCACCTCTTCAACTGTCCCTACTGACTTTTAAGTCTCGTGGAGACTCTGGTAAGTAGGTCGAACCTGGACGACACCTACTTTAGTGACACCAGTGACCGTAAACCCGGGGTACTGGAGGCGGTCCTGGACACGAGGACAACGTAGTACACCGTCATTCCTGCAACGTCTACTTTGATTCCTAAATGAAGAGTCAACTGAAATTTTACTCTAATAGGACCTAATAGGTCTCCCGAGTTCCATTAGTTCCCTCGGACTCCGTCTCCTACTCTACCAACCTACCGTAGTGACTAAGTTACCTGTACGCTAACTCATTTAAGACCCTCAACCACTATCTATCCCTCCGGACCGTACGACGTCAGCTACCCCAACGTTTCTCTGTACTGACTCACTGATTTGACTTGACTCCGTCTTCAGTCCAGGGTTCATATTCCTATAACAACGAGAGGACTACTTCTACCGACACACCTTTGCCCTCTTCCTTGGCTTAAGACCTTCGGTTCAAAAGAGTCAGGAGGTCTTCTTTCAAGTCGGGTCGAGTGTAACACGGACGTCGGGACACTCGGGGGTTCTGACGGCTGGTGTCTTTACCTCTGTTATTTATTTACTCATAATAGACTTCGGTAATTTAAACACCAGTAAACAGTATCGATTACCTTTCCTCTTCCTTTACCGTTGGATGAGGTCACAAGAACGGACCTCTTAGGGTCCCCTGCCCCCTCGGACCACCCGACGGTAGACGCCCCAGTGTGTCTCAGGCTGTGCGGACTTCGCTGAATCGTCGTTACCTTTCCATTCTACCAGTAAAGAGTCACTTCAAACATACGGGATTGGGTCATGAAGAGTTCGGATCCCACGTACACTAAGTAGTCCCTTAGGACAAATTTTACGTATAAGACCTGAAGGGATCACCAGGTGACCTATTCTTAGGCGGACGGTTTCGTCCCCTACTCCCAAACTAGGGACCAGGTCCTTCTAGGGTGTACGGTCACCCAGTTGATTCGATGACTCGGACGTATGGGATCTCGGGTAAGAGACTTTGTTCTCTTCGGTGGTGCTCTTCGGGGGTGAACCGTGTTGATCTCTCTCTGGCACATCGTTGTTTCTGGATCATTTTGGACTTTTTAATATTTGATAAGACTACGTCGGTACAGACCCCACCCCGGACTCTCAGACGTAAGGACTGTACAAGGGTGGACGACGATATTCCTCGTGGAAACGGGTGTTCCAGAACACGTAGGACTAGTCACGTGCCGGACCTTAAGTCTCGGTCCCGTTTCCTCCCTCCCTCGCCTGTGACTCACCTCTTTCCGGATCATATGTAGTATCACGACACCTTGTCATAAGTGTCTCTAACTTCACCTCTCCTCGGGACACGGTACTCGGGGACCGAAAATGCAGAACTCAAAGTGTCAACAACAGGCACCGGACGTACCGTCCGTCCTGGAACCATGCCCACCCTACAAAGGTACAGGAAACGAAAAGAGACTCCGGAATCTCCTCCTGTTCTCGACCGTCGATAACCACGATGGAAGGACTCCGTCAGTCTGACTATCACGGTCAGACTGGAAGTCGGTACAGGAACGGTCGTGGGGGAAAGAGGGTCGACTTATCTTCCAGTCGAAGACCTCCGGTGACCGAACCACTACTTCCCTTGGGTGGAGTAGTTGTGTGAGACGTTTCAACGATAGTGAATCTTCCTTATCAGTAAGTAATTTTTTTCTTTAAACCTGAAGGGACCGTCAAGTCACCAGTTCTGAGACGTGAAGACTCCATCTCCAAACCAGGGTGTACGACGTTCCGTGTCGAATGTTTCAAAATTTTTAAATTTTTTACAAAATTTACACATAGTCCGTCACATGATCCTAGAACCCTGTGTCCCCTAGTTTTGTTCTAGGGGAAGGAGTACCTCGAGTGTCGGATTGCTGATGTCGTTCCGACTTTGACGAAGACCATCCGAGACATACCCACCGACATTAACGACGAGAAGTCCTCCGTCACCGGAGACCGGTCCCACCCGACGAGGGGGACGATACGAACGGAAGACGGAGGTCGGACGTGAGTGGTCCAGACCCCTCGGAGAAGACTCCTCCTCTGTGCAACCTTGACTGATTTACCGAAATTCAATCCTAGATGGACCTTCCTACCGGCATTGGTGTGGACGTCTGGGTCAGAAGGCTTATGAGCGGAAAATCTTTACGAAACTCTGTTTCCTAACATCTTCCGAGACAGTCTAGGAATTAAGGTCACCTGTTGTTCAAATCGTCCATATCGTACACGTCCTAAGGTTTTAGACATAATTAACCCTTTTTTATCACGAATGAGGAACTTTCTTTTCAATACTGGTTGGATCTATTGTATAAGTTTTCATCTCTGTAATGAAACGGCTGATTCCAGGCAGACCAGTTCCGATACCAAAAAGGACACCAGGACATACCTACACTCTCAACCTGACACTTCTTCCGACTCGCGGCTTCTTAACTACGAAAACTTGACACCACAACCTCTTCTGAGAACTCTCAGGGAACCTGACGTTCCTCTAGGTTGGTCAGGTAAGACTTCCTCTAGTCAGGACCCTAAAGAAACCTTCCTTACTACGATTTCGACTTAGAGGTCTTGAAACCGGTGGAGTACGCTTCTCAACTGAGTAACCTTTTCTGAGACTACGACCTTGTCTAACCCCCGTCCTCCTCTTCCCCTGTTGCCTCCTACTCTACCGACCTACCGTAGTGACTGAACTACCTGCACTCACTTACTCGAGGCCCTCGACCACTACCTGTCCCTCCGGACCGCACGACACTAAGTACCCCAACGTTTCTCAGGCTGTGCTGACTCGTTGACTTGACTTGACTCACATTATAAACATTCATACAACGTTCATATTCTTTGTATACAATCGTAAATTTACATCACGTTCCCGAGGACTTTCGGAGGAGAGACCAGGAATCAGTAACCTCAAGGAGTCTCTTCGTCGACAAAAATTTCTCACAGGTTTTTTTAATTTTTTTTTCACAGGGTCTTAGATAGGGTCCTTCAATTACTCCGTGGGGTTCATTTCACTGAAGGGTCGTCTGGGGTTCCTAGTCGGTCTAAACCCCACGGGGTCTGGAGACTGTCGGAATGACCTCCATGGGGTTCGTCAGTTGACAACTATGACGTCTACGTTTGTCGTCACGCAAAAAGAGACGTCAGACCTACCCACAGAAAAGGTGTGACTCGGAAGATTAATCCCCACCGGACCCGTCTCCTCGTGTCGGACAGGAGACCCGACAACGTCTGTATGGGTCAACCCAGAAAGATCTGAAAAGGGAATATCTAATAATGTTTTATGACTCACGATTTGTCATCCAAGAGTAACAAATGAATAAAATATGTATCATCGTTCACTCAGAAAACTAAAATTTGTATGTAAATAAACCGAAGTGACTCGGTACACTCTAGAAATCAACGCCGTACACCCTAGATCAGGGACGGGTCCCTACCTTGTACTCGTGGGACATGACCCTCGAGCCGCAAAATCGGTGACTTGGTCGTTCGTTCATGGTCAACAGAAAACTACGACCAGACCGCGCGAAAGGCGAACTGAGGGACACAGCGGTAAAGACACTCAGGAGATCAATGTTCCGAAGACTTATCGTCGAGGGCTCCGACGTGAGTCAGAGGGCGACCGGGCTGACAGGGGTCGGACGGTCCTTGTGCGGAAACAGGTGCCGCAAGGACGGAGTCCCAGCACACCGAGGCGTGAACGGGAGAGACAAGAGTCCGGACAGACCCGTCACCGAGAAACGACCAGTCACGGACAGACAGGACAAATCTGGACCAGTAAACACGACAAAGCACTGTGGCTTCGTAGTTCAGACACTTTATTCATAGAGAAGAGTAGTCACTAACAACCGTTGGGGGGGGGGTGGGGGTGGGGNGGGTGGGGCGGTGGGAAGGGGTCCGGTCCTTGGATGGGAGACGCCCGGAGACCAGAGAACGGGACGAGGGACCCCGACGGACACTGTAGGGGGGAGGCTCCGTAGGCTACGGGGACGTGGACAACACGACTGAAGACCGGTATGAGTGAAACGGGGTCAAGGACTCCCTACAACGAGTCTTAAATTGTAAGGACGTGGTTCCGTTCCGTACAAGGGTGGGACCAAAGGGGACTTCACGGACCCTCCGTGACCCTCCCGTGTCCCTTCCGACGGACACTCCTACTCTTTTCAGGTTGGTCCCTGAACGAAAATCACCGCAAGGTGACCTCTCAGTCCAGAAACGAGTCTGGACGGGAGGGTATGACTTTTCGTACGGACAAAAACAATTCGTGGGTCAGGAGGATTTCGTGGATTTTCTCACAACGAGGTCTTACGTTTACAAAGACGAATATTCTTTAAGAAGTCGTTCCGACGAGGTCCATTCTCCCCGACAGATACCAGAGACGGACGTGACTGGGGAGAGACGGACCGGTGTAGTGTCGAGGACCCACAACGGGTGGAGTCTGGTACACCAGGTCCGCTCCGACGGTATGGCCGGTCAAACGTCCCCACTCCTCGACGAACTCGACTCGAGTAGACGTACCAGAAACGTCGGGGTGTTCAACCACAACCCCATCGTACCAGGGTCCGACCAGGTTCCTCGCACTTGAGGGTTCTGTGTCCAGTCCTCTTCACGACTGGACCCGACCTCCCGACCCCCGTGACTCCTCAGATCGTCGAAGACCCCTGGTAGACCGGTGGTAGACCCCTCTTGAGCCGACTCTTTTCTTGGACGTCCCAGTTCTCTACCCGTCCCTCCGTTTGTCCTCTAAAAACCCGTGTCGGTGCGGTGGAAGTCTGTGGCGGACGACTCTTGGGGTGAAGGTTTTCTACGACGGGAGTCTCTCCGACCCCGTCCTCTCTCCCCGAAACAACATCCTTAATCAGAAAGAAAGGAGACGGTGACAGGGTTGAACGACGTGTCTGGAGTTTTGGTATAAGAGTAAGTGTCCTTCTGGGTCTCTTGACTGGTGGGTATGGGAGTGGGGGTTGGTTGAGACTCGGTTCTTCATTGTCTGTCGGGTAAACTGGACCTAAAGAACCACACTTTGCATTCGAATGTGAATGGTCTTACCTTTTCTGACGGAACTTCCCCGGACCTCGCCGAGAGTGACTAGGCATCCTCATGTTGGACCTGGAACCGTCGAGTGGAAGTTAGGACCGAGACGGGGAGCGAGCTCGACACACTGGAACCTGTCATTGAAGAGCCAAAGAGTCGAAACAAACATTTGATCTTGTCTCAGAATCTTCTTACGGACCGGTAATCACGGGTTACGAAATCGATGAATTATGACCAAAGAAAAGAAACAAAACCAATTTAAAGTACCAAAATCATTGTCCGTGTGTCACACGTGTCTTCGACAGACAACCAAAAGAAACCACGCCTCGGACCGCACCCCTAACCACCGGTCGACCCGACGTCAGAGGTACTACCGAACCGCCAGAACCTCCTCTGGACTCGTCAGAACTCGTGGCACTCCAAACAACGGGTAGTCGTCGTGAAGTCCGAGAAACTACAACCCATAGTTCTAGACCGGGAACTTAGAGAGTACGTGGGACAATAGACACGGTCAAGACAAAGTCAAATTTTTTTTTTAAAAAAAAAAAAATTTAAATAAACCGACGGAACCCAGAATCAACACCGTGTGTTCGAATCAACGAGACGTTGTGTACCCTAGAATAAAGGGGCTGGTCCCTACCTTGGACACAGGGGACGTAACGTTCCACCTAAGAATTGGTGATCTGGTGGTCCCTCCAGGGAGGCGAAATAAAATTGAATTCCCAGACTACACGACCTAGTTAAAGAACCAGAGAAAAACTACTAGATCCAGAAATGTACCCCAGACTCCCACCGGTACTCAGTGTTTCCTTTACTGACGGAGACATCGTCGTGACTCCATCTCTCGACGATACTAATCTTTTCTAAACAACAAATCCTTGTCTCCTAAAGAGAGAAGGGGGTTCTCAGAGGGACCGACTCCGTGTGACGACGTGAGACTGGTGACACCTGTAGACCTCGGGTGAAAAGTCACTCCCTCTGAACGAGCTCCGACTAACACCAAGGGACCCTATCTCCTCTTCGTAGAAGGGGTAGTTTCTGATCAGTGATTAAGTCACATGGTTACTGATTCTCAAATCGGGGTTACTCTTCACGTAGGAACTGGACACTTGTGTACATACCCACGTCTCTTATCCTTTTGTCCAACACACGGACCGGGTCCTCTGGAAAAAATTTACCTGATAGGGACCCGACCTAAGTGGAAAATTTGGTCCGTAGAATTCACTGAGAAATTTGAAGGGAATACTAATATGTCACCTTCACTGTTTATCTAAATTCCCTAATCTAGACTGTCTCAGGGACTTCTTGATACCTACCTCCAAGTACCACTGTGACATGTCCTTTCTTGTAGGGGTTCTTTTTCTTTACGTTTTTCCGTTTTACAACAGACTTCTCCGGAATGTTTATCGACTCTTTTCTTTTCTACACTTTTCGTTTCCTCTTTTCTTTTTTATTTGGGTAGACTTACGTCTCAAAGTTTCTTATCGTTCCTCTCTATTCTTTCGGAAGGAGTCACCAGTTACGTTTCTTTATCTCCTTTTGTTATCCTACCCTTTCTGATCTCTAGAGAAGTTCTTTTAATCTCTATGGTTCCCTTGTAAAGTACGTTTCTACCCGTGTTATTTCCTGTCTTTGTCATACCTGATTACCTTCGTCTTCTATAATTCTTCTCCACCGTTCTTATGTCTCTTGATATGTTTTTTCTAGAAGTACTAAGTCCATTGGTGATACGACACTAGTGAGTGGATCTCGGTCTGTAGGACCTTACGTTTCAGTTTACCCGGAATCCTTCGTAGTGATGCTTGTTTCGATCACCTCCACTACCTTAAGGTCAACTCGATAAAGTTTAGACTTTTCTACTACGACACTTTAACGACGTGAGTTATCCGGTCGTTTAAACCTTTTGAGTCGTCACCGGTGTCCTGACCTTTTCCAGTCAAAAGTAAGGTTAGGTTTCTTTCCGTTACGGTTTCTTACGAGTTTGATGGCGTGTTAACGTGAGTAGAGTGTGCGATCGTTTTAGTACGAGTTTTAGGAGGTTCGGTCCGAAGTTGTCATACACTTGGCACTTGAAGGTCTACAAGTTCGACCTAAATCTTTTCCGTCTCCTTGGTCTCTAGTTTAGCGGTTGTAGACGACCTAGTAACTTTGTGGGTATCTCAAGGTCTCTTTGTAGACGAAATAACTGATACAGTTTCGGAAACACACCTAGTGTTATTTGACACCTTTTAAGACTTTCTCTACCATTACGATCTGATGGACTGGACGGAGGACTCTTTAGACATACGTCCAGTTCTTCGTTGTCAATCTTGACCTGTACCTTGTTGTCTGACCAAGGTTTAGCCCTTTCCTCTTACAGTTCCGACATATAACAGTGGGACGAATTAATAGAATATACGTCTTATGTAGTACTCTTTACGACCTGACCTACTTCGTGTTCGACCTTAGTCCTAACAGGCCTCTTTATAGTTATTGAAGTCTATACGTCTACTGTGGTGGGAATACCGTCTTTCGTTTCTTGTTGATTTCTCGGAGAACTACTTTCACTTCCTCCTCTCACTTTTTCAACCGAATTTCGAGTTGTAAGTCTTTTGATTCTAGTAACGTAGGTCCCGGTAGTGAAGGACCGTTTATCTACCCCTTTATCTGAAATAAAAAAACCCGAGGTTTTAGTGACGTCTACCACTGACGTCGGTACTTTAATTTTCTGTGAACGAGGAACCTTTTTTTCGTTACTGGTCGGATCTGTCGTATAATTTTTCGTGTCTGTAATGAGACGGTTGTTTCCAGGGACAGATCAGTTTCGATACCAAAAAGGTCATCAGTACATACCTATACGCTCAACCTGTTATTTCGTTCGACTCGTACCTTCTTAACTACCAAAGGTTGACACCACAACCTCTTCTGAACTCTCAAGAACCTGACGTGCCCTAGGTTGGTCAGGTAGGATTTCCTTTAGTCAGGACTTATAAGTAACCTTCCCGACTACGACTTCGACTTTGAGGTCATGAAACCCGTGGACTACGCTTTTTAACTGAGTAACCTTTTCTGGGACTACGACCCTTTCTAACTTCTGCCCTCCTCTTCCCCTGCTGTCTCTTACTCTACCAACCTACCGTAGTGACTGAGCTACCTGTACTCAAACTCATTCGAGACCCTCAACCACTATCTGTCCCTTCGGACCGCACGACGTCAGGTACCCCAACGTTTCTCATCCTGTGCTGACTCGTCGACTTGACTTTTGAATTGGAACCCCGAACCCTCCTCGGAGCACAACTGAGGAGGTCGTAAATTTCGAAAAGGGAGGGACCTATGTTTCTACCCCACCTCATTCGAGAGGCCGATCTTACGACAGACAGAAACGTTTACTCCACCAGAGAGACAATGGAACCCTCTCAAAGAGTAGAGAGAAGGGGGTCCGAAGAGGACCTTACACAATGACTATTTAAATGTACCTTTCGTCGATCTTAACAAAAGTAGTACAAAAACTGATACATTGTATTGTTCGAGTGCGGGAGGGTACGACCGACTGAAGAGACCCGTTCACAAGAGAACAATTGTCGACGGGTGTGAATTCATTACTTTTCAGGTCACCGACGGTCAATCTTGTTCACACAATTACCGTCGTCGTCTTCCTTACTTGATTAACCATGACCTGATCCCCAGCCCACCCCTTACTTCGTCGACAAAGACATAAACTTTGTCTGGTACAACTGAGCTCTGAATTGGTTTCTCCATGTCGGGAGTGGGAAGGTACCACAGGGTGTCCCAGAATCTTTTATTTATGATTGAAAGGGGCACTGCTCTCTTTCCCCCTGTCGTACGTCCCCGGATCCGACCAACCTTTTCGTGTCGACCAGCCACCCGTTCAACGAACTTCCCAAACGAGAGAGCCTGGGTTCCCCCCTTCTGTTACTCCGGGTGGTAGGGCTAGAAGGATTCTCCGTCGCAAAGGGAGGAACCTAGTCAAATAAAAGAGGATGGTGGGTCAATGAAGACTTCGATCCGTCTGTAGAGTGAAGAGGTAGCACAGGAGAGAATTGAGTTAGACCATCTTGTGTCCCACCATTCTCTGGTTAGAAAGTCCAAATGGGTCCGAAACCGGTCGAGTAAGTACGACTCCACTGCCACGATCAACTAATGAGTTCTGATTCATCTTCTAGTCACACTCTCTCTCATCGAGTGGACACGCAAGTAAACAAGTTATTTCTGACTGATCGTAATGTATGGTTGACGACATGGTCCGGGACTTGAATGCTTCTACTTTCAGGTACATATTCTTTGTTTGAGGACTAACATTTAATGAAAGTCTCCTAAAAATTAAAAGTTCTTTGTTTCTACAAGTGTAACTGTCGTTTCGAGTTCGTAAGTGCTCACCCTGTCCACGGTCGACCACTGCGGTTCGGGCACTCGAAGTCTCTGAATGGAGGGATGACAAGGTACACTCACTCGTTCGCAAGGGCGGTGGTTCCAGGGAGTCTGTGTGTGTGTGTCCTCCTTCTGTCCAGTTCCACACGTTTCACAGAAGAGATGGGAGGGAAAACTGACACACAGAGTGAAGTGATTTTTTAAACGACTGTCTCAATTGTCTGACAGTTGACGTCACACAAGATTGTGACACATAAGTTGTACTGTTTTAGGATGTCTTTATAATCTTAAACCAATATTCTTATACGTATCCTTAATACCCTAAACCTATATGTGTCCACATTTCTTTATTGATTTTAAAGAGTTCACCGAAGAGTAGGTTCCAGTAGTTTACTTTGACTAACACAATGACCGAACAGAGTAGTTAGACAATGATATATGGGTCGTCCTGAAAAATAAAAAAAGGTAGACGACAAACAAACAAACGTGACCCAGAAGTGACGAAGGACGTCCGAAAGACATCAACGTCACAAGTCCGGAGAGGGACGTCGTCGAAGAAATCAACACCTCGTACCCGACATCCTGAGAACCCGAAGTCGTCAACACCATGCACCCGCGTCATCAACACCGCGGGCCCGAATCAACGGGACACCGTACACCCTAGAAGGGTCTAGTCCCTAACTTGTGGACGGGAGACAATCGTCCGTATAAGAATTGACCTGGTGATCCCCTTCAAGGGGTCGTCCTGAAATTGAGGTAGTCTCTGAGGGTCACGTCGTCGACTATAAACAACTCAGAATGTTTGTTTTTAGATTTGTGTCGTATGGTGGCGGTGAGTCTTGTAGTATGAGGACGAGAGGTCGACTGGTGTCCGGTCCGGGAGGTCGTGGAGGTGACGGGGTACACCGATGACGATACACCCACAACGTCAGAAAGTAAAGACACGAATAAGACGGGTACCGTAAAGAGGGGGTTCAAAAAAGAGGGTAGACGAGACACAGACAGGAAATAGTATTACTGACCCTCACCAGGGTCGGACGGGGTCGTCCGTGGTCGGAGGGACGGGATTGGGGTCGGTTGGGACGTTGAACGATCACGAAACCGGGAGTCCGAGACTCTTTGGAAAGTTTACCCTAAGTCCCACCCCTCCCGTACCCCCGTTTACGAGAGAGGATCGGTGACCTAAAGAAACCGGTCCGGACAGAAATTGGACGTGTCAGTTACATGTCCGTTCAAAGAACCGTGTCCGGGATGTCCTTCCATTACCGACGGGACTATGGATGGTTAGGAATTGATTCTCCGAAATCTTTACGGGAAAACTCTTAGAAGGGACCTTCGGGGGCTCTTCCACCACAGAAAATTGTTCGTAACAGAATTTCCCGACTGAGGAGGAGGTTTCCAGAAGTAGGTTCTCAGGTCCACGCCTCCGGGCTCGGACGGCGAGAACTTCGACGGACGGAAGAGACACACGACGGTCCAGACTCAGTCGGGACATCACCCTCTCCGTCCGGCAGGTGTGGGACGAGGTCGGGCGGACTGACTCGACCTCCCTTCTACCCACCCCTGTGATTCTGGGGGTCTCTTTTGTGTCGAAAAGAAAGTACGGAAATTAGACTGAAAGTTCTTACAGGTGACCTAAGTGTAAAACCAAAGAAAAGAAAAGAAAAAACGGAGTGACGTACCGTAAACCCTAGAATCAAGGGACTGGTCCCTAGTTTGGGAGTCGGGGGACGTCACCTTCGTCAGAATTAGTGACCTAGTGGTACCTTTAGGGACCAAAATCAAGAATTTTTATTAAAGATGTTCAGAAAAAAAAAATTTGGTTCTTGAGTCAAAAAATAAAGTATTAAAGAACGTAAAACTTCATGAGGAGCTACTGTAGGAACCGGACTCTGAGAAACGGTATCAAGAATTGACGGTGTGTTGACGTTGGTCGGTGAAAATATCCCAAAAGGGAGAGTCAAAATGTCTCCGGATGGGTAAGGGGATCAAAGAACAACGGTAGCTGGAATTAGTCCAACTAAACCAGGAGTCGTGGTTCCCGGAGGTGATTGAACGATATGTATCCGAGTAGTGTCAACCTACGTTCGTGTGTCTCTACCCGGACTGCGAACAGATTCCGAAACCGTCGAAGCACTTAAGGCACACGATCCGGTAGCACCTACTCTCCCGTCAGAAGTCGTGGAGAACGTCTCGTCATAATTATAGGTAATGTGGAGGTCGTCGTTACGGCAGGAGCCGGTAACGTCACCCAATGCCCACTTCGGCTTGGAACTTACGTGGGTTCGGAGGTGGAGGGGTGAGGTACCACCGTCCCTTTCTCCATGTCCAGAAAAATTTCATTTTTTTTAGGACATAAGTCTAATTTCTAGGTCATGTTCAGAAACAAGTAACCTCCAAGTTTGTGTTTAGACAAATAAATAATCGTCTCAGACTTTTCTTAAGGACACCTCTAGTATGGGAAGTCCTGGTAGTAAAAGTCCGAAATCATGTAGGACAAGAGTGCTGACTCCGAATGGACCACCAAGTCTACCATTTCTTAGGCGGACGGTACGACCTCTAAACCCAACCAGGGGCCCAGTCTTTCTAGGGACCTCTTCCTAAACCGTTGGGTGAGGTCATAAGAGGAGACCTGTCCTCTGACCGCCCGATCAGGTGCCCCAGAGTTTCTCAACCGTGTGAAGAGTCCTGAAGAGTGACTTAAGACCGAAAACCCCCGGTACCGGTTCACGATCCCGTTCTTTTGTTTAGAGGACTGGTGTCATGTCATCTGTAGTGTCATGACATCTGTAGTGTCATGAGTTCCGGAACTCGCTCCGTCCTCTGTACGTTTACTCTACACCAACCACGGCCGACGGGTCGGGGGCACCGCTTTCATTAAACGTACTTTCACTCACCAATACTGTTCATGAAACGTAAGTCACCCGAACCGAAGTGGGTGGGACTATGTCCGGACGGAAGTGGTCTCGCGAAATGTGACACTAAAGGACTTTCGTCCAAAGCCGTTCTTTGACCTTTCGGGGGAGTCCTTCTGCCGTCTCGACCGTTCCTCGAGGGTCCGTAAACCGTTAACAGGTGTCATTCTTGTATGACTCGGGAGAAGGGTCCGCTCTTTCACCCCCTCTAACCGCCACAGAAGCCCATCACCTTTCTCCTCGAGGTCCTCTACCATTATCTGTCCCTTCAGACGGTACGACGTCAGGTACCGCAGCGTCTCAGTCTGTGCTGACTCACTGACTTGACTTCTCGGTCACGAGTTTCTTTAGTGTATGTCTTTACCTTCCTCACACCTTGACGTCCGCGTCAAGTAGGAGCCTACCCCTTTTTATCGAAGACCCTTATCCTTAGTTTTTTCCGTCTAACTGACAGTCTACTGAAGACGACGGCCTCTTCTGGGAACCGACTCCGACAGAAGACTACCGAACAATGACTTTGGAGGCACCTCGGGTCTAGTTCCTCGACACATAGCTTCAGTTGTTGCGGAACCCGAGACGTCTGTGGGACCAGTCGTGACCCCGGTCACCGATACATCTACCGGTGGTCACTGTGAGGGTTGTCAGGAGGTGTTGTAGGGGTTGTACTGGTGTCCTCGTTCTCGTGAAAACGTACTAGTTTAGTCACTGGGTCGCATTGAGCGCACCCAGGAACCCGTACGGACGGTTTACCGGGATCCTTGACTCGCCTCTCCTGGACGATGATCAAACCCGAGTGGTCAGGTCCTTTAGGGACCCTACTCCCCACCCGTGACCAAGGGGTGAAGGTTGTCACCTGTCAGGTGTGATAGTGACTGAACTAGGTGGCTTGAGTTCCTCTCAGACGTCTCTTCTACGGAAAGGAGGACCTGTAATTGTAAGAAAAAAACCCAGTACGACACGCCGAACACCCTAGAATCAAGAAACTGGTCGCTAACTTTCGTACGGGTGACGTCGCCTTCACGTCTCGGGATTGGTAACCTGTCGGTCCTTTCAGTCCGACCTGTAGCACTCACGAAGGAATTGGTAAAGGATCACCGGGGCTTTGACCGGGGTTGGACACTAGGGGTTTAATGAGGTTTGGGAAGCAAGACTGACAGGTGTACGGGTGGTGTGTGGGTGGAGTCTGACATGTATAATTGTGTCGCAATGGTTCCCGGGGACGGAGAGGGTTCCGTCCGTCTCAAACGAACTCGTCCTCCACGACCCTCGGTACCACTTAGGATCCCGGACCGTCGTGAGACATGAGGAGTGACATCTAGAACAGAGACTACGACACCAAACCAATTTCCCTTCTAGTCCTTCGTAGAAACGATTTTTTAATATAAGTCCAGTCAGTAAAGACCCTGACATTTCTGTTAATACGTCAATAGAGAAAAAACCGGTGCACCATGGACATTAGAATCAGGGGGTGGTCCTTACCTTAGTCACGGGGGACGTAACCTTCACATCAGAATTGGTGATCTGGTGGTCCCTGTAGGGTCAATAGAAAATTTCACTGGAATATTTCTACCTTCCCGAAGCGACCCCCCCGATCACCATTTCTTGGACGGACAGTTACCTACTCTGCACTCACTGTGTCCAAGTTAAGGACCCAGCCCTTCTAAGGGGACCTCCTTCCGAGGTCATAAGAACGGACCTCTTAGGGTACCTGCTTCCCCGGACTACCCGATATCAGGTACGCCAGCGTCGACCTCTTCTTACTTCGCTGACTCGTACGTGTGTACATATTTCTACATTGTAGTATCCAGAGGTTGTATCGGATGCAGACTGTACAGGTAGGATCCACCCTGTCCACCACCTACACGTGACCTTGCGAGACCCCTGTGCCGGACACTCATCACTCCACCCGTCCCAGCCCGTCTCCCCTCGACTCGGTACTGTGTCAACGGCCTCCTTGGTTGGTTAAGGTGCTCCGTAAGACTTCACACCACCGGGAAGCCTATGGGGCTGACCCGGTTCCTCCGACCTGAAGACATGGGGGAGTGACCGACGTACACCGTATTGGGACCCACTCCGTTGAGGGCATACTTCCGTCTAGACCCCCTCCCTGAGTCGTTCCCGATCCGTACGTGGTGTTCGGGGTGATTGGTGGGGGAGGGGGTTTCTTACTCTGACGGTAATAAAATTTAATAAATAAAAGAGATATCATGTAGAGTAAGTTTAGTATCTTGTCAGACTATGTAAAAAAAGGAGTTCGTGTTGAATTTGAGTAAAGTTTTCGAATAAGAAAGGAAGAGACTTAGAAAGTCCTACCTGTTTCTATGTGAAATTACCTGTGGTTTTGGTGAGTCTCAAATAATTTTAATGTCGAAGGGTCCGAGACGGGGAGGGGAGGGGGGTCTCGAAAACTCACTCGTAGACCCCACCCGGAATCCTTCCGTTTTAAATTCTTGGGGAGGGTAGTTAAGTGGGGGTACATATCCACCAGGAACTTGGTAGGAATGTCTTCGTGTCTAATCCTGAACGGGTAATGGATAACCTTCGTTAAAGTCTTTTGGGTCCTTATTAATTCATATGTCTTTATCGAGAAGATATTTTAAAGGTATATTTTTATTACCATAAATAAATGTTTCAGACTCTACGATGTTTTATTATGTAGTATAATCCAATCCATGAAGTTAGATTATTTCAGATGTAATCCGTCCAGTCTACACCACAAACGTAAAAGGGGAATAAAGAGAACAAATTTACGAATTTCGGATACCGTGGTACTACTGAGGAAGTACGTTTCTCTTCGTCTTGAGATAAAAGACCTGTATTTTGGATTGTCGTGCACTAGTCTCATGTTGTGACGGTTTACTTTTCCACTCGACCTACCTCTGACCCCGAGCACCGGATAAAGCCGATTGTCAGTCCCTCCCCTACCCGTCTGTCAGTGGAGCTCCTTGGTGTCAGTACTTGGTACCAGGGGAGACTCGAGGCCGAGCCGACCACCAAGAAAACCCCTGTGACTCGTCAACTTCGGTGGTACTGATGACCCTTCTTGTCTTGACGTTACGTGCGTCTCTTTAGACAGTCGTCTTTTCATAGACCCAAGGGTGTCTGAGCATCGAATTGTCTTTAGACACTGGGTCAGCACTTGTTCGTTTTAGTGGTCCGGTAAACAAATTAATCTGTCACGGGTCGTACAAGTTCTACTGAGTTCTGTTCACTATTTTGCCATTCAAACTTCATTGTTCAGTCACCCAAAGTTTTGAGTTTGTACTAGACCACTGTAAAGGAACAATATGACCCTTTCTGTACCTCTCTTTGTTCGATTGTGCCTTGTCTTCCCGGTCCACTGGAGGTTAAACGCACTCCCGGAGACGGGTCCCTCCTTACCCAAAAAAGACTCAAAACCGACAGAGTCGGACCCAGAAGGTTCGGCTCTTTCCGGGTCTCTACTGTGGTGTCGAAGTGGGACCGGGAAGTACTCGTTTCAGGGTGAGGACGAGGAATCGACAAATCGTGAACCACACTGTCTCCCGACTACGATTGGGTCTCCGGGAGGTACTTCTGACACCGTTCCCGACTCACACATCCTCCGTTGCATCGGGTCCTCCCTCTAAGACCCACGTCACACCCGGGACCTCCGGTGTGTCCGACCCCCCACAACCCAGTCAGTCGAAACCCGAACAAAGTGTACGGACTCACCCACCCACCTCCTCTGTAAGAGGGGGTGACCGGGAACCACCTCTTCCCCACTCAGGACGGGGAAGCAAAGACGATGTGACCGAAGACTCCACCGATGTTCGTCCTTCCTGGCTTCAATTCAGACGACCTTTTCGTTCCCCAGTTCTGTCGTACCTTGAGTACCTGGAGACCCATTTCGGCTCCGGAGTATTCTTACCACGTTCGAAAACAGAGTTTCTCGTCGACGTGTCTTTATAAAGAATTCACTTGTTCGAAAGAGGACAGAGTTGTCGTATCAGCCACCTATGGACGACGGTGGCTTCGAAGACATGACCAGTCCCTAAGGGTCCCGAATTACCCTCACATCTTCATGTACCCTGTTGCCCTAGGATTTCGAACAGAAAAGACTCTCTAGAACCGACTAAGGACTCTTTACGACATTAACTATACCCGTAAATCAAACTTAAAAAATTCTTTTTCCATTTTTAGAATTGAAGTGAAAAAGGAAAATCCACCATCACAAACCGAGTTGATTTCAATTCGTTTACCGGACTCACAACATACCTGACATCTAGTCTCCCACCCCTCCGCGGCGAGACCACTGTACCTCGCCCCGGGACCGTGTGTGCCAGTCGCGACCCCCCGACGACGAAACCCACGGACCTTTACCCCTTGGATAGACCCTTTTACCGGGAGTCCATCAGAAATCGAGGTGATTTCAGTCAGTATGTGTTCTATTTTCTAAGAAAATATATAGGTTATATTTTTCATCTAGAAATACATAGATTGTCCAACATTTTGATCTTCTTTTGTGGATCTTTTCAGGAGGTAAAGATTAGTGAAAAGAGAACACATCCAAGTCGACCTTCCATTGTCGAGTATTACTCTTGAAGTACCCAATCTTACAAGAGAATCAAAATACCGATGACGACCATCGATACAAACCAAAAGAAAATTTTTAAGGGATTGTTTGAGGTTTTGTATATGACTTTCGACCCTTGTCACCCCGGAAACCTTAAATCGTCTCTAAGGTTCACGTGTAACATCCCATCTCACCGGACCTTCTCTGTAGAAAGTCACCAGGCTACGTCTTGTTTACAGTGGAAAAGCCGAGGGGGAAGGGGACCTATGACGGTCGGTGTCATCGGACAGGGGGGCCGGTGTTGGGACAACAGAAGAGGTGTCGTACTTAGTTAGACTTGTAGAAGAGAAGACAAGAGTGAGTTTGTGAATTGACTTCCTAAGTTAGAAGTGAGTGACAGGTCGGAAGTGGGGAGTCCCTGGGGTACTCTCGTGTCGGAACTTCCGATGGAGTGTCTACACGGGTGCCCCTCCCCCGACCGTGAACTTCGTTGAACGGGTACTTCGATTGGTCCGAAGGGGAGACATACACCAAGACCATCTTTGACGACTCCGCCAAGGGAAGGAAACGACTGGGACGGGGTGCCTGTGGGTAGGACTGAGACGAAAGACTGATAGGGTCCCGGGTTCAATGTGGGTTTGAGACGACAGAGACATTGTCGGTTCAAACACTACAGACGTACCGATTTCGCTCGGTGAGGGAACACCTGACAGAGAACTCAATGGACGTCACCGAGGACACAAACCCCCAAGTGGGTCCGTAGTAAGAAATTCACTCCGTCTCTTGCCGCCGGTGACAGTTAAGACGGTCGTCCCTCTCAATAGGAGAAAGAGGACGACTCTACTGTCGGTGACGCATCAAAAGAGGGGTGGGGAAGAGACTCTGCACCCAGTTGTAAACATTGCAAAAAACGTCCCACCACCCGTACCGACCCTCCGTTCCTAGTGGTAGAATCGCGGAGGGAAGGACGGGGAAGGGCTCCAGGAGGTACTAGTATTCCGTGTCTAATTCAGTTGCGGACGACCTCGCCGAAGGTAGTAGGGCAGTAGTGTTCTCTACTTCGTCCACTACACGTGTCACCCCTCCCTTCCTCACCCGTCCACGGACCCGCGGTACCTGGGAGGGTGTCGTCCCGGTCTATGTCGTCCGACCCACGGGGACGTACTTTACCTTGTCTAGTGGTAGGTGGTCGACCCACCGTGACACGCCGTTTCCAACGGTTGATGTGACCCGGGACGCCCTTGCCCGGAGGACTTGAGGAGGGTCTCGTCTCACACTGGCGTGTGGGACCTTCCTCACAGGCACACACGCACGTGTACACATGTTTGTCAGGGTCCATGATGAGATATTTCTTCGAACCTCCAAGATTGGTGTCAAAGGATCGTAGGAAAAGACAAACTAAAGAGCATTTTAAGACAGACCTGAAATCTTGGTCCATTTAGATACCCCTTCTTCGTCTTCTTACTGTCCTGAAGGGATTGCTAGAGGTAGACCCAAAGGCGAGTCCGGTTCGGAAGGTGGACACGGCACAGAACACTGGGGTGACCCGTAGGAGTGGTCCTCGGGTCCGGGTAGTGACTCCTTGCCTCCGGTCAAGGCGACTTGGGGTGTGTCACGGCCGAGCCCACCGGTCACTGCCCCGTGGCCCTTACTTACGAGTCTCAGAGACTGACGAACAAGAGGACTTGGGTACAAAATAGATATCGTCTTTCTTGTGTCTTCCCTCTCTAAGGGGTACGTGAGACCATTCCGACTCCGCGCGAGCAGTAGTCACGTGGACAGGACTTACGCCTGTCCGCCCAGACCCCGGACACCGTGTCATAAAGGTTCAGACTTTTCGATCGACACCGGGGCCCCGAGAGGTCCCGAGGAAAGTTCGTGTCCCTACTCTTTCCAACCCCTTCCATGTCCACCTCCGTCGGACTCTTCTGGACCAAGATGGACTGACACGTCGACTACTGGAAGGGTCAGCCTTCCAGGGGACCTCCGGGGACCGGTGGGTGGAGGAGGTACGGGCCGGAGTCCTACGCGGTCTCAGGAGGACGTGGACGGAGGTGGAGGCGGAGTTGTGAGACGTGATACCGAATAAGGACTGTCTTACTCAAAACAGAGTTTCCTTGAATTGCGAGATGTAGGAAGACATGATCGACAAACCCAGTCACTCCGGGACGGGGAGATCAGTGACGTCCGTAAGCGGACGTGCGAGGGGGCCGTCCTAAATCTTTTCTTAGCCACCCGACTCGAGTGTCATTGACCTACGTATTAAATTCCCGTTTATGTTTGTTCAGTTCAGTTTCCTGATCTCAATTAACAGGTAATAGTGAACGAGGAAAGGTTCCGGAATTACACGTGAATTCAACCCCAGACCGGTACCACCGTCGACAGAGGTGTGGGCATAAGTCTCCCCGCCATTGACCTGGGTCGTGCACGCCAAGGGTCACCACAGAAACCGAGACAGTACTGTCAGATGTAGGACGAGGTGACGTGCGGGTCAGGACCCCACGAGTGGTAAAAGACCACAAAGACACTTTGATAGTCCAATCAAACTTTACGTAAAGTGGGTCCTTAGTTAGGTCCTACCAGTAAAACTAAGTACTCTTACATCTCTTCCACTGTACATGTCCTTTTGTGACGAACAAGTATAAGAACTTGAGGAAAAGTCTGTTGTCATTACCGTCAAGTGAAAGTGTTTAACGTGTGACCCACTTTAGTATGTTAATGAACGTCCCTTGTCATTCGTTCGTCAAGCCAGTATCCCTGTACAAAGAAACAAAACACGATTCACTTTTTCGACATCCTTTGCGTATCGAGACTAATTTTGGTGTCTCTGTTAAAGGACGAGACATTGTGAGGTCTAAATCCTACGACCGTTTTCCGTCACGACCGTTTCATAAATTACGTGCACTTTTACGATAAGATAAGACCGAAGGTCTTCATCGGGATCTTTTAAGATACGTGGTTACGTAACCGATTCCCACTATTAAAGTCAACCTGATATTTAATAAGATTTACAGTGAATTCATGAAGTCTTAATCGCGAGCGAGGAAAGATCTTCGGCAGATTCCGTCGACTACGCATTTCGTGGAGCTGATCTGAAAGTTGATCAAGTCGCCAAGGTAGACACGAGGACCCCGGGGCACCAGAGGGAGTGAGTGACGTGTCGGGTGGTCCTTGGAGAACACCAACCAGTCGGATCCCTTTCCCGTCGGGTCCGGTCCCTCGCCCTGCTCCCTGGGTCTGGTCGTCCCCGACAAGCACATCGGTAGAGTCAAGCTTCTCGCCCACCCACCGGCGCCCCCGTCGTTACCGGGGCGGAGCGCCTTCCCTTCACACACCGCACGTGCGGCGGGCAAGGAGTCCCTGCCGGGGGAGGCGGTGGAGTCTCTTGTCCGCAACGAGCGGTACACTAGATGACGAGACGACTAGTCTCGAAAGTAAGCGTGATGCAATCGAAAGTAGAGTTGGTAGAGTCGGAAGCCCATTAAACGAATAACACAAAGGGATCAAAAGTGACTTGTGTGTCACGTTTGTTTCCGTTTCTGACTTCGTCAGCAAAGTTTTTGTTCTCGAGTGTGATTTTTGTGTGTACTCGTAGTCTGTCGTTTTGCGCCCAAACGCGGACAGAAATAAGACCCCTCCTACTCAGGAGGAGCAGGAGAAGGAGCAGAAGTAGCAACTTACTTGTCCCGCAAAGCGGAGCCCTGAGTCTCGTCACTCTCCGGCGTGACGACCTGACCACTGACAAACCCCGTTCCTCGACGGGGCAACGATTCCGGTGAAGTCGTAGGTCCGTGTTGGGAACCAAATGTGATCGTTTGTTAGCCTTTGTGTGTCCGAGCAATTACACACGTCGGAAATTCGAAACCTTTTGTATTTCCTACTCTCGGGTCCTTTCCCTCCCGGTGTCCGCTCGAGACGGCCCTAGGCGTCCTCTGGGTCGACTATCTCCGTGTACCCCGAGGGGAGGTCACTCCTCGTCCGAACCTCCGATTGGAAAAATTGGGACTCTTTCATGTATGGAACTAACCCTGTTCCACCGTGGCCACCAGTCCAGATTTAAACTTTGCCTAACCCATCTCAAGTTTTCGTCAGGGACTAAATTGGTTCTACCAGGACACCTCTACAGATGTCCTTTTTTGTTTTTGTCTACCTCCGGACCATTCAGGGCACCGACGAAAACGATACCGGACGTCTCTCGTGTCTGCTTCCTCCGTTCGTCGGGTAAGATTCGATGTCAGAGGACGGGACCCCTCTTGGGTCCAAAGAAGTCGAACGTTTTTCCTTTAAAGATCTTGTATTCTCACCTCGTTCCCCCTCCTAAGTCCCTCTGTCTTATGTCGGCCTTTCTTAAGTTTAATCTGGTTAGGGTCTCAGAAGTAAGAAAAAAAGAACGTCTTCGGGAACTCTCCCGTAGGGTGTACTTGTATAACTACCAACATGATGACAACCTGTGGGCGACCTACGTGGTGTTTTCGGAGACCGACCCCACAATTGTTGGTCTCGTCCTCACCTATTCGTCTGTCAATTCAGTCTTGTGGGATACAGTCTCCCTGTCTGTGTAAGAACGAGTTGGGGGATATGGGGGACGGTACCAAAGTTCACGGGGGACCCTTGAGTCACGATAATCACTGGTTCTAAATAAGAAAAAGAACCATAGGAAACGAAATTTTGAACTTGATTTGGAATGAAATTTTCCGAAACGTGTCAGTGTAAAAAGCACTCCCGTGACGACAAAGTCAGACGTAGTTTATGACACGTCTATGTAGGAACGCCAGGACAAAAGATACGTTAAATGGTATAAAGAGGGTAGTGTTGGGACTGATTAAGAATAACATTGAAATAATAATAATAAATAAATACCGACACGGCCCAGAAGCGACGACGTGTCCGAAAAAAGATCAACACCGTTCCCCCGACGAGACATTAACGACACGTGTCCGAAGAGTGACGACGCCGAAGGGAACGGCGCCTCGTGTCCGAGATCCCGTGTGCCCGAAACCGTCGACACCAAGGACCGAGACCTCGTGTCCGAGCCATCGACACCGTGTACCCGAATGCGAGGGACCGAACACCCTAAAAAGGCGTAGTCCCTACCTTGGGCACAGAGGACGTGACCGTCCGTCTAAGAAATGGTGACCCGGCGGTCCCTCCGGGACATTGAATAAATTGGGAACAGAGGAATAGATCTGACAATCTCTTCCGTCACTGACCCTGTTTATTTTAGATTTACAATTACTTACTCGTAGCACATAAAGTTTCCACTCAAATGTTGTGTCCACCGTCTTTATAGTCTTTACTTAAAGAACTTTACTTAGACTGAATACAACATTCTACTCTGGTTCGTATCCAGTAGAATTGTACCGGACACTTGGAAAAGAAGTGTCCGATTGATTTCGTCGACACTCCCCCCTTTTTTTAAGATTCTTGTCGTCCAAAATTTACCTATGTTATTCTTGTTCAACCATCTACTTCAATTTCGGTCTTAGGACACGACTCATAATAATTAATCATATATACCTTTGGAAGACAGTCTTGTATCGAGAACTGTCCTATGCAAAAGGAAAGTGTTACCGAGACTTTCCGGCTGGGTGTGTTGTCAAGAGTGTTGGAAGTTCTCGGTAGGACAGGGAGACGTGCGACCTCCGTGTACGAAAACGTGGTTGGTCTTTCAGATAGGATCAGACCTTTGCTCCAGTGGTTCTCTAGTTTTGGTGTGTCGGGCGGATAACGGGTGTCAGAAAAGTGACTCCTACTCGATTTTATTTCAGGACTACTGAATGCCTCATTCTCGAAAAACGTCTGGACGACCTACCGATCCTACGGGGTCGACGATTCTTTTGTCGTCCAGGAGGAGACCTTCCTCGTTCCCCTCTTACCCCCCACCCCCCACGTTTATCCCATGACCCTCCGACTCCCCTTTCTTCTCCCCTAGTCTGTCCTTCATACACCACACTTAAATTCGTGATTTACGTTATTTTTGGTTTAGAGTTAGGTCCGAGAACACAACACCGATTTTGGTATCTTGTCATCGTTGACGAAATGTAGACCGAATTATTAGGAATGTCGATTATAATTTCACGGAAATTATATGTCATACTTTAACATCCATCATTATGAATATTTACTTCCTTTGACCGTTTTTTCCATCTTGTGAACACAGATATGTGGGTTTAATATACACGTGTTATATGGTATGAAAATTCTTGATATTAGTATTTCTTCTAAAGAATCAATAACTTTAAAACTTAAAATCCTGTGCGTTTTGTTTCGCAAAGACGAAAGTTCGTATGAGAATATTACTTTTCTATTGGGTCAAAATGTTACCAGTTTCCTAGACTTATCTGTAAAGAAGTTCCTTCTAAGTGTTTATCAGTTAATCGTGTGCTCTTCTACGAGTGGTAGTCGTCAGTAACGCCTTTACGTTTAGCTTTGGTGTCACTTTATGGTAAAGTGAAAGTGATCACACCACCATTATTTTACTTGTTATTGTTCACAACTCTTCCTATACCTCTTTAGTCTTGTGAGTATGTAACGACCGTCCTAATATTTTACGATGTTGACGAAACCCTTTATCAAACCGCGAAAGTCTTACGATTTATATCAATGGTATACTGGGTCGCCAAGGTGACGAGCCATATGTGGGTTATCGTCGTTTTTGATTACAAGTGTGCCTTCGTACATGTTACAAATGTCGTCGTATTATCGGGTTTTCACTTTTGTGAGGGTCATACACTTGATTACTTGTCTAGCTCTTTTACACCATAACGGGTGTTTTACCCCACTTCATGACTAAGTGACTACTTAAAACTTTTGTACGATTTGTTCAGCCAGTGGTTCCGATGTAATCACATTCTAAGATAAATGTACTTTCTAGGTCTTGTCTGTTTAGGTGTCACTGTCCTTTATCTAATCACCAACGGTCAACGACGCTTCTTACCCGCCACCGCCCCTCCCTCCCTTACGATTGCGTACACCTGAAAGAAAGACCCCACTATTTTAGTATTAATCTATTACCACTATTGATGTCTTGGAACACGTATGCGATTTTTAGTGAATTGACATGTGAAATTTCACCACATAGTATATCATACCTTTAATTTAGAGTTAAATTTTTTATTACTATGGTCAAGTGTAGGTGGACGGACCCTTCTGTTTTGTGAAGGTGAGACACCCACTCTCACATGGTACAATTTCAGTTCAACCTTTCGGTACCGTAGTAGATCATTGCTACTTCTACCTGGACGGAATCTGGGTCGTTAGAGTGAGTATCTCTGTACGGGTGTCAGGGGCTCTTTGTCATCACCCTTACAAGTCTCGTCGTGACAAATTTATAGTTCTCTACCCTTTGTTTTGATTTCCAAATAGTAGTCATTTTACTTGTTCATTTGACACGAAGTAGGTGTACGACCTTAAGGTGGACCGTCATGTTTACGTAGTTAATGTCGATGTACTTTAGGACACCTATTTGGATTTCTTGTACAACTCACTTTTCAATTTAGTGGTTTCTTATATAGTGAAACCAAGGTAAAGATATTTCCACTCTTAATCTGTTTTGATTTATTATTCAACAAAGGTCGGGTCACATAAAAAAACACAAACGTAGAGATTTCTTTTCACCACTATGTATTCTTTAAGCTCTCCAATGTAAAGTCCCATTCCCTTGACTTGACTGCCCCGTCTATCGCCCGCGATGAAAAGATACTCTTTCCAAAATCGCTCAATCCCAGACTATAAATTAGTTCCTGGTGTAACTGACGTAATCAATTGTATGGACAATATATCGGAAGATTTCGGAACCCGTGGTCACTAAATCGTTCAAAGTCTAGGAGGTTCCTCGTAAACGGACTGAGGTCCGGCTTCCTGTAGGGGTAAGCGAAGTCGTGAAGATACAGTAGTACTTAGAGTTTCCACAACAGTTTTAATTTTTCTATAAGTTTGGACATAGTCCTTTGTCTCAATCACTCCCCAAAGACACCACAGCCCCTCCACACTTCTCACAACATGAGACATATAAGCTACTTTCGTACTCCTGGATCCGAGTCGATGTCATGATCCTTAACAATGGGAAATCCCGTCACTCAGTAAGACGACCCGAGTCTTCTTTACTGTAGAGTTTATTTGACAAAAGGGCTAATTTTGTTGAAAGGACACTACCTGTTGTCCTCAAGATGGGTCGGGAGTAATTCGACACCGTTTCACCTCTGTCCTTAAAACCAGATTTAGGTCATAAAAAGTTTCAACAACTATCGAAACAGTATTTTCTATTTTATAATTCCTTCGGAAAGGTTCATCTGAAAAAAGGTTTCGTCTACATGTCTACCGGTGTTCTGTGAACCTTTTGACGAGTTGTAGTGATCAGTACACCCTTTGTGATTAGTTTTGGTGTCACTTCATAGTAGAGTGTGGACAGTCTTGCCGATAGTGGTTTTTTCTGTTGTTTATTGTTTGTTACCGTTCCTACACTCCTTTTCCGTTGAGAGGATGTGAAACCGACCCTTACATTTGGCCACGTCGGTGATGCCCTTTGTCAAACCTCCGAAGGAGCTTTTTTAAATTTTATCTTGATGGTATAATAGGTCGTTAAGGTTCATAAATGGGTTTCTTTTTGTGATTAAACTTTTCCAATGTGAGTCATAAGTGACTCAGAATAAATGTTATCGGTACTATACCTTCGTTGAAATCTCAGGTAGGTGTCTACTTACTTATTTCTACACCCTACATATGTGTGTCCCCTATCATGATGAGTCGGTATTTTTGTGAACGGTAAACGTTCCTATATATGTCTAGATCTCCCATAATACGATTTACTTTATTTGGTCTGGCTTTCTGTTCATAGTGTATTAGAGTAAATATACACCTTAGATTTTTTGGTTTTGTTTATTTTTATCTGAGTCTCTTGTTTACTCACCAACGGTCTCCCCTCTCCGACTCCGTCATCCTCTTTGTCCACTTCCCCCAATTTTCCATGTTTGGGAGTTAATATTTCGTTCGGGACCCCTATGTATGTCGTATTTCTTGTACCTGTTATTATAAGATTATTCAAACATGTCCCTCTCTGCCAATGAGCTGAATAGTACCACTAGTAAAACATTACCTACGTTTGCAGTTTAGTGATACGACATATGGACTTTGATTATGTTATGACAGACAATTCATATACAGTTATTTTCATTTGTTTAGTTCGTTTCTTCAGTGACCCTCTTTTTCTTTGTATGTGTTTCTTTCGGGAAGGTTAAATCATGGATTAAAGGATGGTACTCAACCGGATGATCTCAACTCCTCTTTTATAAAACCTACGAATGAAGTAAAAGTACTCAGTTCATAATCGGTGTAGTGTGGAATCTGCTCGTTTTTTACCTTCCGAAAAATGTCTGATTGGTTTGGGGTTTGGGACAGAACTCCCAGAGTCCTCATTTTTACGGCATTCTTTTTTCACAGCGTATATTGTGTATCGTGCAAAGGTTTACAAAAACTTTTCATGGTTTAGTCCTACAGGTCGACGGACCTTTTCCAAAAGTTATTTCTCCCGGCACATTCTTCTTTACCAGGAGGACCGAGGGTCCGATCCGAACCTCGTTGCAGCGGTCCTCGGAGCCCCTGTCTCCCGTCCACTTACACGACCCTGTCACCACCCGAATGTGACAGTACTTTAAAACTCTAGAATCTAGTCTCATTTTGAACAGTAAATTTCGTTTTACGGTATGAACGTGGGGTGGAACTTATAGTTCCGGGACATTCGTCGAGTCTCGGAGGAAATGTGGTCAACCCCCTCCCGCTCCTTTCCTGTCCTCAGTTATTGGTGGGCTCTTCCTTCTCCTAGGAATTAGGAGGATCCGGTGACCAGGGGTCTGAAAGGACGATAAGAAATTTTGAAGTTTCTGATTGGCTGCATCTCTCAAAATCATTACAGGATGGTTTGTTCTCCGATTGATCTCTTTCATTGATCTTTAGAATTGTCAAATAAAAAGGGCCTTTATGTAATTGGTAAGACATTCAGAACCTAAATACTCTCACTGTTCAGGAACATCTGTGTCCAAAGACAGTTCTTAAACTTCACACACTTATGATTGTATGTATAAATAGTAAATGACGGGGGCCACGATCAGGAAATACTGACAATATTTGGTTGTTCAATTAATAGTTTATGAAATCTTTAGGGATAACAAAGAGAAGGAGAAAAAAACCACGAAAGAATAAATTCATTGGGTGCTAGAGACATGTGTCAGTTCTATCCCTTCGTTGTGACGGTTCTTTCTTTTTGGTCCCTCCCATTTAGGGTACCGGTACGTCACCGAGGTTCCTCGGGTCTTCAAGACGGGGACCCTGTCGGGACCCGACGTGGAGACGTGACTACACTAATGACCCGGGAGAAAACCAGAGTCTACGTAGGGTTAAACCTATTCAATGTACGACTGAGGAACCTTATCGTCGATTATAAATATTTCGTGAAAGGTCCTCAGTCTAGAAAATCTCCGTAATGGAATAAATTCCTTCACTGTCTCGGGACCATAGTAGGGGTAAACAAGAAGTCTGTTTCGAAATCTTATCGACGAACCCCCTCGGTGTTAGGTGTAAAAGAAGACAGAGTGAGACGTAGGATGCGGGAGTTGATGGAGTTAGGACTAAGTCTCGGACTTCTCGTGATGGCAAAAGCACTTCCTATTTCATTCAATGTTTATTTGAGACATAAAACTTTTGACGATAAAGAGTGAATGATACTATTACTATTATATGACTATAATGGTAGTTAGAATCAATTTTACTTTTTGTATAACCACCCTTACATTTGACTACGTGGGTGACCTTTTGTCATACCTCCGAAGAGTTTTTAAATTTTTATCTTGATAGTACATTAGGTCGTTAGGGTGAAGACCCATATACATAGACTTCCTTTACTTTATTCGTAGGACTTTTCTGCAGACGTGAGGGCACAAGTCACTGACGTCGCACTGAACGTTATCGACTTCGTACCTTTCTTGGACACAGATAGTAGTCTACTCACCTAATTTTTTGACACCACATGAACTCTGTTGTCTGGTATTTTTTCCTGTTACCTGTAGTCTAGTATTTTCTTCCTTTAGGACGGTAAACGTTGTTGTGTCTACTGTCTGGAATGTGTACCTAGAGTTTTTGGTTTGAGTGTCTACGTCTCTTATCTGACTACCGACGGTCTCACGCCCCTCGCCCACCCCTCCTCACCACTCACTTTACTTGCTTCCACCAATTGTCCATGTTTGAGGTTCAACATTCTATTATTCGTTCGTTCGTTCGTCTCTTGCGGTAGATCATGAAAATAAAAAGTAGATGACGAAAACACAGGTAAGTAATATTTGTCTTCGTACCGAGTTGATGCTATATCGTTTTTTTTTTTGGTTTTGACGAAGACGGTGTACGGCTAGAGTTGATAGAGGCCGTATTTGCACTGTTACGTGTCACTTGAACCACTTGGATGGTACAGGGTCTGCGAGTGTCTACGAGATGAACTGACGTCACTAAACGGGTGAATAGAGTAGATACACACGCATGTACGTGCAAGATCGAACCCGTGGTGACACAGAAGTCGTGTTTGTCGTGTCACGGTCCGGGTTCTCCCCCTACACCTCCCACTTCTTCCTTCGTTCGTGACCGTCAACTGTCGTGAGAACAAACTTCTCAACAAAGTACTCCGGGTTCCCTCAGTCGGAACCTCCTGAGTCTATTATAATGTTTACTGTCCTTAATACAATTTGTCTTCCGATCAGGACGGACGACGGTGACCAAGAGGTGAATGAACAGTGACCTCTACGACGTCAGATACTGACAAAAAGACGAACACAACTACTAATATTTACCGTCGACTTACCACCTCAAGTCTCGACCTCCCGGGACCAAGACGACAAGTAAAACGGCTAAAGAAACATGGTCCAAAAACTTTCGCTAAACGACAATTTCTCGTTGTTTTTGTATGTCAGTAAGTTGCACCTATTCACTCAACCTTGATTTAATTAATTCATGTAGATTTTATATCAAATTTTAATCTCGTAAATTTCTCTGAAAGGTGGATACTTAATTGATTTCGACTTGTAAATTCGTTTTTGTAATCTTACTAGATTGAGTTCTTTATGTAAATTTTTATAAATAAATTTACCATAGATTGTATAGGATTGTGTTTATTACCCCGGACGTCAAAGGTAGTAGGTATCTTTTTCTTAGAATGTTTAGACTCTCTCTCTCACCATGGACGTTGAGAAGAGTCGCGCTCACTATGTCGTTTTCACCTGCACGAAAGGTAAATTGATTGTGTCTGAGGGCTCCTAAACCCCAATTTATGTAGAGTCTAGTAGGTCGGGTCTTTGTATGTTTGATATGTTTCGGAGTCTTGGGAAAGAAGTTCACTTTAGAAGACCCTGTGAGTGACAAATATTTTGTCTACTTGTGTAGGAACGAGACCAACCGACGCGACTCCGACTCAGGACTCGGGACGGTCGAGACGGGAGTAAGTGAGAAACTCGAGGAAGTGTCTTGAAGATTCGTAGATATCCCGTGTCAAACCTTACCAGGTTCGGGGAGGGGTCGACTGTAGAAAGTCTTCTCCTTGAACTCCGAAATATATCATCTATATGTGACTAAATATTCCATATAGTTCCGGACTTAGAAACGTGACTTAGAACGATGATGGAAATTCGATATTGGTAATGAGTTTTCGGTTTCTTTCACTGGGATGGTGGGAGAAAATTTATTCCGTTTACATAGTGTCTTAAGGTGTCCATCTTTCTGGAATGTGTCACTTCAGAAAGTAGACGAACGCCTTGTCTATCACCAATTTTCTCGAGGATTTCAGTCTCGGAAAGTAGGGAAGGTAGTCGAACAAGGGAGACTAGTGGGTCATCACTACGTAAAGTCAATAAAAGATACAAAATCGTCGAAATAGGATCGTCACGAATAAAATCCAGGACCCGGAATTGACTTCAAACTAATTTTAAATACAACAGAATTTTACCAACCCACGATCGAGGGACTTTTCATTTGTAAATGAGGAAATTTTTCGTGTTTTGTCTTCCCTGTGGTTAAATAAGATCGGGACTGTCACACAGATCTTGGTAGTGACAGTTGTAGTAAGTAATAGTTTGTAATGAACTCAGTATGAATAATTAAACAATAAAAGACGACGATTACTTGATTCCGTTAATATAAGTTACGAATCGAGTAAATTATAACTCCTTTTTATACGACTTTGATATTTTGAGTCTTTTTCTTAATATACAAACTTATGGAGGTGGACCGATAGAATGAGAAGATCTTTTGTGTAGGACCTCTGTCGGGTATGAACCGGATCGAAACACCAGAATCACCGTACCCTCCCGGACCCATCTCCATCTTTATATTTGTCACCATTCATTTTCAAGAATGTATAAATACTAAGTGACAAGATATGACACGTGTAAATTATCGTAGTTTCTGACAAGAACCCTTTTCTCGACACTTATATGTATGTCACAATAAAACTATCATTTTTCTTTTTAGTGGGGTAAACAAAATTTGACTAAAGGAATAAACAACGGTAAACTAAATAGAAATCGGAAAACAAGAGAAGGTCCGAAGAATTGCAAATAAAGTCTCCGATTTGTCGAAATCCATATAAATCTGTAAGTAAAACGAGACGTAATCATCGAGACCTATTCAAAATTCCCGACCTTCCCTGTTACTATATCTGTTTTCATCCTGTAAACCCAGTAGACACCCGTCTTAGCCGAGTATGGTAGGGAGAGGATGTACTGGTTCTCTTCTCCACCGTACATTCACTTTCACTGGACCCAGTACACAATAGTCATCGACACTGTAAGTGATCAATTTTTTAATTCGATCGAATCGGTGTCTCTCCATTTAATAAACACAAGTCCCTACTGAACGAATTACATGAAAGACACTGTTGAAGCATTAAACGACTTTCTTTCTTTTTCCTTTGTGATCCTCCTTTATTCGACACACAGATGGTCCTCTGATCTTCATCAACAAAAGTCAATAAAACACAAAGTAAAGTGACAAGTCTCTCTGGACGAAAATATTTACAACTGTCGATCCGACGCGGACCCAACTTTAGCAGACGTTTATAAACCAAACTCTGTCTTCTCTTTTTCTTTAAATCCTGAATTTTTTTTTTTTTTTGGCGTTACAAGTAACATCTTTCCCTTTTTTATAACGTCCAGTGAAAAACAAAACAAAAACCGGTATGACTCTCCGTGCACCCTAGAGTCAAGGGACTGGTCCCTGACTTCCACCTTGGGTGTGGGGGACGTGACCTTCGGGCCAGAATTCGTGACCTGGTGGTCTCTTCCGGAGACCAGGTAAGAAACGTGACCAACAGATCCCCACCCTTTCGGGTGTATGTACTCCCACTAGGCCGGGTCGTGTTCAGAAAGACTAGTTGTCTATTAATGTCTGTACGACTATTTGTCCCCAAGTATTATTGTACGGTTTTTACCTCGGGGGTTTACGAGGTACTCTCGAGACTCCTTTACATTCTTCCCGGTTCGTGTCCCAAAACCCCTGACACTCAACCCTCCCTTTGTGACTACGTTCTGTCTGTTCTCTCCGTCGGTCCCTTCGACTGCCCCCACCCCCGCTCCCAGAGAGTCCTTCGTCTCGCCAGGTCCTTATTTGACAGTCGAAAGTTCAAAGAACAAAAAATTTCGATGTCTCACAAGAGAAGTATGTTTTGGATGAAACCTTTAGGTCGTACTTTTTATGTACTCTGACCGGCCGAGACTTCCCTCGAGGAGTCCCTCCAGGGTGTTCCAGTCATACCCTGTGTCTGTTTCTTCTCGTTCTTTCACACTCCACGGACTACTCCTGCCCCGCAGTAGGGTCCCCGACACAACCCCCGAGACGAGGTGGACGTCGACGAGGGTAGGGATGGTCGGAGGAGGGTGGGGCGGGAAGATCTGGTGTGTGTCGATTGTCAGACAAGGACGGAGAGACTACACATAAGTTTATACTTTTTTGCTTGTTTTTTATTCCTAGTTCTTTCCTTTTTGTTTTTAGACCTTATACACCCTTATGAATTGGATAAGACAGGTACTCTGTTTCACTCATAAAATTCCCCCCCGCCTTTGTTTTTTTAACAATGTTAATAAACCATTGAATAACGAGGGAAATAAAGACTTTTCACCTGATATAGTCTCTACTTTATCCTGGATATCAACGAGTTTAGTTTTACCCAAAATACTGACCGACTTTTGAAAAGTATATTTCTGTAAAACGACTAATTTTTGTTTTCATGTTTCTGAACAACCGAGTAAAATTTTTCAAAAAGACTAGCCAAACTTTTACAGAACGACATGACGAGTTTCATTTAAAGAGGTGGTTGACTTTACTGGTTTTCATCCAATTTTTTTCGGGTAGATGAGACACTAAAATGGAGTGTACTAAAAGCTGTCTCGGAGATAAAAAATTTAATGGGTTTAAGTTCTGTTAATAAAATTTTTCTTATTTATGTCCTTAGTTGTAATGTGACATTTCAAATTAAAAGGATTTACCTTTACGTAAAATTCAAAACCATAACGGTGTTTCGACTTATACAGTACTGCAGTAGGTGTCTATTATTCATAATTGTAATGTCCACATAGGCTAATAAAATGATCTCACCCATCAGTAAGGGAAGAGGTCCCCTAGAAGGGTTAAGTCCCAGAGGACGGAACGTCCATGTAAGAAATGGTCCTTTCGGGCAAAAATGAGTTTTGTGGATTTTAAATTAATCGGAAGAGGAAGTATAAGGTTTATTCCCGATTTTATTAAAGACGAGTCTCATCCTTATTTTCAGTTTTTATTTGACAACTCATTATACAAGGTGTATAATCTCGACGGTACTCCGGGGTCTACTACCCTCTACCCTGGTAGAAGATTTAATTGAAAAATAAAATATAACTTCATGTTGACTTATTACAACACTATCAAAGTCCACCTGTCTTCTCACTGAGTCGGTATGTATGTGTACATAGGTAAGAGGGGGTTTGAGGGGACTCTGTCTGGGAGAATGTCCGTCTAGCACACCTCTCAGTACTCGAGTCCGGAACCCCTGCTAAGTGATCACGTCGGGGTACTCCATAAACTTCCGTGGGTTTCGTCTTTTGTTCCCGAGTCTCGTTCAGTCCCCTCTTCGTCTTGTGTCCGTCTCTTCCGTTATTTGTGTAGGGCCGAAGAAATGGACGTCCTCCTCAAGAACTTCGACCCGGGCGAAGACGAAATAGGCAAGATAGGCGGAGACGAAGAGATAGAAATTTTGTGTCCAATGTTTTATCGTACTCGTACATCTCATCTTTTACGACGAGTGAAAAGTCCAGGGTCAAGACTCTGTAGTTCTTAAAAGGAATTTCTGTTCGTTGGACAAATTGATAACTCTGGTTATTTCCATCTAAGGTGGAAGGCCTCAGTCCATTCGTTCCTCCGTTCTGTCGTCTTAACATCGTTAGCGGTAGTTTGCTGTAGGTAGGGGGATTACTTGTGAACTAGACACCCTGACCGAGATAAATAAAGTGTTCACGGTCTCAGTGTCGATTGTGAACTTTTTCACTTTCACTTTCACTTCAGCGAGTGACCACAGGCGAGAAACGCTGGGGTACCTGACATCAGATGGTCCGAGGAGGCAGGTATAAAGGTTAGTCTCAGTGTCCATTGTGAACCACTTATGGATAAGATGCACACTCACGACCTGTGTGTCAGAGGATTAAGCAGCAGTGCTTTGGGATCTGGATTCATGCCGACAATAGGAGAAACGTCATTCCTTTATCTCAGTGACTCCCACTTCTTAGACAGGTTCCAGTGTGGCGACCACCTACCGTTCTCGGTCCTAAACTTAGTTTCGGTGGACCAAAGTCTCTAGGGTAATAATTGACGAAACGAGTTAATTGGAGGGTCTTACTTTATTCTAGAGTAAATTCTAGAGGCAAATGGACGAATAAAAAGTCACACTGAACACCCTAAAATTAAGGGATTGGCCCTTAGTTTGAGTGCGAGAGGTGTGACTTTCGTGCCTCAGGATTGGTGACCAGGTGGTCCCTTCTGTCAGGGATCTCGTCAAAGATTTAGAGGAGAGAAAATTTGTCCGTGTCGACGATTATGTCCCGAGGATGTATAAGTGACACGTCAAGGATGGACGTCATTGTCTGTACCATTACCCTGTTTAAAGGACGGAAGTTGGTTGATGACAAAAGGAGTTGGAGTGTCGATGGATCTTTTGTATCTAATTCCAGACCTTATAGGGACATCTACTCAAGGAGTGACGCAGAACCCCGTTTTCGGTTACTGTAGATCATAGTAGAAAGAACAGATGAGGTTGCCGTAGAAAGAATGAACGAGGGGTAGATCAGGGGTGGCCCTCAAAGAGAGTACCAAGGAGATTAGTGTTGGTGAACTTGGGGCTTTGTGAATTCTAGGTGACATTCTAGACACACGAGCAAGTGTACACTTTTCTACGATGACCCCAAAAGGGGCCGTAGACTGTGACGACTGTCTCGTCGAGGGTGGACGGGGAGTCCGGAACGTAGGTCGGTCCGGTTCACCATAACTAAGACGGAGATTTTGTGAAGAGATCGGAGTGACCGTACCGGTCTTGAGTCGGGGAGAGGCTGGGTGGGGGAGTGAAAGGGAGGCGCAGAAGGACAGTCAGGCCGAAGGTTAGGTGACCGTCTGACCGGGAAACCTAATGTGAGGGAGTCGGGAGAAGAAACATTAAGAGGTCATCAAGGATGACGGTCCTCCTAGTCCAGGGTTGATGGATTGCGGGTCCTTGGACGGGAGAGGAGAGACTGGGCACGAGACCGGTGTTGGTCGACGTCCGTGCGGAAGAGGGTGGACGGAGTAAGGCCCGTCACAGAGACGGAGGGACGGGATTTGGTGAACCGTTTGAGGAGGAAGTGCTGTCGTGTCCCTTAAAAAAAAGAGTGGGTGGGGGTGATGGAGGGAATATGGGGAAAAGGTCTCTTAGACATGTATGAAGAAAGTGTCCTCAGTAGTGTGAAAACCATTCAGGAAAATGTAAAGACGAGAAGAGTTAATCTTCCTTTCGACGGACCCTAGCCTTAGAGTATATTAGAAAGTAAATCCGTGTGCCCTCTACAATTCTCTAAAAACGGATAGGACCTATTTATGAAACCATAATGCATCCTTGAACCTACTAGGAAAGTCAAAATAAGTCACGACAATAAAAAATCTCTAGTACATGTAAAGTCTAGAAGTCGTCATTACATCGTCTACCCACTTAAAGACAAAATCTCTCCTAACGGTCCATAATATGAGAGCGTCCAAGAATCCTTTAAAACACCTTACAAATTCTCAATAACTTTAAGTAAATACCTTATAAAAGTACCTCTTCCTTTACCGTTGGGTGAGGTCACAAGAACGGACCTCTTAGGGTCCCTGCCCCCTCGGACCACCCGACGGCAGATACCCCAGCGTGTCTCAGCCTGTGCTGACTTCACTGAATCGAATCGAATCGAATCCGAAACTATGGCCGAATTATAATGACCGTTAATTTTATTGGGAGTTTAAAATGAGAGAACCTTCCTCTTTTTTCCTATAAAGTTGACGTCGTGCACTTACTGTAATAAGATATTGAAGACTACTGACGGTCCTAAAGAGGGAGGTAGGTGTTCATATAATTATGGTTTTAAAAAACTAAACGATCCCCTTTTTTCCCTGATTCTTTTTGTACTTTAGTTGGTGTCAGTTCAGATTTCGACATAAATCGGAAAACCTATGCTGTCATTTTAATACAGTTTAGTTAAATGTTTATTATACAGTCCCGTGTACGAGTAAATCCTTTCTAAAACATATTGCTAACTTCAAGTTTCTTATTTTGTCCGAAAACGTGTGTAGTGGGGTTTAAGAACATTCGACTTGTAAGATGGGTAAGACTATTTCTAAATTTCCTTTAGGGTATGGTAAGAGGACGGTGATTAAGATCTCAACTTCCATTTTCAAGTTTATGTTCTATATTTGTCGGTTGAACTTAGGTAAGAAAGTCTAGATATGTTGTTCATAAGGTTATTTATTCTAGTAAAGGTCATGTGCTCAGTTACTTTTAAATAATCATCTTACGAACCTTAAATCTTATTTTGTTTCTACAAGAGGTTTTTTTTCTCTCCTTTTTTTTTTTAGTTCAGTAAAGTAAAGTGCAAAGTAGTCCTGTAGACAGTCTGATATGAAGAGTTTTAGAGGAAGGTCAAGACTTTAAGATGGATCCTCTCTGAAATTTCTTTTTTCTGCATGATACGTACTTATTTATCGATACTTATAAAATTATGATACACTGATATAAAGGTTTAATTTTGCAGAGACTACATTTTATTTCGTTTCATGATGGACATTTGTCTAAAAGAAGTGAATGGAGGTCCAAAACTGTAAGGACTCGTCTTAACCATCCGTCCGGTTAGGTAAACTAAAGAAAAAAAAGGAAACTTTAATACAAGTAACGGTAGTCGTGTAAATTTCGTAGTATTTGAGAAGCGGATTACAAGAAGACTAGTATTCGGACGATTTTCTTTATATAAACAAATAACTCACTATTTGCAATTTCCAGTACTATAACAGTGTTCCATAATTTTATAAATTATTATTAAAGTATTTATAGAAGTTTCAAGACTTTCTTAAGAAGTGGGTCACTTTCATAGGAAGTTTTCAGTTCTCATTTTTTTTTCATTTCTACTTTATTTCTATGAAAGTTCGTTAGATTTTGTATTTTGTTAGAATTTTTGTTCCTAATACAAGGATTATCTAGATTTAATTTACTACGTTTTCCCGGAGAAGATTCATTTTCCTTTTCTTAGATTCTATCCTTGAACCTCTACTACATCCTACTGTACTTCTGGTTGAGTTTTCCATTTAGAGTTAACTATGAGTGACATATTTCATGTGACAGAACCCCTCAGATCTTATATTTTGCTTGATTATATGTCCTGTCATTTATGGTCTGGTGGACTAGGCGGAGAACTCTTTGGACATACGTCCAGTCCTTCGTTATCAAGCTTGACCTGTACCTTGTTGTCTGACCAAGGTTTATCCTTTTCCTCATGTAGTTCCGACATATAATAGCAGGACGAATAAATTGAATATACGTCTCATGTAGTACTCTTTACGACCCGACCTTCTTCGTGTTCGACCTTAACTCTAACGGTCCTCTTTATAGTTATTGGAGTCTATACGTCTACTATGGTGGGAATACCGTCTTTCACTTCTCCTTGTTTTTTCGACTTTCACTTTCTCCTCTCACTTTTTCAACCGAATTTTGAGTTGTAAGTCTTTTGATTCTAGTACCGTAGACCAGGGTAGTGTAGTACCCTTTATCTACCCCTTTGTCACCTTCGTCACCGACTGAAATAAAAAACCCGAGGTTTTAGTGACGTCTACAACTAACGTCGGTACTTTAATTTTCTGCGAATGAGGAACCTTCCTTTCAATACTGGTTGGATCTGTCGTATAATTTTTCGTCTCTATAATGAAACAGTTGTTTCCAGACAGATCAGTTCCGATACCAAAAAGGTTATCAGTACATACCTACACTCTCAACCTGACATTTCTTTCGACTTGCGGCTTCTTAACTACGAAAACTTGATACCGTAACCTCTTCTGAGAACTTCTCAGGGAACCTGACGTTCCTCTAGGTTGGTCAGGTAGGATTTCCTTTAATCAGGACTCATAAGTAATCTTCCTGGCTTCGACTTCGACTTTGAGGTTATGAAACAGGTGGACTACGTTTCTCGACTGAGTAACCTTTTCTAGGACTACGACCCTTTCTGACTTCCGTCCTCCCCTTCCCCTACTGTCTCCTACTCAACCAATCTACCATAGTGGTTGAGTTACCTGTACCCAAACCCACCTGAGGCCCTCAACCACGACCTGTCCCTCCGGACCGCACGACGCCAAGTACCCCAGCGTTTCTCAGCTTGTGTTGACTCGCTGACTTGACTTATCATATATATCCTCTTTCCCCATTACCTCAATTTCACCGATTCTAGAACATCACAGAAACTCCTACAGTCTGAAACTTTTCAGTTCCTACATAGGAGATTCGAGATCAATCGTCACGAAGAGTTTTACACCAGGTGCGTGATCACGACTAGACGTTTGACAACATGTGTTACTTTTACCACTTGGTCGTGGTTTTACATTAGTGTATCTAGTGATCCGTGTGACACATCAAGTCCCCTAAAAAAAACCAACGTTCTGATCTTATATGTTACCTCATTTCTGTTAGAGAAATTGTTCATCACGACCCTTTTGACCAGTTGGTGAACATTTTCTTACTTTGATCTAGTGAAATATTGTGACGTGTGTTTTTATTTGAGTTTTACCTAATTTCTAGATTTACATTCTGGTCTTTGATATTTTGAGGATCTCCTCTTGTATCCGTTTTGTGAGAGTCTGTATTTAGTGTCGTCCTAGGAGATACTAGGTGGAGGGTCTTAAGACCTTTATTTTCGTTTTTATTTGTTTACCCTAGATTAATTTTAATTTTCGAAGACGTGTTGTTTCCTTTTATATTCGTTCCACTTTTCTGTCGGAAGACTTACCCTCTTTTATTATCGTTTACTTCGTTGACTGTTTGTCGATTAGAGTTTTTATATATTCGTTGAATACGTCGAGTTAAGGTCTCTTTATTTGCTGGGTTAGTTTTTTACCCGGTTTCTTGATTTATCTGTAAAGAGGTTTCTTCTGTATGCCTACCGATTGTTTGTGTACTTTTCTACGAGTTGTAGTGAGTAATAATCTCTTTACGTTTAGTTTTGGTGTTACTCCATGGTGAAGTGTGGTCAGTCTTACCGACGCTAGGTTTTTAGACGTTCGTTATTTACGACCTCTCCCACACCTCTTTTCCCTTGGGAGGATGTGACAACCACCCTTACGTTTGATCATGTCGGTGATACCTCTTGTCACACCTCTAAGGAATTTTTTAACGTTTATCTTGATGGAATACTGGGTCGTTAGGGTGACGACCCGTATGTGTGGCTCCTTTGGTCTTAACTTTCTCTGTGTACATGGGGTTACAAGTAGCGTCGTGACAAATATTATCGGTCCTGTACCTTTGTTGGATCTACAGGTAGTCGTCTACTTACCTATTCTTTCGACACCATGTATATGTGTTACCTCATAATGAGTCGGCAATTTTTCTTAAGTAAACTTAGTCAAGACTACTCTACCTACTTTGACCTCGGCTAACATGTCTCACTTCATTCGGTCTTTCTTTTTGTGGTTATATCATATGATTGTGTATATATACCTTAAATCTTTCTACCGTTACTGCTGGGACATACGTTCTGTCCTTTTTTCTGTGTCTACACATATGGCCTGAAAACCTGAGTCTCCCTCTCCCTCTCCCACCCTACTAAACCCTCTTACCCTTAAGATTGTACATATGACAGTACATTCTTAACTTAGCGGTCAGGTACAGACTGCATCCCACGTCGAACGAACCCCGACCACGTACCCCTACTGGGTCTCTCTACAATACCCCTCCCTCCACCCTCTCCCCAAGTACAAACCCTTGTGTACATTCTTAATTTCTAAACTTTTAATTTTTTTTATTTTTTATTTTTTATTTTGAATACTTTGTTTGTTTTTTTTTCTGAAATAGCATTGTCTTTGATACAATTGAATGTGACACCCTTTCGGGGAAATAGAAAACCACCTGTCCGTCAAGTATTCTTGACTTAAGTTGGTTAGTTTACGGTTCTATTATTTTCTACCACCTGTTGTGACTTAGGTGAATTTATATCTTCAATTGAATTTATTTTCCCTCCAAAATTCAATATCTTGACTTACATTTATAATCTTTAGGGTTATGACATCTGTTACTGTTTTATTGTTGTCTACAATCCTCCGTTGTCGTTCAGACGACTAAAGGAGAAGAAAAAAATCTTTATCAAACACGAAAACAGAAAACTTTCATAAAAAACCGACGCGACCCAGAACCAACGTTTTGTTCCCTAGGTAATTAACGCTGAACACCCTAGAAATCAGTGTCGCACACTTGAGAATCAACCTCGTACGCTCTAGATTAAGGGACTGGTTTCTAACTTGGTCCTCGGGGACGTAACCTTCGCTCCTCAGAATCGGTGACCTGGTGGTCCCTTCATGGACTAAAGGAGAAGAAACTATGACCTTCCTTAATACTTAAGTTTCGTCTACTTGATAAGTTTCGTCTACTTGATCCGTTATTAAAACCGTGTTATATAAGTTTAGTATTTTTGTTGATATTATAAGAAAATTGACGGTGATTATATAAGTTGACTTAGGACACCATCTCCCCATTCAACCCTCTACCCCTATGTTGTCCGTATACCTAAATAAAAAAAGAGGTATTAGTTAGTATCAGGTGTTCACTATTGAGTTCTTTACTTTATGACTTTAATGACTTTAAAATTTTATGACTTCAATATTATTTTTATTGAAATTTCTTGATGTCTGATGTCTCGGAGGTTTAATACTCTTTTTGTTTCATCACTTAGTTGCCTTTTTTTTTAAGGAACGAATATAAGTCCTCACCCCTACCCCCGCACCAATAATTTTTACACACAATCTATAACTTTTCACGATTCTTTACGAAGTGAAATCACTTAGACTCACTTTTAATCTACCTCTTCTCTTTGATATACCTTTAGGAGTCGTTTCTTGTGCACACCGACGCACATCATTGACTCTCCCACGTACCATCCTCCACTCTCCGTCATCTCCCGGTCCAGTGTGTCCCAGACGATCTGGTAAGTCTCTTGAGACTGAGAGTGAGTTTAAGTCTTTCGGTATATGAAAGTTCACGGGTCCCTTTAATTTGTCTTTAATGGTATATTGCCGAGTGTTCTTTTTAGAGTTTCGTTAGGGGAGGAATTCATTTGTCAAACTGAGTTTTAAAGACTAGTGTCCATTATTCAGTTTTAAGTACTGTTATCCGTTTTTAAGGATAGTGGACCTTGATATTCTTTGAAAAGTTACGTTAAGAATTCGGTCAATGTCTTATTTCTCATTGTATGGTCTTAGTTACCCCTATACCCATCACGTGTTCTCCTTTTATTGTCGGTATTTCTGATTTGTTTATGATTTGTTTCTTTAATTTTCATTTATTTCGTATATAGTGTCAGAAGTCCCATCTCTTTATTATTTTCATTGAAGTACTTTCTCTTGTCTTATAATTTATGTCTATTTTTGTCTTTAATTGAAATCTTGGCCTCCAGGTATGTTTGTTTGGTTCTCTACAAAAAACCCCCTTTATATTAACGTTTATTAAACCTCTTGTACCTACTTTACCTCTGACAAGATTCTTTTGTTTTTGTGTGGTTTGACTGAGTTTTCCTCTTTCGTTAAAATTTGTCTACCTAATGGTTTATTCTTCACCTCTTTCGATAGATTTGGGGGGTGGCTTAGTGATGTCTCATAGAGTCCACTAAAGGTAGTCTAACGTCCCTTGTTTTGATCTGTAGGGTACGGTAATTTAGACTACCTCATTTCGTTTTCTCTTTCACTTCTGGAGATTTGAGTCAAATATTTCGGTCGTACTGTGATGAATAATTTTGACGTTTCTACCATGACTAACGTTTGTCCACGGTACCTCCGACCCTTCGTCCAGTTTTCACCCGAGAACTTAGATTTTTCGTAGCGTCTCGAGCCGCACTGGTTCGTCTTCTTCCTTATCCTGTTTCTGTTCCGTTTGAACTCCTTCGCTACCCTTAATCATATTTGTTGTTCCTCCTCCCTGGAGGGACCACCAGGTCACTAATTCTGAGGCTTGCAGATTACGTTTCCCACGTCCAAGTTTGGGAACAGTCCTGCCATTCGAGGGTGTACGGTGTCCCACACCGGTTTTTTATGTTTCTTGTTCTTCGTCACACCGGACCCTGTTCCCATGAAGACGGATCAACCGGAAGCTCCTCTACGTCTTTACCGTTTACCTGTCCTAGGACTTCTTTCGTAGGGTTTGAGTGTTCGGCTTTCGTCTCCCGAGTTCTCCGTGGACCTGTGTGAGTGATCGTGGTTGTACGGGGCTCAGGGGACCCCCTTCGTCGCGGGGACGGACCCCGTACCTCTCCACACCTTCCATTGACCCCAGTACAAACCACGGGAAACATAAAAGATCTTTGTAAGAAAATGTGTGTGGGACATAAAAGAGGACTCCGTCACGAACACCTTAAACTAATTTCAGTCAAGTCAAGTCAAGTCAGGTCAGCGAGTCAGCACAAGCTGAGAAACGTTGGGGTACTTGGTATCGTGTAGTCCGGAGGGACAGGTAGTGGTGAGGGCCTCAGGTGGGTTTGGGTACAGGTAACTCAGCCACTACGGTAGGTTGGTAGAGTAGGAGACAGCAGGGGAAGAAAAGGACGGGGGTTAGAAAGGGTCGAAGTCCCAGAAAAGGTTACTCAGTCGAGAAGCGCAGTCCACCGGTTTCATAACCTCAAAGTCGAAGTTGTAGTCAGGAAGGTCTCTTGTGGGTCCTGACTAGAGGAAATCCTACACGAACCTAGAGGAACGTCGGGTTGTCTGAGAGTTCTCAGAAGATTTGTGGTGTCAAGTTTTCGTAGTTAAGAAGACGCGAGTCGAAAGAAATATCAGGTTGAGAGTGTAGGTATGTACTGGTGACCTTTTTGGTGTCGGAACTGATCTGTCTGGAAACAACCGTTTCATTACAGAGACTAACTTCAGTTTGATTATGAGATAAAACTAAAGAGTCATCGTGTGTCCCTTATTTGGTAAAATCAGACCTGACCCTTAAAAACTCTCAAATAGGTCTCTAATTCCAATAAAGACACATATTACGGTACCTTTACATAAAAGTGGAGGCTCAACGTGGATTGAGAAACTTCGACTGGTCGACCGAGACGGACCTACTTGGACTGAGGTCTCCTATTCCTTGGTCACGGTCCTGCCGGACGTCGTCCATCTGGGGACCTCCCGGGACCTACCCGAGGGGACGGTCCAAGGACGATCGAACCCCGAATACGAGAAGGGAGGTCCGGGACCCCTTCGGTAAACTTCGAAATACCGGAAGTCGGACGGAGGGGTCGGTGGACCGGTCTCTGTTACGTCGGACCATTTGTCGTGTTGGTGGATTCCGTTCCTGCCTTGTATGTCGAACAGGGAAAGACTTGGTCCAGTCGAACATCGGAGAAGAGGGTGATAGAAGTAAGGTCTGTACACAGATCACCCACATGGGTACCGTGCACAGATCACCCACAAGGGTACCGTCTGTAGTGATTAGTTCGTGTGATGAGAAACATTATTTTGGGTCCGTACCCCTCCCCATTGTTCTACCGCTGACTCTGCCACCTCGAAGTATTCGACTTCCAAGTAAGACATTTAAGTCCTTACCGAATAAGAAAAAAGAGTCGAACGACTTGATTTCGTCCTCACAGAACGAGCACCAAACCTCTGGTTCCCTTATTTTGTTCTAGAGTAGTTGTCCGAGGTCCGTATAGAACTTCTCGTACGACTTCTCCTCCGTTTACTTCTACATGACCCTCTACTTCGGGAATCTTGACGGACAGTTTCTCCTTCTTGGAGGACTTTTTTGACAACTACAGTCTCTTTTTTCATCATTTTTAATGTAGACTTTATGGTGTCTGACTCTCCTACGTCTTCTTTCGACTTGCTAAGTTACATGGACACTCAAACCTCTCATTCTTTCGACGCGCCCGTCGATCTAAACCCTAAAGAGGTCAAGGTAGTTTTCCGGACAGCAGACTGTGGTTCGGATACCAATTGGACCTATTCGATTTTCTTTCTCGAGTTTCCAAACCAAACTTACAGAGAAGTTAGAGGTCTTTCAGCCTCCTACTGCTTTTCGACTTTTTCTCCTTCCTCGCTAAACCCTAACAGTGTTCAAGTCGACCTTGTCCTTGGTGTCTCTATGTCTCCGTTTCTCCTCCTTTTCTCGTCTCGCGAGACCTTGACGGACTACTTTTTGAAGACTACGAAAGACAAGAGGTCACCAAAGGTGGAGAAACTGAGAAGGACCAGTGTATATATGGATTTACGTGTCAATGCACGGATCCAGGACGGAACGTTACTCCCTCGTACATGGGACCCATGTAGATACTTGAGTTCGTCGTCAAACTGAATAACGTCAAGGTTGAAATTCCCAAAACAACAACACAACAACAAAAAATTAATAATAAAACGAACAATTATATAAATTTTTTTTTTTCGGTCCGTGTCAGACGGAGGAATAGGAGCTGGGATCCCAGGTTCATCGAGTACATAAATGAGTCCCAACTGTGTATTGTACAGACTGTAAGGACCGGATTCCTATGGAGTTCCCGTTGTCCTAGTTCCTCCGTCTCAGGGTCGTGTCTTTCTGTTCCCACGCCAGTCTTCCCTCGTGGTTCCAGGGTCACGACCTCTCGGTCCCAGATACTCCCAGATACACATGGGTGACCTATTCCCAGTTTGACACGATAACCCTCTTTATAGATACACTGTATCTGTGACTTTCTTATTCTCTCAGTCTTCGTTTTTGGTTCGCCACACAAACCCTTAGAGTATACACTTACACTTTCGTAGTCAACGAGTCAATACAGGTTAAGAAACACTGGGGTACCTGACATCGGGTGATCCGAGGAGACAAATACATTAAGAGGTCCGTTCTTACGACCTCACCCAACGGTCAGGGAAGAGGTCCCTAGTTTAGACGCAGAGGACGTGACGTCCGTCTAAGAAATGGTAGACTCGATGAGTTGACGTCTTATTTCCTTTTTTACAATAAAATTTTTTAACGTTTCTAATATTTTTGTTTTCGTTTATTGGGGTGGTCAAAGTAAGTACTTATGGTGACATTTTTAGGATTTTACAGTCCTTCGATAGAAGGACTGTCTTAACTAATTTAAGTTGAAGTAAAGACTGAAAAAAATTTAATTCTTTTTTCTTTACAAGTAATTCTTTTTTTAGTTCAATTTGGAAATAGTGTTAATTCCGACGTTTTGATATTTATAAAGGTGATTGCAATTCTTCACTTCTAAGTTATACTGATCTCAATGACGATAATAAATTATAACAAGACCTTATACATTTCATACTGATGTAAATTTAATTTACGTTTGACTAAATATTTTTCGTATAGTCGTCGACTGACCCCGATCTCCCGCTCCCTCCCTACCTAATGTTTTCCGTCTCCGAAACCCTTACTACCTTTGTAAAACACAGGACTAGTACCACCACCGAAGTACCCACGTATGTTTACAGTTTTGAGTGACTTAAAATGTGAACTTATGTAGAATAACATACATTTGATCGGTGTTATTTATTTTTTTATTAAATTGTCAAATTAACATGTGAATTCTGTACATGTAAAGGGAGGGACGTACATTTAAATAGAAGTAAATTTTTTTTTACTCTTACTAAAAATACACGATTTTTACTCCGAGATCTATATAATGATTCTTTTATTTTAATTCTTACTTCGTACGTTTCGTGTTGGTATAAATACAAATTTTATTGTTTAAAATAATATATCCACGTATTTCTTAAAGACCTTACTATGAGTTCTTAGACCATTATCACTTGTCACGGAACGTCTCAGTCTAATCTCAGATACCATCTTCTCTTTTTAAAAAATAATATGTCAGAAACCATGTTTACTTAAAGATATTTGTACAAGTATATCATAAAAAAGTTAATATTTATTTTAAAAGAATGACTGAATTTTGTGACTTTCGAAGTCTACATAGATTTCAGTAAGTTTTTATTTTTCATGTGAAAAATTTTTCATACAAGGAAGTTATTGGGGGTTTCTATAAAATTTTTATGAACATGTGGAAATACAAATTTATTCGTTGTTAGGAAAAGTTTTGTTCTGTTGTTTTTTTAGTTTTGTTGTCTTAGAGGGTTATCTATTGTACTTTGGGAGCGAACAGACCCAGGAGTTAAACTGTGTCTGTTAGGTCTCTCCATGTGGCGACGTGGTGAAAGTGTCAGTTGTAGTTCCCGTACTAGATGGATGGCTTAGTCGACGGTTTACCAATAAACTTAACCACTTGAGCCTGTGGTCGAGTAGTCGATGAAGTAATATACTGCAACATGGAAAGGCGACTTGAAAGAGTGTGTGGAAGTAACTTTTTACAGAGTTCGGAAAAGGTAAAAATAGAGGAAAAAACGAAGCAAACGATTTTCTCTTTTATTTTAATATGAGGTAATATGAATGATCTCTGAAGGAAATATTTTGATATTTGATTACACTCTTCTGTCCTTAAACTAAAAAACAAGGGTCACGAGTTAAAATGTAACTTAATCTCTACTCCTTTACAAAATTTTACGAAATGGAATTTTCGGATTATTTCACACGTCGTTCTCACGGAAAAATACGAGTGAGTAAAAACGGATTTACATATGACTGGTCAATGAATGATAATTCATAGTCTACGACAAGATGTGTAATCTTCTGAACACTTTTGTCACCTGTTTTTGAGGCGGGTACGTCAAATATAAGGATTATGAATAGAAAAACGTAAGATACATACGATATCTAAAAAAAGGAGGTGGATTTTAATTTTCATGGTGATAAGATCTCAAGACAATAGATGAGTTAAAATTTAGTCTTCAGTAACCATAACCCACCCCTCCCTCCACCCTTCCCCCAAGTCCTACCCCTTGTGTACATGTGGGTACCGACTAAGTACAGTTACATACCGTTTTGGGTGATGTTATGACATTTCATTAATCGGAGGTTAATTTTATTTATTTAATTAAAATTTTTCTCTTCAATAACCACAATCATTACCTGGATGTAGAAGTCAATAGGATTCAATCCAATTACGGATCTGGATTGGAAACTATTACGTTAGTAATTGTAAAGTCCCCATCAAATCAAGATGATTATAGACTCATGGTTAATATACGATCTTTGACATACATAATCCCCGACCTTCTTGTTTTTGTCATTGACTATGTTTTAGGAAAGGGAATCACTTAGGATTCCGACTTTCTCTCCGTTTTGATTATATATTACTGTCCATTAAGGTGATATTATTCCATTCACGGTCCAGTCTCAATAAGTGTTACAAAATACCCTTAACCATTCTCTCCATAGATCAGATTGGATTTCCTCCTTCTAAGGACGTCATTCTTAGTTACTTTTGTTGGGTGTCTTTCTTTTCCGTTAGACACCTTTCCCTCTTTTATAAACGGTTGGGAAATACACTATGCACCAATTATAGACCTTATAGATTCTTTGAGGATGTTGAGTTATCATTTTGTACATTGTGTTTTTTGTCCGTTTCCTGTACCTATCTGTAAAGAAGTTACTTTTGTATGTTTACTGGTCAATATTGGTCGTCAATATACTTTACCACAAGTTGTAGTGATGAGTATTCTCTTTATGTTTAGTTTCGGTGTTACTGTGATAGGGGTGTGGACAATCCTACTGATAAATGAAAATTTTTTCCTAATGTTCACAACCACTCCCATATCTTTAATCTTGGGAACATATGACAACCACCCTTGCATTGTACCATATTGACGATACCTTTTTTTATACCTCCTAGGAGTTTTTTAATTTTTACCTTGATGGTATCTTAAGTCATTAGAGTAAAGACCCGTATATGTTTTCTTTACTTCAGTCCCATAGTTTCGCCACAGACAGTGCAAGTGACGTCGAAATAAGTAGGTCGGTCAGGTAGGATTTCCTCTAGTCAGGACCCACAAGTGACCTTCCTGACTGCAACTTCGACTTTGAGGTTATGAACCCGGTGGACTACGCTTCTCGACTGAGTAACCTTTTCTGGGACTACAACCCTTTCTCACTTCCGTCCTCTTCTTCCCCTGCTGTCTCCTACTCTACCAACCTACCGTAGTGGCTGAGTTACTTGTACTCAAACCCACCTGAGGTCCTCAACCACTACTTGTCCCTCGGGACCGCACGACGCCAAGTACCCCAACGTTTCTCAGCTTGTGCTGACCCGCTGACTTGACTTGACTTGGTTCTGTTCCTTTTGAGTTTATAGGTATCTACCTATTTACCTATTTCTTTTACATGCACATATGTATATATAAGTGTATCTGTATGTCTGTATAAATATATATATGTTGTTTTATAATAAGTTGGAACTTTTTTTAAGACGGCATACACTGTTGCACCTACTTGGACCTCCTGTAGTACGATTCACTTTATTTGGTCGGTGACTTCCTGGTCACGACGTACTAAAGTGAACATACTTTATAGACTTTATCAGTTCGAAGGTTTTCGTCTCCGACCTCCCTTTACCCCTCAGACGACACGTCTCCTTGGATCTGAAGTAGTATAAGGTAGTCATCTTAATGTAAGTAAACATTCAATAAATGGACAAGATTTCGTAATACAGGTGATTCTTTATCTACGATTTACAAGAAAAGTTTTCTCATTCCCTTCTATAGATGAAAGAAAGGGACGTAAGGGGTTTCTTAGGAGAGACACATAAGTCACACCTAGTATCTGATGATGACTTTATGACAATATCGTGAGTCACCATAACTCCCCACCTCACCGTACCATTTTAAAAGTCACTCCGTCTCTAAGACCGACGGTTCATTAAATACCTCCCGTCTTCGTCTTTGTCCTTCTGAGTAACCTGTCCAATGACATTACCAGGTTCGTTCGTTACGACTCAGGACCTTAAGCTCGTTGACCATCCTGATCTATTCCTCTCTACCTAAACGTTTTTACAATTTCTATTTTTAGTCGTCTTGATTCACTGACTGACGACACCTACCATTCCTTCTCTCTTTGTCCCGTTATTAGGAATTTTCCTCCCCAGTAATGACTCTAGCTCCTTAAACGTTGCTTGAGTACTTAAAGTACAATTTGGAAAAGTGAACGTAACAGATTATGAGACCCGTATAAGATGAACGCCGATAGTTTGTGGACTTTACCCTGTTCAGAGTTAGTTCATACGACAATTAAAGTTTCTGGATGTACTCTCTACTTCCATATTAAAAATATAATTAATGGGAAATCTATATGATCTAATTTATTTTCTACATTGTAGTCAGAGTGTATAAGGTCAAATGAAAAATTTGACTTACGACCTTTTAATTTTGAGTGTACACCGAACATAATGTAAGATAACCCGTCACTACTCCAACTCAAACTGTACGGATATCTTATAGGTTTACCCATATAAGTCATCTGTCATCTTATTATGGATTCAGATCTCGGTCACCCTCTCCGGTGCATATTTGGATAGTCGTGGACGTAGGTCAAGAATAGTCAGGGTCGCTAATCCGTCATGAGAGAAGGAAAAGTTTAGATTGAAAGAAAAAGTTCCATTGCCGAAATAACTTTATGTTAAGTGAGTGGTATTTGAAGTAGAAAAGTTCATATTTTAAGTCACCAAAACAAGTTCTCAATGTGTTGGTAGTGGTGTTGGATTAAAGAGGTGGAATTTTTCTTTAAGACAGGGGTATTCGTCAGTGAGGGGTGGGCGGACACGAGTTCGGGAACCGTTGGTGACAAAATGAAAGACAAAGATACTAAACGGACAAAACGTTACAGTCGAAACGTTGACCTCAAAGAGTGAAGTCACGAAGACTAGGACATAATGAACGAAAGGAACTGGACCGGGTAAGTCCACAAACAAAAAGTTCACATGTCGGATAGTACCTTGAACTTATACCAGTGCTGTGTTCTGGGTGGAAGGTCAAATTTCCTCTGTGACTTCTGTCTGCTTGTACAATCGGACATGATTTCTCTACGACGCCCTGAGGGGACCTCCGGGTCCCCAACTCTCAGACGGACGGTTACGTCCCCGGTACCCGAGATAGAGACCATTCCCCGCTAGGGTATACGGAGTCTCACCGACCGGGGCACACGGACGACGTTGATGACTTCGGGTCGTCGTCGGTCTTTAGTTAGTTAGTTAATTAAATTTTTTTCTCTACGTTATGTGTTTTAGAAATCTTAAAAATAAGTCCTGTATATTACACCAAAGAAGTTGATTATTAAACCTTCCCTTTTTCACTCTTTTTATGTCTCCCTTTTAGATGTCTAATATTTACTGAATTGTTAAATAAATTTAAGACACAGTATATCTGACATTTGTGTGTGTGTGTATGTGTAGAGGTCAAAATTCTCTCACACCTTTCTGTCGTTGTCGTCGTATCAAGAGTTTGAGAAGTTTAGGGGTATTTTTTGTCTCGTTCATTTGTCGTTTCGGACTCGGGGAACTGCAAATGTTGTTTTGATTGACTGTTCCATAGAAGTTGGGGGGGGTCTAATGTTTGACCCCGGTTTCCGAATATGTCATCACAGACACAACCATCTTTTGATTATGAGTTAGCTCGCCGTAAATTACCTTGATTGTTCTTAAACGATCTTTCTTGTCCGGTTAAACTCTCGTCGTCAACTTTACTCTTCAAAACGGGAGAAGTTATGGTCGACTCACATCCTCCGACTTTATTTCTGACTCCTCCAACGTTGTCAGATCGGGTACACTGAGGGTGTTAACTATAAGTTCTCGTTTACTTTTTGTGACTTCCATCCGTTTCTTATATCCCTGTTATTCTCAAAGACTTCTTCTTTTAGTTCCGTTCCCTTCTCTTATTTATGATTCACGACAATTCAGTTCTTTTACAAATACTTTATTTTCTTCTTTTCTCTGATATAGTTGGGTCTTACTGTTTCTGGTTTTCTAAGGTCATTTTAACGACCTAAAGTTTCTTTTTTTAATAAATCTGTAAATCTTTTTTTTTTTTTCTCATAGTCTAAAAGGTTCTCGTTCGACAATGTGATCTTCTTTTAATTCCGTAAATTCTTTGAGGTTGTTTCATACTCGGTTCTTAAAAATATAAGTCGTTTTGACTGACTCTGTCAGTTTTACTAATCTCTTTGTGACTGTATTTCCAGAACACTCTTTAAATACATGTCAATTGACATCTGCAATTCTAATTCACTCTCGATTCTCCGTATATCATATCACATATTTATCCACATACGAAGTTGTGATATCCTGATAATGGATACTAATAATCTTTTTACTCTTTTCTTACCTCTCTTGTATATGTCTTTTTAAAAATTACAAAAGTCACGAAGTGTCCACCACGACCATTTCTTGGACAGACGGTTACGTCCTTTGAATTCTTTACTCCCAAGCTTGGGACCAGTCCTTCTATGGGACTCTTAGTCCTTATATGGAACCTCCTCCCGTACCGTTGGCTGAGGTCATAAGAACGGACCTCTTTAGGTGCCTGTCTCTTCGGACCGTCCGATGACAGGTATAGTAACGTTTCTCGACCTGTACTGACTTCGTTGAATCATACGTGTTAGTGTAATCCAATGTAATAATAATAATAAACCCTGATAATTCGTACATTATACCCTATTTCAGTTACTCATTAATGGTATATGTGGTTAAGATAGCAGGAAAAGTAGGAGTTACAGGAATTTTTAGTCCTAAGAACTATACTTTTTTTCTTCTAACTCTATATTATCTCCTCTTCAAATTTTAAAAGATCCATCCCCAGAAATATGTAGTGTTATTGTATAGTTTTTATGTTGTCCCTTGGGTTGTACGGTTATGCATTGAAGACTAGGATGACGTCAAGAGTAGATCTACTCACTATCGTAAGTGGGTTGACGGACTTTGTCTTTGTTGTCTAAGTAGGATTAGGAAAGATAGATTAGTTTAAGATAGTTTACATTACATTCAGAATAGAATCTCTCGAGAACTTAAGAAGAGAGAGAAGGGTACTGGGATCAAGTCCGAGAGTATTAGAGAGTGTCTTATATTGGTCCGTATTTTTTATTACTTTTCTACTGTAGACGTCGTTGCGCCTATCTGGATGGCTAACTGTGTGATTTACTTCAAAGTATTCGTTATGGTGGCTTCCTATGTTGAGTTGTCACCGACTTAGTTCTTTACTTCGGCGTGGTAACCTTCCGACCACCTAGCAGTACGGTTTGGTTAGTTGTAAATGTAGTTTAAGTTGGCTTAAATCCTGTCGACTATGGCGGTCATGTCTGTCCCCTGAACCAGGGTGTTGGTTCGGACATTTGGTGAAAAAAGTTTCAATTCACATGTTACGGAGGTCATTTTCTTAAAATGTTCAATTTCCGATCTACTTCTTGAATTGTTGTTGTTGTTGTTTTTTGTTGAGTTTTACCTGTTTTCTGAACTCGTCTGTAAAGAAGGTTCTTCTATATGTTTACCGGTTATTCATGTACTTTTCTACAAGTTATAGTGATTAGTAATCCCTTTGCGTCTTGTTTTGGTGTTACTCTATAGTAAGTGTGTGTAATCCTACTGAAATTAATTTGTTTTGTTTGTTTCTTTTGGGGTCGGTTATTCGTAACCCTCCTGTACCTTTTTAACCTGGGAAGTACGTGGGTGGTGACCACCCTTACATTTCACCCGTCAGAGATGTCTTTTATGATGCCACGAAGGTGTTTTTGCTTCGTATATTAATGGTATACTAGGTCGTTAAGGGGAAGTCCCACATATGCGTTTCTTTAAAGTTCATCCCCTGAGTTTGTCTACAAACATGTGGGTGTGAGTATGGTCGTTGTAAGTATTATCAGTTTACCACTTTTGGATTTACAGGTAGTTGTCTACGTATAGTATACTAAAGAAAATATGCTCGATGGATCTTAACAGTTTAAATACCTCTGTCTTTCATATTGATACCAAGGGTCTCTGACGTTCTCCTCTCTCACTTCTCTACAAGGAATTAACCATACCCAAAGATCATCCCCTACCACCTTTTCAAGACCTCTACCTATCACCACTATCTGCGTGTTATTACATAAAAGAGTCACAAACAAGTATACAAAACTTAAATAATTAGATAAAAGAGTCACCAAAAAACAACAAAACCAAAACTTAAATACAAAGCAACAGAAAATACAAATTCCCAACTACCGAAAATACGTAGATATTTTATTATACGACTCCAAAGGTCGTAAAACATTAATTAATAAAGGTTTTTTGGTTGAGTCATATGTTCCCTAATACGAAGACTCGTTTTGTTTGAAAGAACAAGAAGTAAGAAATTTAATGAAAGTAACAGTGTAAACCGAATGATAATGACGATGGTGTAAGTCTCTTCTGCACGGAAAAGAACTGTTTTTATCAAGTCCTTACGAACTGAGGGGTAGTGTTTTATTCCCAATTCTTGTTTTATTATGTCTCACATGAAAAATTTAAATCGATTATTAAACTTTATTATTTGAATTTTGGTCCGAATAAAATCTTTAAATTTACCAACTTTTTTACAATAATTTTACAGATGTAAAAGTGTCTAGAAGATATACGAAAACTCAATATAATTTGTTTATTTGAAATTTTACAGTGTCCGATGTTTTTAATTGAGTTTTATCCAGTTACTAGATTTACATTCGTGTTTTGGGTATTTGGACAATTTTTATAACCACAATTCAGAAACACTAGAACCCTGAACCGTTAAGAATTTTATTCTATACTATGGTTTTTGCATTCATGGTGTTCTTTTATATTTGTTCTATTTGTCAGTTTAAAACTTTCAAGACACGAAGGACATCCACTTTTTAGTTAGGTCTCTAGTCTTGAAAAAACGTTTGGTATATAGGCTGTTGCCAGAACATAGATATTGGGTATTTCTTAAGAATACTGAGTTATTGTTTTGGTCGTGGTGGTTGTTGTTTGGTTTTCTAGAGTTATCTCAAGAAGTTTCTTCTATAAATCGGAAGGAAATTCGACCTTACGGTAGAACGATCGTTAGACGGCTTTACTGGTTGTATTTTCCTTTCTGCTCTCTGTGGACGAGATACGAGAGATCCAAAAAGTCTTTTGTGCCTCAACAAGGAAACCGGTGTTTGAACTCTGAGATGCTCTTTGTACTGGAACATCTGTAGTTTCCTTACCCGTGACAAGTGTTTCGTTAAGGGGTGTTTGCGGTGGTGTCGCTGTGACCTTCTCCGACGGTACGGTAGGTCGTACGACAACGGTAACGACATTTGTTTGGTCGTTCAATTCCCGTTCTGCGGACGGGTTTCTTACTGACTCGTGTACCTCGTTTAATTCGTGAGATTTCCGGCTCTCTCGAAGGTCTTTGTACACTTCCTTTCACTACTCTTTTTCTTTTTTCAGTTTTTTCCATGGACCCTAGTTGACTACGTGGTCGGACGAGGTGGGTCTTTTCGTGTGAAAGACTCTTGATTACCCTCTCTCGGCCTCGACGGTCTTGGGTGAGGGATACTTAAGTATCGTACTAAAATTTTTTGTTTTTGGGTGTTTTCTAGAGGTCTGAGATTTTTATAAAGAGAATTGACTCACTTTCACACTACAGGGAAGGGTGTTTCTTTATAAACTTCGTTTAAAATTGACAGGATTAAGTCATCCACTACAGTAATGATAAGTATAAATCACAAAAAAAAAAGAAGGACCTTTTACACTACACCAAATAACACGTTATATGAGGTCACCAATCTTTGACGGTCTTTAATGAGTATTTTATAAACATGATCCTTTTATTTTTCTATATGTTTGTCGGTTATTTGTGAACTTTTTTACGAATTGTAGTAGTTGGTGATTGACGTTTAATTTTGGTTTTACTCTATGTGAAGTGTAAGTGTTCCTACCGATTTTATTTTTCTCTACCTATCCTTTACAACCATTCCTCGACCTCTGTATTGGAAACAACCACCCTTATATTGACTGTCAATGAGTTTTTCGATTTCTTTCTTAACGGTATCCATTAAAATAAGGATCCATATATAAGTTCTCTTTACTCTTGACTAAACAAGTGTTCACAAATGTCGTCGTAAATATTGTCGGTTTTATCTTTCACTTTCACTTCAGTAAGTCAACACAGGTTGAGAATCGTTGGGGTACCTGACATCGGATGGTCCGAGGAGGTAGATACCCTAAAAGGTCGGCTCTCATGACCCCACCCAATGGTAAAGGAAGAGGTCCCCGAGAAGGACTGGGTCCCTAACTTGGGCCCAGAGGACGTAATGTCCGTCTACGAAAATGGCAGACTCGGTATTGCCTTGAGTTTTACCTCTTAGTTGAGTCTACAGGTAGTAATTACTTGTTTATGTCCTTTTTACGCTATATAGGTATGTTACAATATAACATGTATTTTTCCGTCCGTCCGTTACTTTTCCTTCCTTCCTATTAAATACAGTGTTGTACATTAAAAATACACACCTCTGCCCCGTGTCCGGTAGACCTCCCAACTCGTCCAAGGTGACCGGGTCCACGAGGAACCTATCCACAGTAAAGTAGCAGGAGTCAGGAAGGGGGTGGTTAAGTAAGAGTGAAAAATACGGAGAGTTGAGACCCGGACCCTGGAGTGGTTCAGTCACGTTCACTTTTATCGAAGGCAGAGGGTTAGACTGAAGAGGGTACCCATAAAACCCTGTACCCAAACAGGTGAAAGTGAACAGTAGAAATATTAGTGTGGTCGGAAGTAGAGGATTAGGACCTCTTGCGATGTGGAGATAGTATAAAATACCGTTAAATACTCTAAAGGAAAAAAAAATTGTGTGTTTTATAAAGTTGTCTTAGAATGCTCAACCTCTAAATTTTACCGATAAGTTAGGTAGTAGAGTTTGATCTTCGAGGGATAGATTTAAAAAGAAAAATTCACCCGGTCAAAATAAATAAATAAAAACCGACACGACATGTCGAAAACTCTAAAATCAAAGGGTTGGTTTCTAGTGGGGGTCCGGGAACTGTCATTCTCATGTATCGGGATGGACGACCCGGTGGTCCCTTAATGGAGCTTTAGAATTTTCATCTCAAATGTGTAAAAGAGTTTGGACTCGAGAGACTTGGTGAGTTTGGGAGAAAGGTTTATTGTACTTTTAAACCAGTGTCCGACATTTGTGATAGTAAAGATTATCAGAGAATTTTTTTTTAGTCATCCTTCGTAAGGAACGGTTTATTTTAGTTTAATGGTTTAATTTGTACAAAAATTATAAATTCTTTTATCTTGATGGTTAGATCGTGTCAAACTTTTCGTTCAAAATAAAATAAACTCCAGAAGTATTAAAGTATAAGTGTAAGGTAGACTTCATAAATTTTCTTGACAAAGGTTCTCATAAATAGAAAGGTCCGTGATTTGATCTTAGTTGTTAGTGACAGAAAAATATAAAACGGTGTTATTAAATATAAATAAATGTTTTCATTATACTTTGTTTAGACGTCATATTGTCATAAAAGGTCTATATTTGATTATTTACATAGGGTAAATTTGTTCTTTAATATATGTTATATATTATTTTTGAAGGAAAGAGTAATTTAATTCAATTGGTCTTATAAATTTAGTCGTTTCATTAAATCATTGTATTAAATCCCCTTTTTTAGGTTGGGTTTAGGGTAAAAGGACACATAAAGATAGGTGACACACTCCCTCTCCCCTTTACCCTTTCTTTAAAAATAATAAATGTCTAGAAGTGAGAAAGAGGTGGAACGTAATACAGTAGGTCCGGACCCAACCGGAGTAGGTTTGACTTCTATGATGACTAATATGATTAACTATGAGAACTATGTATGTATCTTTTAACTTTTTGGAGAGTTTGAAGTACACAGGTCTTGTTTTGAGTTAAGGAGGGGTTTGGATAAGGATTGATGTCATTTACGATTACCGTGGTCATAAGTGGATCGAGAATGACGTTTTTTAGTTCAGTAGGAAATAAGGAGAAAGGAAGTAAGTTAGGTAGTTATTTAAGACAAAGGTTTAACGTTTTAAATGGGTAAAAAAGGGTAGAGGTGACAGTCCAGTGACGGAGGACGGAAGATTGAATAAAGAGGTGAAAACGAGAATAGAGGAATCTCAGGTCTAGGGAGAGTCGTCAGTCATATTTAGTCTAGTGTAATGAAGGGACGAATTTTAGGATAAATCTTATTTTGGGGTTAAGAGATGCTACTGGATGTTCCGGAAAGTATGAGACTGGACACAGATGGAGAGGGAGGAGTAGAGCATAGAGAGAGACTGAACGAGTACTAGAGGTTCGGTGACGCGAAGGGACTCATAGTGTTGGACCAAGGAGTGAACCCTCGAGACGTAAGCGGTAAGGGACACGGATCTTAGGGTTCGAGGAGTTCCTTGATCAGACAGAAGGAACATAAGTTTGTAGTGGGGAATCTCTCCGGAAAGATTCCATCGGCGGTAGGAAGGTTAATAGATGTTTAGCAGGAAGAATCAAAAAACGTATGGTGGATAGTGTTGGATCAATAGAATGAAGAAATAACGTGGAGGAGGGGTTTATATTCGAGAAGTTCCCGTCTCTGAATAGATAGAACGAATAATAAGAGTAGGTAGGGATCTTGAATGGTTGTGAATCGTCTATAAGTTTTGTGAACAACTTATTTATCTGTTGAAGTATTTGTAGCAGTTTCGTCATGTCTATAATTAATATAACTAAAAATAATAATCAAATAATGTCAAATTTAAACCCCCTCCTTTACCGTTGGTGAGGTTATGAGAACGGACCTTTTAAGGTACCTGTCTCCTCGGAACATCCGATGTCAGGTACCCCAACGTTTCTCAGCCTGTACTGACTCAAATTTAATCAAATAACATTTATTTTCAAAATGGATATAAGGTTGTCTTATTTTATATATATTTCTCATATACTCGTGTTTCCTTCTCTTTTTGTGGTGACACGATTTAGGATAAGGAACTTCTGTCTTTATTTCATTTGTGTACATCCGATAACGACGATAGACAGTTTGTGGGTCCTGGAAAGAAGGGGGGTCCCTTGAGAGTGTATCCTGTGAAGGGTAAACCTTCTCTACATAAACGTTCTGTGGTGGTCTGACAGGTTCCTTCTTTCTGTTTTCCCTTGTTTGTAGAAAGTCCTAGTTTTGAGGTCCGCTCTGGTCTTTCCCCCGAAAGTTTCGTTAAAGGTGTTGGAGAAACGTTTCTTCAAGTCACCTAGTCTTGTGTTTCTTTTTTGATTGTTCTTAGGGAGTTACCTAGGAAATGGATGATTGTTCTAAAGAAGTCTTTCACTGAACCAGAACGTTTCCTTGAGTTGTTTCCTTCTCGACACATTTCGTATGAAGTTCAACATGACAGTTCACCATTCTACTCCTATTTTTGGAATATATCATGTATAGGTACACCCTCATACGTACACATAATATATATATTTGGATACAGGGGTTCCTTGTGATCGTTTTTATGAATGATATAAATTAGTGGTATCCCTCTAATTTAGTGATTTCTCTGTTACTTCTTCACTTCTTCTAATCAAACACCAACTCTCGACCGAAAAACTTGGAATCGTGCCCCCTTTTCCCTTGGGTCCTGAAAAATGCCGTAATATCTTTTTGTGTAAGTAGACCTCCTTTCCTTGTACACATTGTTGTCATTGTGTCCTTCTTTTGGCGGACATCAGTAAACCCACCAAACCAATCCCTCCCCCTACCCTAAGTCATGTCTTTTCAATATAATTTCTTATTTTCCTCTCATTATATCTTTCGTGATCCTTTTTTCCGGGTACTTCGTTTACGTCTTTTCGCTTCAGTTCAGTTACCAATACCGTTGTTTGGATCGGACCGTGAAGATATACGATAGAGATCTCAAAGGAGAGAACACTTCTTATTTCTCTTGGAACGAAAAGACATAATAAACGTATGAGTCCACTACAGTTAGTATTGTTCACTTGTCAAGGTAAAATTCCGGCATTTGTGACGGCTTATGTGCCAATTTTTCAACATGACGACGGGAAAGGGTCCTATTTGTGCTTCTACTTTGTCATACTCAACCTTTTTACTTAAGGGTAATCTCTCTTTTCTGGAAGAGTGGTATGTCAAGATACATTATGTCGTCGAAGAGTCTATACTAAAATAGACAAGTTTTGTCAATTCTAGACTCTTGTTTCCAGTCGTTCCTTGATTTGGTCTCGATCACAGTACGTTCTTTTGTTTGTAAAATTTTGTGTCGGAGCTCCAGAAGTGAAGCCCCGGGCAAGTGAAAATAAAATCTACCCTAAGATTGTGTAGACCGGTTCATCCAAGAGTCACATGTTGTTTATACTCCATCGTTGATCTTTGACCTTTTCTGTCTTTCGACACGACTTTCGTCTACTGGATTGTCCTCTTTGCTCTGATTTTGTAGCAACTTTTTTTCGTTAATTTTTTCGAGATCTTAGTTAGATCTTTCACAACGACCGTTCCAAAATAGATTTGTCGGAGACTCTAATACAAAATAAAATCATATTACACTGTAATTATACTATGAATCATATCACTGAACCCACTTTATGACTCAAGTTTATTACTAGGATTTCACTATTCCAAAGTTAGGACCTCAAAGACTAAATCATTCGTTAATATCAAATGAGTTGTCTGGTATCCACTAAGACGACGTGTGGATCTTGACTCTTAGTGACAGGATTGTCAGATTCCTTTCTAATGTGATGTGAACATAATAAATTCTTTCCTCTACATGCTGTACCATTTAATTGTGCTGACATAAAATATACACACACGCACGTATCCGTGAGTCAACACAGGTTGAGAATCACTAGGGTACCTGACATCGGGTGGTCCAAGAAGTTAGGTACCGTAGAAGGTCCGTCCTCATGACCTCACCCCACGGTAAAGGAGGAGGTCCCCTAGAAGGGCTGGGTCCCTACCTTGGGAGTGCAGGACACAGAGGACGTGACCGTCCACCCAAGCGGTGGACCCTTCGGGACATACAATATATACTCTCATTTAGGATTCTCAAGAACAGTGTTCTTTTTAAAAATGCATAAATAAAATATAGATATACTCTACCAAGTGATTTGAATGACACTATTGACGAAATACTGCATGCATAATTGTTTAGTTTAATGACACGACATAATGGAATTTACATAAGTCCCGACATACAATTAATATAGAGTTATCTTGACCTTCCAAATTTTTTTTTTCTTCACTCCTAAATGATACTAGAAATTTACACAAGTTCTTTTGAACAAAAACTTCAAACATATAAAACTCCATAAGTTCTTATCAGTGAAATCGTCTTGTGAAGTAGAGGGGTTTCCTCCCTCACACGATTTATCGTTTGACGGTTCTCGGTTCGATGGGTGTCTTGTCATAGAAGACTTTGATGTATTTGTATTATGTGAATACGTTACTACTCACTTCGTCTTATGAGTTACACCTTACTTTATTGTCAACTTTAAATTACTTGAATTTCAATGTACTTCTTTTTGTAGAGTAATGAATTCTCAGACCCATGATTTGGAGAGAGATACGTTATCTTAGAGAACTTGTTTAATGAATTTTGAAAATGAGTGGAAAGACTTTTTAGTCTCAGATATTTAAGAGATCGGGCGAAAGATAGTGACTTTTCCTTTTTTTTTTACTTTTACGTATTCCTTGAAATGAAGTACTTATTAAATAAAATTGACTAGATTAAGGTGTGCCTTATATATAGGTTTGTGTTTTGATTCTTAATGTTTTCTATACATGTATTTAAGTCTTGAATTTAAAACAGTGACCTGAGTTCTTTAGTGTTGTCAGTATCCAAACTTTACTCGAATTGTTTAGAGATCCTTCTTTATGACGTTTAAATATTTACTCTTCCCGAAAGGACGTCCTCTGTGTCCAAACTAGGGACCCACTTCTTCTAGGGGAGCTCTTCCTTTACCGTTGGGTGAGGTCATAAGAACAGACCTCTTAGGGTACCTGTCTCCTCGGACCACCCGATGTCATGTACCTCAGTGTTTCTCAGTCTGTGCTGAACACACAGATGGTTACTTTGTTTTTGTTATTTACTCTTCCATGTCTTTTCAAAATAAGTGAGACCCTTCTGACCAAGAATTTTTGTAATCTGTTAGTATGATGTACGTCATATTTCGTGTCGGTCAATAACTTTTATCGGTTTGGGACCAGTAGAGCTTTCGTCCGGTCGTGATGACCGTCTCTGAACCGAAAGTAATTTTGAGCTTGGATTGAACGTGTACATATACTCCTATAACAATTCCTGACTTGCTTCCAGTACCATAACGATAATAATACCTGAATTGTACGATAATACCTGAATTGTACGATAACAATTTCTACCTTGTTTCTCGGAGAACTACTTTCACTTTCTCCTCTCACTTTTTCGACCGAATTTTGAGTCGTAAGTTTTTTGCTTCTAGTACTGTAGACCAGGGTAGTGAAGTACCGTTTATCTATCCCTTTGTTGCCTTTGTCAATGCCTGAAAGAACAGAACCCGAGGGTTTAGTGACGTCTACCACTGACGTCGGTACTTTAAGTTTCTGTGAACGAGGAACCCTCTTTCAATACTGGTTGGATCTGTCGTGTCTGTAATGAAACGGCTGGTTCCAGGCAGATCAATCTCGATACCAAAAAGGTCATCAATACATACTTACACTTTCACCCTGATATTTCTTTCGACTCACGACTTCTTAACTACGAAAACTTGATACCACAACCTTTTCTGAGAACTCTCAGGGCACCTGACGTGCCTCTAGTTTGGTCAGTTAAGACTTCCTTTAGTCAGGACTTATAAGTAACCTTCCTGACTACGACTTCGACTTTGAGGTTATGAATCTGGTGGACTACGTTTCTTGACTGAGTGACCTTTTCTGGGACTACGACCATTTCTGACTTCCGTCCTCCTCTTCCCCTGCTGTCTCCTACTCTACCGACCTACCGTAGTGACTGAGCTACTTGTACTCAAACTCGTTCGAAGTCCTCAACCACTGCCTGTTCCTTCGACGTCGCATGACGTCAGGTACCTCAGCGTTTCTCTATCTATACTGACTCACTGACTTGACTTGACTTTCCGGTACCTTAATATCCACTAAGACAGTGAAGTAGAATGAACTATTATCTTTTCTGTAATACATATGTATACTTCGCTACAGAGTTCCCCATTTCTTAGACGGATGGTTACGTCTCTACGTTACCCATCCCTTATAGGGGACGTCTTCATTTACCGTTGGGTGAGGGTATAAGAATGGACCTCTAAAGGTACCTGTCTTCTCGGACCATCCGATGTCAGGTATCCCAGTGTTTCTCGACCTGTGCTGATTCGTGTGTGTGTGTGTGTGTGCGTGCGCGCGTGTGTGCGTGCGCGCGTGTGTGTGTGTGGAGATTTCTCGACCTGTGCTGATTCGTGTGTGTGTGTGCGTGCGTGCGTGCGTGCGTGTGTGTGTGGAGAAAACGAGATGTGTGTGTGTGTGTGTGTGTGTGTGTGTGTGTGTGGGGAGAAAACGGAGATTACGCACACACACATTGAATTTCGTGGGACGGTCCTAACAATAAAGTAAGTAAAGAAAGTATAGGAACTTCGTTCCTCTAAGAATCGCTTGGTTCTAAATGACAAACGAATAATCTTGAGTGTCCACATTCAGTTACTGTCTTGCTGGTCACACCATACGGTACAACCTTTATTAAAGATTTCCCTGTTTTATTTTAAAAGTCAGTGAATAAAATGATAAAGGAAAATACCTCCCTACTCTATGATTTTACTATTCTTCCCCCTTTTCCAACTTATTCCAATAAGATTCCATTTCTACCTTGTACGTCTCTGGACTATAATTTTCGTCGTTTACTCATTGCTTCTTCCCTGTGACTAAATTGACGGGTCGAAATTTTTCTTAGTTCTCTTTTGAGTTACTTTCAAAATTATATAAAACCAGAGAAAAAAAGGATCAGGAAAAAGACCAAAATGTACTTTGTTTTTACGATCAAAGTTCTTCTTTAAGATTTGTGTGTGTGTGTATATGTATTGAGGAAAGAATACACACAATTTTGTTATATTTTACGTCAAAAATGTAGAGGTTTCACCGATTTTCAGTTTAGTTTTTTTCGTCAGAAGAAAGTCTCGACTTCTTGCTACAAAGTCAATAATAAAATAAAAAGACAAATTTTACCAACAAGGTCCCTTGAGGGACCACCAGGTCACCAATTCTGAGATACGAAGGTGACGTCTCCTGTCCCCAAGTTAGGGGTCAGTCCCTTGGTTCTAGGTCTCCGATATAGGATCTACGCGTAAAATATAGGATCTGTGGGTAAAATATCGATCCTGTATTTTACTTTATTTGTCCACTAGACTTTCCTTTGTATGATCAAAAATTTCGGTATTTTGTTGTTGTCTTCTATTCTGTCACTCGTTTTTTTCTAGTCTTGAAATTTTTTTTCAAATTTTTTTACCATTGAACGTCATGGTGAGAATGGGACCCTGGGTCGGTCATCGAAGACGATACACACAGACTCATTGGTAACGACCACGTCCCCATATACCTGAGGGTTAGTCTTGTGAAGGACTTGACCAATCAGAGACACCACACGAATATTAGACATTTCAGTCTTGTTCCTTTTGATAAGAATCAACAATACCGTTCGGATGTCCGTCTTTTATTCGAATATTCCTCCTTTGGAATAATAGATTTTACATGAATTATAGTTAGTAGATTTTATATTCGTTATGGAAACTGGGTGAACATATAAGATTCTAGAACTTCGTGTTCATAGTTGTGACTATGTTTCATGTGACACCTAAAGTCGTGCACTTATCGTTAACCCTTCCACTGACTGTTGTAAAATTTTTAGTCTTTTTACTTTTGGAACGAAATCTTAATACTTTTGATTAAAATCAACTTGAACTAATTGATCTTGACCCTATTGTAGTTTAATCTAAAAGTGTCAGGTTTTGTATACGTTTCTGTAATGTGTTAAACCTAAGAATATATCTACGTCAAAATAAACAAAGAAAAATTCTCGTAAAGGAGTATAGTAATTTATAAGAAGTTTGTGTGAAATTTCTGGTATTTTGTAAGAATAATAATCTCAAAATGTTTATAAGTCATAATGTTTATTACGACACTATTTGGAAAAACATTTTAATAGAACCGTAATTAAAGATAAAGGATACCTGTCTGAGGTCTTTCCCTTACTTATCTTGATTCTAATTCCTGAAATGGTTTTGGGATAAAAGTGTGTGTATGTGTTTTTTGTCATTTATTTTATTTCCGTACGAGGTCCCTTACCCTTATAATCACCCCGACCCCTCTACAATGATGTATGTTTACTAATCCTTTGATAAAGTTATTTAATTAAGATATCAGTTTGTTTTGTGTTGTTTATGACTGTCTGTCGGTCCCTTAAGACTAGGAGTGTTATACGGTTCCTAGTAATTTGTTCCGTAAGTCTTTAAACGGAGTACTCTTTTTTCCTTGTGATCTGTTCCGCTTACGTGGAGGTTCGGAAGGTGTAAAAGGTATGGTGGTATGAGGAGTGGAGGTAGAGTTACGTCCTAGGAATTTCCATCTCCCACAAACGTCCCGGATGGTGTCACGATCCTCTGTGAGTATCCTTTCTTAGTCATTTGTAAATGACTTGACTCTGTCTTCTGGGTCGAAAATTTTACTACTTTTTTTCATCGAAGAAAGAAGTAACTATACGATCTTTCCTAATGTATTTTAGGTCATTCTTTTATGGTATACTTCCCACATCAAGAGTGGTTAGTGACGTAGTATGTAAGACAAGAGATAATACGACTGGACCTCCTCACGAACTCTTTATGTCAGACTCATAAACTAGTCGGGGACCAGATGACATAAGGATCCTCAGAGGTGTTTCGTTAAGATTCATAAGGTTGAATAGGACGTTGTCTGATGTAATGAGCACGTCAGATTTTTTTTGATACCTCAAAAAAAGAAATCCTGAGATATCCGAGTCAAGATGGATTAAAATTCCCGAAACATCCTTTTTTGTTTTTCTTCTTGTTGTTGTTTCCTCCTTCCCTTTATCCTGTGTCCCTTTTCGACCAATAGAAATGACTCTTACTGAAACCTGATGCAACAACGTAAGGTCAAGTAAAAAGGAAGGAGTCACAGTCCGACAATCGACGACAAGAAAGGACTAGACTCTCACTAGTCGTTGCGAGACAAGGAAGGAGAATCGTTCGGAAATTGTTTGTAAAGTGGTTGTTTCTGACCTTCCTACGATGTGAACATGACCTAGGTATATAATCTTCAAAAACACTCTACATCACTCAAGAATTTGGTCTTGTCACTGTCACTCGGAAGTTGTTTTGGTGTGTCTTCAGTTGTTTTGAGCTGGTTGGTTACTTGTCCTTTTAATCAAGTATATCCACTATTCAGTGTGTACGAAATATTGTGACTTGGAATTAAGACTTCGGGGTTTAATTTTATTATAAGTCAACTAGACTGTTCCCTTTACTTGTAAATATGAATCGGATACTTTCAGTGTATCGTTGACTTGGAGTCAGACTTTTAAAAGACGGAAGTTAGTTCTATAGAATACATGATGACGGTGGATGTCATTCTTTACGGTTCTCTCGTACATATAAGACTTTTCTTTTTTAGACATTGATATTTGATATTCCTTAGATAAATTTATGTTTCACAATATAAATTCCCAAAGTAATAAAGTGTTTTAAAAGTAACAGTAACATTCTCTATACGTCAAAAATTGGTACAATTTTATTCGTACTCTAATAGAATATATTTATATACACACACGTGTATATATATTTTGGTCCATGGAAATTCTTTTGTCATTCTTAGGGTTCGGTGTCAATGAAGATCAAAGATATTTGTGTCTTTTATTGAAAAAAAAAAACTCTTGAAAACTTTAAAGAGAGATGGTACTTGTAGGTCAAAGGTTTCTCTATACATTTTTAAAATTCTCGTTCATACTCCGTTTGTCCACTCCGAAATGAATTCTTAAAAAATTGTTTTAACAAAATTTTTAGTACCTATTGTCTGACTTTTAATCCCCTTTGGTACGTTTTCTCTGTTTGTTCTTCTCTCTCTTTACCAAGAATGACCCCAAGATGTTATATAATCCTTTAGTTTAATATTATTTGATCCTTTAATTTCTCTTTTGAGACTAAGGACGGACCCCTGGGTCTTGATGTTTTTCATGGACTCTTAGTCCCTCTGACCAGAACCCGACCGAGAATTCCTCTCGGGGTTTGGAGGTGAGGACTGTCTAAGACTTCAGACGTCATTAGCTCATACAGTATATTTGCTCATCCATAGTGACAGTTTTGACTTCACACATTTCCGAATATACTTGAAAATCAAGTTTAACTGTCACCCTTCCTTTTAGTGCAAAGGGTTTCTCCTTAAGTTTAAACTCGGAATCGTCGTAGTGACTTTATAGTTCTCCTTTGTCAGAAAGTTTTGTCTCCTCATGAGACTCCCCGTTTAGGTACTTTCCAGTGTATACGAATAAATTAAGACTACAAATATCTTAATGGAAAGTTTTATGGCCGAAAGTTCAGTCTACACGGTAGAGTAAACGTGGGTGACGTCACCGACCACTCCCGGTTTACGAGTCGTTTACAAACTTTTATATGGGACTTGATGAGTCTTAACACCGAGGAGTGGACTCGATTTCAAACATACTCGAACCCCGATTTACTGTAAGAAGTGTATCAATGTCTTGACCCGTTGTAGAAATCGAACCTAAGAGGTCTACTAATTGTCAGGAGTTCTCTAGTTCTTTTTACAGTACAGGTCATACAGGATTCTAGAGTTTCTGGAAGGCTTCGGTAGCTCATGCAATTTTCTCTAAAAATAGATTCATTAACACGTAAATCGTATCGGATGTCATGGTATATAATACTTGTTTTAAATACGAATACCGAGATCTCTATTCTTCTATATTCGTGACTGTTCCTTCTCAATAACAAGTTTACAAATGCATGAAAACGATTACCACCCACTCCGGTAAATTTAATCCATAGCAAAAATAATTATGTAATCGACGTACACTGACAAATACTTATTCCGACAGAATTTTCGTGATAGATGAAATTCGAGATCGTATTAATTACCTTATGGAAGTCTCTTTACCAATTTATAAAGGTAAATTTAAGTGATAAAGATGACGATTTCTAATTCTAATTAACCACTCAACAAAGAAGGATTTACAGGAAAGTAGTTTCTCAAAAAGTTTAATCATTGAGATCTATGTCTAATTGACGACCCAGTATTAGTCAAATATACTTTCATATATGAAATCACGTCATTTCCAATAAAATTTTCTTTTTCCTCGCCTTGCATTCTGTACTGTCTAAAGTTTAGTTAACCGAGTTTGTTGACTTTTGTTCTCTTCGGAGCGTCTCCCCGTTTTTTGAATTATAGTGTGTAAGTCTTAGGTCTAAGTTTTTATGTACTTTTAATTTGTAACTGTTTGTGTCACAGAAAAAGAATTCTGATTGGTCAATGTAAGTCGATTTTTATTTTGAAATTTTTAATTCACTGACTCTATTTCATAAGTGCCCTCATAAAGTGGTTCGTAGAAGTCATGTTGATAGGAAATTTAGTCCTATTTGATTCGTTTCAAAGTTTAGGATTTTATGCTACTAAAAGAATGGTAAACCCCAGGTTGTAAGTGTAAATAACCAGGATTCCAAAAACCATTTTAGAAACAACCACTCAACCACGACCTGTGCCCTTTACGTTGTTTACTTTGCAATGGACTTTACTATAATCTCGTGACCCAATTACAAGACGTCGCAGTTCCAGTGGAAGATAGTCGGACACGCAGACAGGAAATAACAACAAATCAACGATTCAGCAAAGAGTGAGAGAACGACGGGGTACCTGACCTCGGGTGGTCCGACGCATAGATGCCCCAAAAAGTCCGTTAACGGACTTTTACCTAACGGACCTTACCTAACAGTGAAGGAAGAGGTTCCCTAGAAGGGTTGGGTCCCTGACCTGGACACAGAGGACGTGACCGTCCACCTAAGAAATGGTGACTCGGTCGACTCTTCGGGTGTAAACACGAATTCATTAAATAGTTCAATACTTGTTCTTCCGTATCTCTTTTCAGTGTGATGACGAGACAACATCACTCCTATTAATCGTTTTATTTAAACGTTTTATATATCAGGTCAGAGAGACTATTGGTGATTTGGAATTCAACCAAAAAATTTCCTTTTTTATAAATTCTCATGTATTACATTTAGTGCCCCGAAGGGAACATCGAGTCAGCCATTTCTTAGACGGATGTCACGTCCTCTGGACCCAAACTAGGGACCCAACCCTTCTAGGGGACCTCTTTCTTTACCGTTGGGTGAGGTCATAGGAACGGACCTTTTAGAGTACCTATCTCTTCGGACCACCCGACGTCAGGTACCCCAACGTTTCTCAGCCCGTGCTGACTCGCTGATTGTTGAATTACATTTAGTATCAAATATAGTGTCAACTCTTAAAGTCAATCTAGAAATAATATTTAGTGTCTTGTATTGTTGTTCCTCTACTTCATATTGTACTGTATTTTATTTATAGATAATTTTTTAAAATATGATATTTTGTTTTAAAATTATAATTTTCAATTGTACCCAAAGTTTTATAACTCAATCGGTGAAAAACTTTAAAAACAATATGACCTTTTTGTTTATATTACGATGGTTTAATGACTACCATCTTTGATGATCCTAGAAGTGTCACAGAAGTTCACTAGAGTTGTTTGATTTAAAGTTTAATTCCATCGTTTTACGATAGGGAGGTTTACTTTTCGGCTGGTTATTAAAAAACTTTCCAGTTGATAATTATGTATTGAAAAGACCTGTTTGAAGGCAAATAGTTATAAAGAGAGTCTTCTATTGTCACCTTAGGTTATATTGTTTCCTCTAGTGTGTCCTTCACACACTTTCTTCCAGTTATAACTTTGAGACCCCTTTTTAGTTGTAAATTCTCATCCTGGTCTTTCTGTGGTACGAGTCTACCGGGAAACAATCGAGGATGTTTCGGACGGGTTGAGGACTTACGGACGAGAGTAGAGAATCAAGACGTGTCTAGAGGGCGTCCTTCCTCGAGTCCGGTACTCCGACTTAATGTCGGGGAGAAGGAGTCGGACCCCACTCGAATGAACGTGGGAGTTTAGAATAAAGAGAGTCTCTCCTTCTAAGGGCATATTTAATGAAGAAAGTGTAGACGAGACATGAAGGACAGAAGAGTCCCTTGAGAACGTAGTTAATAAAGGAGACAGAAGACTCAACAGTTCATATAATGACCGAGGAAGGGGAGTCAAAGAATATAGTAAAGGGAGTTTAAGATGTAAAATTTTAGTTTAACAAATTAGTATACTGTAGAGAAGATCCGTCTTAGATTTTTCTTTAACATGTTTACTTGAATAAATGTGTGGTCTCAGAGTCTGGATCTCTTGTTTTAATACCAACGTCTCCAACCCCCCCACCCCCCCTGCTGAACCCCNCTGCTGAGCCCCTTCCCTATGAATCCCTCGACTTCCACCTATACATGTATGACGATATAAATTTTACCTCTCGGTTGTTCCAGGATGACAAATCACGGACCTTGAGACAAGTCACAATACACCGTCGGGTCTCCCCTCTCCTCAAACCCCCTCTTGTCTATTTACATATGTATACCGACTTAGGGGGACGACAGGTGGACTTTGATAGTGTTGTAACAATTAGTCGACCTGAGGTTATGTTTTTATTTTTTGAATTTCTTTCAGTTTAAGGAATGGGAAGAGTACGGGTGAGTCGTTCCTGGTCATGGGTTTAGACGAAGAGGAAGAACCATATCTAGTGCGTGGTCGATGGGTTCGGCCTTTGGTAGTTGGGGAGAAGTAAGTTGGTTGTTGGTGTAGGATGAACAATAGAGGAATGGGACCGAGGAAATACAACGACCGTGGACAAATTAAACCTTGAAATAGTTTAGAGTAAACTTACGTCAATGAAGAGATTATGTCTCCAAGTGTCGGGACCGACACGTTACCTTAATAGACCCTTCGTTATTTTTTGGCGGTTACAGACCCAGAGTTGGGGTTCGACGACTATATTGACCTCAGTTGGACCCGTAATCTGACAATTTCAAGAGGTCCTTCGAGGATCCACGTCGGTCCCAACTCGTGGTGAAGGGCTGACCTATCGGATGGAGTTTACCGAAAGGATCGCAGAGACGTGTAGGCACTTCTTGGTCAGAAAGGTGACTACTTTGACAACACCTGTGAGGGATAAATTCCGCAAAGACTCCAAGGTGTTGCAAAAGATTTACGGAAAGTCTGAGGAGTTGCACCGTGTTTTCGAGGGCGGATCTCTAGAGCCGGAGGGACCCTTCGAAGCACGAATCGATGAGACAGGTGTACGTGGAAGGTGAGGTTAGTCTAATTTAAGGGACGTCAAGGTCTTTCCGGGGTCCAGTTGGTGAGGTTGAGACCCCGTGTGTTAACGAAGACCACCCTTTAGAGAGAGACGACTCTGTTGTTGATGGAAAGTCGTAAAGTTTTGTCGTGAGGTATGATAAAAGACTCGGTAGTGATACACCGTTTCACACAAGATCTCCGAAGGGTGTATATGTAGTGGAGTAATGACGAATCCTGTTTTCACACTTCACATAAAAATGACTGAGGTAAAATGGGTGCTTCTTTAATTCTGTCTCACTCCAATTTATTAAACATGATCCAGGGTGTCCGAGATCTCGAAGACAAGACACAGAGATTGGAGATACGAGAAGAAGACCCAAAATTTTTTAGATAATAACTGAACTTTAAGATGACATTTCCTCTGACACCATAGTCAACACATAAGTTCACAGACCATATCAAGGACCGTAGTTTCTCCACGTGCTTTGTTATTTTTTGACAAACTGAACATGTCTGACCTCGATAATGGGAAGGATTAGACCTAGGTATGAAGGGCATTACATCGGATTTGACATAGAAAACAATGAACAATTGTCCACTTTATTTGAATTGTGTGGACCAGGAAACAAAAATTGTGTACTGACTCGTTGACCATATTAGTTTCACAGGAATGAGAGATTGACGAGTTGACTAGAAAGTACATTATACGTATAGAATAGACAACGATTTCTAACTCCAATAGTAGTTTTGAGGGGTTTACACCAATAAGTGGACGAATTCTTAAGTGGATTAACCTCTCGTCATGATTAGACACCAAGATCCGCCCTCTTGACCTTGTCTGTCTGCACTCGGTACGTGAGTCCGGACCCGTCACCCCCTGTGTAGTGGTTGGGTACGTTTCTACTTAGGTCGGGGCTTTGACAGACTGAGAGTGTACTGAAAAAAAACTTATCAGAATCCCGACGACTTACAAATTGTACTCTAGTAGAGACTATGTGACACACTCCTCGTTTTCAGTTTTTAAACGTTTATTGTCACTTCGTTCTCTGTATAGGTTTTTTTCTCCTACTTCCAATCCCTTATTTAACTAGAGTTAAACTTTGAATTCTCATTTCCTTTTAATTCTGATATTTTGAATCCGGCTTTTGTTTTTCTTTTTATAGTAATTTCGGTCTAGAAAATACGGTCAAGTATAGTTTCTTAAATCGTCCTTTGTTTATTTAAACTAAGATATCTCATAGACCTTTTCATTTCTGTCTCTTGTCGGCTCTTTTTAAAAAAACCCTTTTTTTTTTTCCTTATTACCCCTTTCTCTCCTTGAAATCTGGGGGTCTAAAGTGTTAATAATCTGTCGATTTCCCTGACTTAAGTACACTGTAACCGATTCTACGTCTGTTTTTTTGACTGTTTTGTCTTTAGCTTCAGGGTTTAAACGAAGTAAATATACACCATTTTCATCGTAAAGTTTACTTACCTCTTTACTGTCTAATTGTCTTAAATCTTTTGAATTCACTTTTCTTGACTACGAAAACTTGACACCACAACCTTTTCTGAGAACTCTCAGGGAACTTGACACTCCTCTAGGTTGGTCAGGTAGGATTTCCTCTAGTCAGGACCCACAAGTGACCTTCCTGACTACGACTTCGACTTTGAGGTTATGAACTCGGTGGACTACTCTTCTCGACTGAGTAACCTTTTCTGGGACTACGACCCTTTCTAACTCCGGTCCTCCTCTTCCCCTGCTGTCTCCTACTCTACTGACCTACAGTAGTGACTGAATTACCTGTATTCAAACTCATCTGAGGTCCTCAACCACTACCTGTCTCTCCGGACCGCACGACACCAGGTACTCCAGTGTTTCTCGGTCTGAGCTGACTTGACTTGACTTCACTTTTGTCTGACTGTCTATGTGACGGATTTTTATTTGTAAAAGATTTGTCGTTTTCTGGGTTATATGAATTGTGTTTAGAGTCTGAACCATTTGTTTAAGTGTGTCCTATCTATACGAATTAAAATTATTGTTTTTTAATTGTTTTTTCTCCTTTTTAAAATTATATGGGTTGACTATTTCCAATTCTTCACACTATTACAGGACTCGACCATTTCTACACCGTTTTGCCTACGTAAATTTTTTATAAATCAACCATGGATGACATACGGTTCAAGATTACGATTATTCGTGATGTCCATGACTCGCGTTCACTGGACAGACGTCGTCAGTTCCCCCATTTATCCAGAGGACCTCTTGGAAGAACCTCCCGTCAGGTTGTGACATTAATCTCTCCTCAAAACCCTGACACACGATTCCATATTTTAAAATTCGTTCACGAGATTATTTGTTGATATGTGTAAAATTTCGGAGAAGATGGAGTTGTTTATTAGAAGGTTGACGGGAGACCCCGGATTCTCTATTCGACTATGGATCGGAGACGTTGTTACAGTGTCAATTGTTACCAGTATGGAAGACTGGTCGTTAAGGAGACGACCTACACGTTAGATTATTACATTCGGCCATTCTTGTGCAGGATCCTCATGTCGTAACGTCTATTTTCGTTTTGGGCTCTTTGTTGATTCTACAAATTTGTAATACCTCATAAGACTTCAGGGATTTTTAATGTTACAAGGGTAATATTTTCGACTCCTGAGAAGACTGACTCCTGAAGGGACCACGAGGTTTCCGCTTCTGAAGCGAAAGGACGGGTCCCCCACACCCAAACTAGGGACTACTCCTCGATTCTAGGGTGTCCGGAGTGTGAGTTTGGTTGTGTTGTATTTTGTCTTCGTTATAACATTGTGTAAGTTCCTTCTGATTTCTCTTTTTTTCTTCGACTAATTTACCAGACTAAGACAGATAGAATTTTTGTTGCCTCTTCCTGGGGTCCGTTCCGTCGGGAGATTCACGGACTTACTCGCGTTGATACCTCTTTCTACCGGTTTCTCCGGAAGACTAGTTGTCGACGGTCTCCGAACTTTTTTTGAACTATCCCGGTATTGAGGTCACCGATTCTGTCAGGTACAGGGACGTGTGAACCACGACGGTCCTAGGGACACTGGGTTCGTTGATGCGGTAGAAGTACGAGTTGGAAGTGACCCATCTCAACGGTGTCCGGTTTTTTTTCCGAACACAGATACGTGTACCCGAGTGAAAACAGCTCAAGTTGAGACGTTGGGACGCCTGACACCGGACGGTCCGAACAAACAACCACACCCCCACCACCCCCCACCACCGTCCCAAGAGGTCCGTTCTCATAACCTCGTATAACCGGTCATAGTCAACGGTATGGGAAGATCTCGTGACATAAAGGACGACGGGATCGACGGTTGGGGGGACTCATGAACCACTACGGTCTTGGGGACGCTGGGTTCGTCGACGTGGTGGAGGAGTGGACCCGAGGTGTCCCCGTTTGGGTTCAGGAGGGCCCGTCGGAGTCCTCGTTCGGGGTCACCTACTGAGTGTACGTCTCCACCTTTATTTTGGTGTTAACTTTGGGTCTCCGTCACACCGATTCCTTCTCCTGGGTTTTGGAAGGGTGGTCGACATGTTCGACGTCTAATTTAGGTATGATAGTTGATCCGTCTAAGAGACAAATACCTTGTATAGTTTCCTGTGACTCTCGAGGGTGGTTTTTTTTTTTTTTTTCTGTTTTTTGTTTGGTGAGATCAAGACTATCGACACCTGTAACCTCCGTTCTTGTGTGTCCTCGTCCTGGTCTAATCTTAGACTCGACGGGGGTGTCGTCCATGTCTCTCAACCTCCCATAGGATCCCTCCACTGCACCGGACACTGTGGTTCACTCACTTTCCTGGGACTTTCGTCACTGAGTACTTTTTTTTGTAAATAAAAAGAATACAAAACTGAACCAGACATCATAGAGAAAAAAAGGGGGGAAAAAAGGAGGGGGGGCGGGGTGTGGGGTATCAACGGTTAAAATAACCATGCTACTTTAGATTAATTCGAAAACTCAAAAAGGAAAGAAGTTAGTGAGAAAAATAACAATATTTGGAGACGGAGATGTAACGCGAAGACGTCAAGACACCGCAAAAGGAAAAAGAAAAGGGGAAAGGAGAATGTAAAAAAAAGCGAAATGAAAAATGAAATTAAAAATTAAAAAATTTTGGATAATAATAAAAAAGATGTAAATAAGGAAACGAAAGGGATTGTAAGAAAAGGGGAACGTCAATTAGAAATTACATATATTTAGAAGGAATAGGTGGAGATAAATCGAAACGTATAGATAAGAAAGAAGGAAAAGAATTAAAGGAAAGGAGAGTTGTATAAACAATCAAAACAAAAGTAACGAAATAAGGGAGTCCATCGTGGAACGAAACCAAAACAAAGGGTCAAACACGAAATCAATTCAAACAAGAATTGACCATTTATATTAAAAACCAAAGGAAACAAGTGGTTCATTTAGATGACATGAGATAAAAACAACCTGATAAAACTAAAACGAAAACCTACATATACACATATAAGGTAATAAAATTAATAATAAACGGACTAAAACATTGACGACATACAGACCCCAAGTAGAAACCAAAGAGTAAAAACCCATATCTGAAATAAATTAGAGTGAATTCTTTCCGTTACGGTTTCTTACGAGTTTGATGGCGTGTTGACGTGAGTAGAGTGTGCGATCATTTCATTACGAGTTCTAAGAGGTTCGGGCCGAAGTCGTTATGTACTTAGCACTTGAAGGTCTACAAGTTCGACCAAAATCTTTTCCGTCTCCTTGGTCTCTAGTTTGACGGTTGTAGGAGACCTAGTACCTTTTTCGTTCTCTCAAGGTCTTTTTGTATATGAAGACGAAATAACTGATACGGTTTCGGAAACTGACACACCTAGTGTTCTTTGACACCTTTTAAGACTTTCTCTATCTTTATGGTCTGGTGGACTGGACGGAGAACTCTTTGGATATACGTCCAGTCCTTCGTTGTCAATCTTTACCTGTACCTTGTTGTCTGACCAAGGTTTATCCTTTTCCTCATTCAGTTCCGACATATAACAGTGGGACGAATAAATTGAAGATACGTCTCATGTAGTACTCTTTGCGACCCTACCTCCTTCGTCTTCGACCTTAGTTCTGACGGCCCTCTTTATAGTTACTAGAGACTATACGTCTACTGTGGTGGGAATACCGTCTTTCATTTCTTGATTTCCCGGAGAATTACTTTCACGTTCTCCTCTGACCTTTTCAACCGAATTTTGAGTCGCAAGTCTTTTGTTTCGAGTACCGTAGACCAGGGTAGTGAAGTATCCTTTATCTACCCCTTTGTCACCTTTGTTACCACCTGAAATAAAGAACCCGAGGTTTTAGTGACGTCTACCACTGACGTCGGTACTTTAATTTTCTGCGAATGAGGAACGTTCTTTTCGATACTGGTTGGATCTGTCGTATAATTTTTCGTCTCTGTAATGAAACGGATGTTTCCAGGCAGATCAGTTCCGATACCCAAAAGGTCATCAGTACATACCTACACTCTCAACCTGATATTTCTTTCGACTCGAGTCTTCTTAACTACGAAAACTTGACACCACAACCTCTTTTGAGAACTCTCAGGGAACCTGATGTTTCTCTAGGTTGGTCAGGAAAGATTTCCTCTAGTCAGGACCCACAAGTGACCTTCCTGACTAAACTTCGACTTTGAGGTTATGAAACCGGTGGACTACGTTTCTCTACTGAGTAACCTTTTCTGGGACTATGACTCTTTCTGACTCCCGTCCTCCTCTTCTCCTGTTGTTCCTACTCTACCAACCTACCGTAGTGGATGAGTTACCTATACCCAAACCCACCTGAGGTCCTCAACCACTACCTGTCCCTCCGGACTGCACGACGCCAAGTACCCCAACGTTTCTCAGTCTGTGTTGACTCGCTGACTTGACTTACGGCATTGTTTGGTGTACACCTTAGAAACAAGGGTTGGTCTCCAGCTTGGTACTCGGAAACCTCACCCTCGTGACTGAGATCCTAGGATCTGATGGTCTCTTGATTGGAATCCCTCATAGTCTATCACTCTTGAGGATATTTCCTTTGGTGAACTTATTTTCTGGACCGCAGTAGGTTGGTGGTCATCGTGGGACACGTAGGTTTGTTGTTTGTTTTGTTTTTTTGTTTGGGTTGTAGTTGTCTGTCCTACTGGTGGAGAAAGTCGGAACGGGTAGTCTCCTTTTTGTCTGCTTGTTTTTTTGAATCGTATTTAGAATGGGATATACTTCGAATGTGTTTGGTGAGGTGCTTAATTCCCCCCGTCTTTTGTTTTCCTTCTTTCTTAAGTTGGTACTTCGGCCCCCTTTCCTCTGGAGTTTGTGTCGTTCAATTTCTTTTATTATTATTACCTTTCCGTCTCTTTATGACGTGTTTACTTTCTTGTTTGATCTTTGTGTCTTTAGGTTTATTTACTTCTCCTTTATCCGTTTGATGGACTTTTTCTTAAGTCTTACTGTCATGTCTATTAGTTTTTAGAACTTTTGTCTTACCTCTTTTACGTTTTTAGTTAATTGTTTCTGGATCTTCTTAATTTCTTATTCATATGTTTGTTGTGTTAGTTGACTTTAATTTTTATGAGATCTTTCTTAGTTATCGTCTCATAGTCTTCGTCTTCTTGCTTGGTCACTATACCTTCTATTTTACCACCTTTATCGAAGACTTCTCGTCTTATTTCATTTTACTTTTGTGGGCTCTTTTCGGAGTCTCTGGAGACCCTGTTGTCGTGTGTGTGGTTGTAAACTTAATATCCCCAGGGTCCTCTTCTGTCTTTTTCTTTCCCATACTCTTTAAAAAACTTGTCTAACATCAAATTTTAAAGGGGTTGTACCTTTTCCTTTATCAGTTAGTTCAGGTTCTCCACGTTTCTCGGGGTATGTCCTATTTGGGTTCCTCTTTGTACGGTCCTGTGTATGATTAGTTTGATTGTTTCTAATTTGTGTTTCTTTCTTATAATCTTCGTCAGTCCCTCTTCGTTTTTGATTGTATGTCCCCTTTGGGGTATGCAAATTGTCGACTGGAAAGTCGTCTTTGAGGTGTCCGGTCATCCCTTACCGTCCTATATAAATTTCAAACCTTTCCCTTTTTAGATGTTGGTTCTAATGAGATGGACCGTTCCTAGAGTAAGTTTTAACTACCTCTTTAGTTTTCGAAAAGTCTGTTCATTTTCGATTCTCTTAAGTCATGGTGGTTTGGTCGAAATGTTGTTTACAATTTCCCTGAATGTGTCAGTTCTTTGGATTCTCTTCTTTTTCTAGATGTTTAGTTTGGGGTTTGTTGATTCTTTGACTGTTGTCCTTATATATATAGTTATTAATTCCTAATATATATAATCGTATATATATCATATATATAGTCGTTAGATACCTAAGTTACGATAGGGATAGTTTAATAGTTACCGTAAAAAGTGTCTTGAGTTTTTTTTAAAAGTGTTAAGTATACCTTTGTGTTTTCTGGGGCTTATCGGTTTCGTCAGAACTCTTTCTTCTTACCTCGACCTTCTTAGTTTGAAAGACTGAAGTCTAATATGATGTTTCGATGTCAGTAGTAATACCATACTATGACCATATTTTTGTCTATATATCTGGTTATCTTGTTCTATCTTTCGGGTCTTTATTTGGGTACGTGAATACCCATGGAATAAAAACTGTTTCCTCCGTTCTTGTATATTACCCCGTTTCTGTCGGAGAAGTTATTTGCCACGATCCTTTTGACCTGTCGATGTACGTTCTCTTAGTTTAATCTTGTGAAGGATTGTGGTATGTGTTTCTATTTGAGTTTTACCTAATTTGTGGATTTACATTCTGGTCTTTGATGTTTTGAGAATCTCCTTTTGTATCCGTCTTGTCAACTGTATTTAGTTTCGTTCTAGGAGATACTAGATGGAGGATCTCATTACCTTTATTTTTGTCTTCACTTGTTCACCCTAGACTAATTTGGATTTTCGAAAACGTGTCGTTTCCTTTGATATTGGTTCCACTTGTCTGTTGGGAGCCTTACCCTCTTTTATTGTCGTTTACTTTGTTGACTGTTTCCTAACTAAAGGTTTTATATGTTCGTCGAGTATGTTGACTTACGGTCTTTTTGTTTGTTGGGTTAGTTTTTCACCCTTTTTCTAGATTTGTCTGTAAAGAGGTTTCTTCTGTATCTTTACCGATTGTTTGTGTACTTTTCTACTAGTTGTGGTGAGTAATAATCTCTTTACGTTTAGTTTTGAGGTTACTCTATAATGGAGTATGGTCGGTCTTACCGGTAGTAGTTTTTCAGATGTTTGTTATTTACGACCTCTCCTACACCTCTTTTTCCTTACGAGAACGTGACAACCACCCTTACATTTAACTATGTCGGTGATACCTTCTACCATACCTCTAAGGAATCCTTTGCTCCTTATTTTGGTGGTATACTGGGTCGTTAGGTGAGGATCCGTATATGGGATTCCTTTGGTTTTAACTTTTTCTGTGTACATAGGGTGACAAGTGACGTCGCGATAAATACTATCGATCTTGTACCTTCGTTGGATCTACAGGTGGCTGTCTCTTACCTATTTCTTAATCGCCATGTATATATGTTATCCTATAATGAGTCGGTATTTTTCCTTGGGTAAACTCAGTCAAGACTACTCCGCCTACTTGGATGTCGGATAATATGTTTCACTTCATTCAGTCTTTCTCCTTCTATTTATAGCATCAGATTACGTATATATGTCTTAGATCTTTTTACCATGACTTCTTAAATAAATGTCTCGTCGTTACCTCTGTATCTCTGTATCTCTGCATCTCTTGTCTGAATACCTGTACCCCTCTCCCCTCCTCTCCCACTCTACATACCTTTCTCTTTGTACCCTTGAATGTAATAGTAAACATTTTACCTATCGGTTACCCTTAAACGACATACAGAGTCCTTTGGGTTAGTCCCCGAGACATAGTTGAATCTCCTCACCCTATCCCTCCCTCTACCCTCCCTCGAAGTTTCCCTTCCCCTACATACATATGTAGGTAGTTAGGTACATACCAACTAAGTACCACTCCAAACTGTCTTTTGTTGTTTTAAGACATTTCGTTAATAGGAAGTAAATTTTTTTTCTTTTTGGATGTATATGTGTATTCAAATGTCTACGTCTTTCTCAGACCGTTCTATTGTTTGAATTATCTCCAATGGAGACCAACTCATCATCCCTATTTACAAAAGGAAACAAAATATGAAATAATAATAATTTTTCAAAATACTTGTACTTACGTGAACAAGATATTACATTTTTAGATAACGATGAGACTTGGTTTTTTTTTTTCTCTCTGACTGTCCCTCAGTCGGTTATGACAAGTATGTTCCACTTCTAGATATTTACTTCGTAGAGACAAAATATTAATCATTTTTACTTTAAACAAAGTCCTCGTCAATCTCTCTGAGATGACCCTAAAGTGTTAACATTATAGATCTTTGTTTTCTTTACATAAACCTGTATTAAATGAAAGTATTTTAGTTGATCCGAGTCGTCGTCTTTGTTTTAAAAAACCTAAGTTTTTCTGTAAATTTATCCAATGTTTGTAGATCGGAGGAGTTTACAGTCGAGGTAATCCTCATTTGGTTTGGTTCAGATTTATTAAAAAGTATTCATGAACCGGAATTAAGTGTCGACGGACCGTTGTCCCAGGACTGTGACAGGTCTTCGGTTACAGATCGTGTACTACATAAATAATTTTTGTTTTTAAATTTCTGGACGGACCTAAAACTAGGACCGTTAAGGGACTTAATTGATTTTACTCTAGTTAGTGGATCCTTTCCCCGAACTTTTTCTGGATTTTGAATATCGTTTAGAACCTTCTCCGTGTTTTAAAACGGAGTTTAAAATAGAACTAAAGAACTTATTGACCTTAGGAAGACAAAGGTAGTCTTAACAGGTCTTGCGGTCTCAAGAAAGTGAACATTAAGAACCACGCCCCCTGTCCCACCCCACCCCCCGCCCTTCCGTGCCAAGATCAATATTAGTGGAAATTATACAGGTTAATTTTACTTTTGAAGTTTATTAACACCAAACAATACTACAGTCACCTGAAGGGTCTACCGCAATCATCATTTCTTGGGCGGACGGTTACGTCCTCTGTAATTCTCCGCGCCCAGTCCTTCTAAGGGGACCTCTACCCGTACCGTTGGGTGAGACCATAAGAACGGATCTCTTAGGGGTCCTGTCTCCTCGGACCGCCCGATGTCGGGTGCCCCAACGTTTCTCAGTCTGTACTGACTTCACTGATTCGTGCATACTACAGTCATGTTCAATATAAAATAGAAAACCCCTTTTTTAAAAACCGGAACTTGATCGAAACCCCTTTTGGAGGTAGGTTCGGATAGTGTAGGAGGATCTTCTTGGTATAATCATTGAATAATATCCTTACTTATACGAATAAAATACCCAAATATTTATAGAGTTTAGTCTTTAACAATTGTAGGGTATGTATGTCCCAGGTTGAAGTGTCCTGTTCGATTTGGATGTCGGGATTTCTTTTCAATTTTTACACAACCATATATATACACAAACAGTTTGAGCATCTTGAGATCCGATTTTTCCCAATTAAGATGGTGTACATTTAACGTAGAATTAAAAATTTTTAACCTTTTTTCGCGGGACACGTCAAATAAATGAATAACGATTCTTCGATTAATGTCTAATTTGTTAGGAGAACGAACAGGAGAACAATGGATGAAATGTTTAAATAAAAAATTTGTCCATCAAGTACCTAAACAGATTTGATGTAAGAAGGTCCATGAGAGAGAAAACCTTTGGAGAACGTAGTAGTGTTAGATAGGGGAAGACGACCTAGTGAGAATAGTGGGATACTTGTGCGGTAAAAAAGGGAAAGTAGAATTTTTGTCCTGTGTTTTGGTATCAATTCAACAGAATTGATACGTGTGTCGAGAGGTCGATGGTTAAGCAAAACCAGCGGGAAGTGTTGTCTTGAGTGGTTTAGGCAGTTGTAGACGAGAGAGATGGAGAGGTGAGACAAAAGAAATTGGGTAAGGGCACGGGCGAGGGGTTGAAGTGACTTGATCAAGGATGGTTCTAGTAGAGGTACAACGATTTAGGTTGCCAGTTAAGAGTCAAAAGTTGAATTGGAATTAGATGGTCGGTATAGACTATGAAAAGTTTTTAGTGTGGAAGGAGAGTTTGTGAGAGGTGAACCGTAGGTTTGGAGGTAAGAGAGAACCGAGAGGAAGCTTGGTGGCCGAAGAGGAGTGAACACCAACGACCTAGGAGGATCTTTGTTAGCTCTGGGGAAATATAATCAGGAGACTGAGAAGAGACAGTTGAGAAGGAGTGCTCCACCATACTGTCGAAGACAGTCTGAGTACATAGGTTGACAGGAAAACGTATAGAGGTAAGACTACAAATTAGCAATGGAGTTTGAATTGTATGAGCTTTGACTTGAGAATTATGAGGTTTAAAGACTGGCGAGGGGTCGTGTGTGTCTTTTGAGGAGGGTTGAGAGAGTAGTGTCATCTACAGTCGAGGTAAGAAGTTGAGAAGTACCTGGTTTTCTCTAGTGATGACTGTAAGAGAATATAGGATGTATGTTAGGTAATTATTTAGGATGACCGGGATAGAAATTTTACATAAGACTGATCTCTTGTTTCCACACCAATGGTCAATCCCTCCCTGTCTGTTATATCTCCAGCCCCTCACCCTTCGTGTTTAATAACCCACATTCTATCCGAGTTCCTTCATAACAAGTTGTACTCTTTATGTCGGTCACAGAATATTTTGATGTCTCTGAATTTTTTTTTTTTCGTCTACCTGTTACTTTTTAAATTGCCTTGTATGTTTTTCTTACATTTATTTTTTTGGGTTTGTTAGATACATGTTTCTTCAACACAGTCTTATAACGACCAAATATAAATACCACCACCAGGAATAAAACTTAAAAGTAAATCAAGGAACGATATGTAGACATAGGTATGGGTGTTATTTTTACTAAATTACAAATGTCTTTTATTCTATTTACACCCTGAAGGGACCACCGGGTCATCGATTTTGAGACGTGAGGGTTACGTCCCCCGGACCCAAGCTAGGGACCAGTCCCTTGATCTAAGGTACGCGGTGTTGATTCTCTACATTGATTTCTAGGGTGCACAGTACGGCGTTACTTCTGGGTCACGTCCGTTTATTTATTATCATAGTTCGGGAGTTATTTGAGTGTCAAATTTTGCATTCATTTTGTTTTATTTTACATAGAACTTATGTTGGTAAAGAGTACGTGAGACGACGATGGTGAGACTAGGTTCGCTGGTAAAGATAGAACTTAATAACATTGCACAAGGACTAAGTAGGTGGACAGGACGTAATCCGGGTGGATTCGGGTGTTGAGATGAGGGTTCGAAAGGTTATGTCATCAGTAATTCGATATTTCGTGAACTTTACGTCAATCGCACTGACTCCTGGATTAAAGATCTGAAAACAACAACGAATCAGTGATCCAGGACAGAATCGTAGTAATTATGGGAAACGTTGAGAAACGCTGAGGTACCTGACATCGGACGGTCCGAGGAGTACGGGCCCTTTAGGCCTAAAGGGTCCATTCTTGTGAACTCACTCAACGGTAAAGGGAGAGACTTAAGGATTTGAAAATTTTAAAATTAATTGAGTTTAAATGTTTGACTTCATCATCTTTTATAAAAAGGTAATTTTTGTCGTACTGATAAAACCATCATGACGTAAAGTGGGGTTAACGACTTTGAAATTGTAGATTTGACTTTACACGAAATTCACATTCTATTAGCTAGAACTTCCGTTCATTGGTTTTGGATAGAGTAATACAACTGATGTACAAGTTACTATTTACAAGATCTATGACCCCATTTATTTTGAATAGTAAGTCTGATTAAAATAGACAAACAAAAGTGGTAAAATTGGACCGATGATCTTTTAAATTTTAATACACTGAATACAACACGATGACTTGTCGTGACAAGATAGACAGTAGTGTGTCGGCTCACTAGGAGGAAACACCTCATTAAGAGAAGGTTTGAGAGGTACTGAAACGTCAGGAATTAGAAAAATTTTTAAAAAAGTTTTTATATTTAAATAAATAAAATTAACCTCCAATTAATGAAATGTTATAACATAACCAAAACGGTACGTAGTTGTACTTAGACGGTGCCCATATGTGCACAAGGGGTAGGACTTGGGGGGAAAGGAGGAGGGAGGGACATGGTAGGGAGACCCAGTAGGGTCACGTGGTCGGGGTTCGTAGGTCATTTGGACCTGACCGCTAAGCAAAGTATATACTATAATATGTACAAGGGTACGGTAAGAGGGTTTAGTAGGGCGGGAGCGGGAGAGGGTGTTTCAGGTTTTCTGACAAGATATGTAGACACAGAGAAAACGACAGAACGTATGTCACAATAGCAATGGTAGAAAGATTTAAGGTATATATACGCAATCATATAACATAACCACACAAAGAAAGACCGAATGAAGTGAGACATATTGTCCGAGGTCAAAGTAGGTGGAGTAATCTTGACTAAGTTTACATAAGAAAAATTACCGACTCATTATGAGGTAACACATATACATGGTGTCGAACGAATAGGTAAATAGACGACCACCTGTAGATCCAACGAAGGTACAGGACCGATAATATTTACGTCAGGAATTCTGCCAATTAGCCCGTGTTCCAGTGGACTGGGGAGGAAAGACTGTAGTAGTCGACAGTCTAGCGAGGGGAGAGAGGGGGAAACATCGTGACGTAAGTGGGTCCTGACACCCGACGAGGAGTTTGGTACAGGTCAGTAAAAGAGGGAGTACCGGAAACAGAGAGTTCAAGGGAGACAACTATTGAAAGAAGGGGATCTATAGGTAGATACACGGAATAAGGGGTCAAAGGAAGTTCTGAGACGAGCCAACAGTCACGTAGTCTTTACGGACTAATGGGGTACAGTCGTGAAGAAGTAAGTGGTACTAAAAGGTGTCATGAAGAGACAAACTGACATGACGTGTAAATGAACGAACATACTAGTAATAGACGAGTATCGTGTGTACTGCGTAGACAGTGTTTCTGTGTGCGTGGGGCTACAAGTGACGTCGTGGTAAATGTTGTCGGCCCTGTACCCTCGTTGGATTCACAGGTAGTTTTCTCCCCACCTATTTCTACACCACACACATACGTATACATAAATATACACATACATATGTGTGTGTTTGTGTGTGTGTGTCCATTTATGTTACCTTATGACGACGACGACGACGATTCAGTGAAGTCAACACAGGCTGAGACACACTGGGGTATCTGCCGTCGGGTGGTCCGAGGGGGCAGGGACCCTAAGAGGTCCGTTCTTGTGACCTCACCCAACGGTAAAGGAAGAGGTTACGTACTTTCACTTTGCACTTTCACTTCAGCGAGTCAGCACAGGCTGAGAATCACTGGGGTACCTGACGTCGGATAGTCCGAGGGGGCAGGTACCCTAAAAGGTCCGTTCTCACGACCTTACCCTACGGTAACGGGTTACCTGATGATGAACCGGTAATTTTTCTTGCTTTGACCCAGTGTCCATTTCTACACCTACCTGGATTTGTGACAGTATGTCTCACTTTAGTCTTTTTATTCATATATAATTACATATATACATCTTAGACTTGTTTGACCATATCTGGTAGTCTCTGTGTCTACATCTCTTGTTTACTTTACATACCTGTGGTTCCCTCCTTCCCACCCATACCCTAATTACCTCTCTAACCCTAACTGTATATGTATGATGACTAGGATACATATTTTATCCATTGATTACACCGAGTCACCATTTGTTAGGTGGACAGTTACGTCCTTTATGTCCTCTACGACCAAGCTAAGGACCCAGCCCTTCTAGGGGTCTCCTCCTTTACCGTTGGGTGAGGTCATAAAAACGGCTCTTTTTAGGACCGTACCTGTCTCGTCGGATCGCCCGATGCCAGATGTACGAGTGTTCTCTCAGCCTGTGTTGACTGTTTCGTGTGGGCTCCTCTTGTAGGATATCGTGTCCCTTGAGATCAGTGACGAGGTGCCACTGGAGTTACACTTCCTTTGGGTCTTTTCCCCTGTCTATACATATGAATGTCGGCGAAGTGAAACGACGTGTCACTCGTTTTTGATTGTGCTGTAACATTTCATTGATATGAGGTTATTTTTAAAGTTTTTTATAGACAGTCTACTCACTTACTTACGTGCTTATGTACTTACTACCTTCGTGCACTATGTTTAAGTCCTCTGTCCGTATAATAAGTTACTTTTGATTTAGAGGAGGGTATGGTGGGTGGTGGATTGGTAAGGGGGGAAGGGATCACTGTCGATGTTGCGGTCAAAGATATATTGGAAAGTCTTTATGAGTTCCGTATATGATTGTATCTGCGTATATATATAGGAAAAAGGGAATGTGTATACCAATTTTTTTTAGTCAAACGTGTGACGAAAAAATGGTGAATTGTTATGATATAGATAAAATCTACAGGAAGGGATGGATAAATGTATGTATACATTGAAACGAAGTTGTAAATGAAACAATCGATATATTATAAAGAAACATATCGAGATCGTCGAACTCAGGGAATTATTACCTTTTGAAAAGCACAATGTTTGTAATTATCATTTTAGAAAAATAATGATGTTTATTACGACGTTACTGATGTATATAGAAATGTGTGTAGGTGACATGGTTTATAAACATGTTTAAGTAGTAGATAAGTCTTTACATACTTACATAGGTAAAGGTGTATTGGAATGGTTGAGTCACAAAATAGTTTGAAATAAAGACAGTTAGAAATCCGATTTTTATCGTAGAGTGAAACTAAAATAAAACCAAAATAATACTTCTTATTCCGATTATACGAAAGAAATTTTCAGTAGATTTAAAAGGAAGGACTCTTAGTCCTGGTAGAAGGATGACCGACCACCACTAAGTGACCACCTGAGAGAAATTTATGACTTTCCCATTCTTATAAGAAACAATATGGACCACTTTTATAAAAAGGGTTGAACTGTGAACAGAAACCGAAAATATATACTAAAAGAGAAGTGTAAACTTTTCTTACAGCAGTTAGAATATGAAGAAAGGAAAATACTGAAATTACAGTATAATTTTTCCAGACACTTGTGTATTCTCTACGCCCAATTTGGAGACTCAGTCCTTCTAGGGGACTTCCTCCCGTACCGTTGGGTGAGGTCATAAGAGCGGACCTTTTAGGGTACCTGTCTCTTCTGCCCGCCCGATGTCAGGTGTCCCAGTGTTTTCTCAGACTTCACTGAATCGTACGTGTTCAGACCATAAAGGTCAATCTATACGATAAGAACTTAAATTAACAGTAAGTAATGTATGATTTCTGACATAATTTGTAGGGGGTACAAAAGATGAAACTATGGAAGTAAAATTTAAAATGTAGGAACTGGTAGACCTTAAATAAATTGTACTCTTTACTTACTGGGTTAAAACGGGGGATCTACCGATGAAATCCGACGGTTTCCACCGACCGATGGTAGATTACTCTTGAGAAGAGGGGAGGGGGTGCGATGTCCTTGCGGATGGAATGACTGATGGAAGTCAGCGTGATGATTGAGGTGGAATGACTGACAGATAAACGAGGTGACTACACGGAGAAATATGCTGTCGTAGTGTCCGAAGTGAACAAGTACTAATTGTAAAGGTTGTCTCTTATTCCTCTGAGTCTTTCACAGTTCGCAAAGGGAGGAAGGGTATGATGGGAAATTAATAAACAATTATTGCCAAAATTCCCTGATATCTAGTCAAAGTTTATGTCATGATTACACCAGTTCAGTGTCCAGCTAAGACCTTCTCCAGGTAAGTAAGACGTTTTTCCCTTCTAAGGTGTCAGAAGTCGGATAAAGATTAAGATCGGTCAGTAGATCGTTTATTGTATACAGTGACTTCTCTCTCAGCCCATCCCTCTTGTTATACTACCGAGTCCCCTATAAATAGTAGAAATAAACTTTTTATTGAGTCCGGGGTGTCTAGTTGTCGTGGTAGAAGTATTTCGTTCGTGTGTAATCAAACGTTTCTATCCCCTTTATCGTTTAGACAATTCTGTCATTTTATATCGTGTAGGTACATATTCTGCGTACAGCCCTAACCCCTGACTTCCATTTATTTGGACGTCAGTGAGACTGAAGTAAACAATTGAAAAAAAAAATTCAAAAGATAAATACCAAATCGATATATGACCCGTAATGGACATACATGGGGTATTGTGACGACACGAGATATAACAACGTAGACATGAGTTAGTACAAGTGGCTTCAACGATTCTAATTTAGGTTGTGGTAATGATGTGAAACATTGTACCCACTGGTACCATAGCGATATTGACCATTCCAACTCTTTATCTTCTCAAGCATTCTAGAGGTTTCAATACCAATTTTACTGGAAATCACATACACCAAGGTTTTACCTTTAGTTCGTAGGAATGTCGTATTTACTTCTGTCTTCTTCACTTTACATGTAAGGATATATAGTGTCCGTACCTTCGGTCTCATCCTTACAAAAACGTCGACAGTCTTTTGTTCTGAAGATCCTAAAGGGGGCGGTGGTGTTTCCTGGTGGATTGGTCTTAGAAAGGTTCCTTGGTCTCTCCTAGGAACTTCACTGGTATTGGAGGGTGGGGGGTTTTTTTTGTTAAGATGTCGGGAGTCTCCTATGAGGGTTACTTGGTCATTTAGAAAAAACAATCAGGAAGGAACGGGACCTCCTAGGTCAGAAAAGAGAACCGAAACTATTCGTAAAAATGAACCTCCTGTGGAAAATTTTGGTAATCGATCGAGAGGGAAGGAGACCATAGGTATTGGTATTTATGGGACCTAAGAAGTTAGACTTTTCTCTTTTTGTAAAGAAAGAAGAAGAGGAGTGTACAGTCTTAAATTTCTCCCGGATGATTAAAGAATTCACTTGACGATTAAGTTCGAGACCATAGTCCTTATAATATTGACAAAAGTAAATCAAGTAGTTTACAGTTTCGATCTTCTAGAATCTTTAGTATACCAGGTAAGAGGGACCCAAAGAAAACATCCTGAAAAGGAAAAGTTACAGGTAGGTTTTTGTAAGTCGAGAAGATCTCCGACCTAGGATAACAAAAAGTTACCGAAGAAATAGAAATCAATTTTATACAGGGAAACAGGAAAAAGACAAATGGAACGACTCTGTTCCTGTTGAAAATTAAGAACTAAAGGTGAAGGTGGAGGAATTAATCCTAAAGGTTCACAACCTGTGTAATAGAAGGCTAATTATTAATTCAAATGGTATACCGGAGTTTACTAAACCAAGAAGGTTCGGAAGGGTCATTGAGAAGGGTACACGGACCAGTATCCTGTGTTTCTCCTACTGTTGTCACCCTCTCCCATCATAGGGAGAAGTAGTTTTATGCAAAGACCCGAGGTGATCTGTGGATTTCTTAGTTTTTGGTCCACCGTTACTCATGAAATTTATTCATTCATGGAGTCTGCTAAGACTCTTAGTTCGTTCTGACCCTGTTTGACGATGTCATGGGAAAAAGAGACACAAGTTTAAGTCTTTCATTACCACAGATTCATCTGAGAAAGATGAGGTGAATAGAGGTAAAAACAGAATTTTTCTCTTTCCTGTTCACTGAGAATAAATAATAATAATAATAAATAACAGAGAACAAGAATGTACAATATAGAAAAGTCACAAATCGGATAAAAGTCGGTGATGAAAATCGTGGAGTGGTCTCGGTTGTCTGGGTGGTCTACCGTGTATCTGCGACAGACAACAGATCTTTTCTCTCGCTCGCCTTTCGTCGTATAAAATAGAACCTGGTTGTCGGTGACTTACCGACCTCATCTAGTTGTGTCGACCCACGTTGGTGTTCTAGTCCGGGCTACTCGTAATCGTATGGGTTCCCGTGAATTAACCTTTAGTGAGAGTACTTCTTCGGGTATTGGGGAGACTCTACGATTGAACGGGGTCTGGGACAATGTTTATTTAGTGAGTCTATCATTTCTTAGATGGACGTCCTCTGGACCCAAGCTAGGTACCCAGTCCTTCTAGGGGACCTCTTCCCTTACCGATGAGTGAGGTCATAAGAACGGACCTCTTAAGGTACCTGTGTCCTTGGACCCCTCGATATCAGGTACGTCAGTATTCCTCAGTCTGTGTTGACTCGCTGATTGTGAAAGTGTGAAAGTTCTCTTCGAGAAAAAGATTATAAATGTTTTCCACGGTTTCCGATGTCTGTCTAAGTCAAATTTTCAACGCAAGAATTTAAATTTTGAAATCCTTTGTTTGAGTCTTTCTGGTTTCTGGGTACTTAATCTTAAAGTTTCGTCAAGAAAAGGAATCGTTATTTTTGGTCCTAATAACATAAGGTATACGGTGCGACAATTGAGTTAGTTTTGACGTGACAATAGTTATGAGAATAAAGTTATGACAGAAGGTGAACTCTCGATAGTGACTTCGATGTAAATTTGGTATGACAGTTCTCGTGTTTTAGAATCTGTAGTCATAGTTGTTTGAGAAAACATAATTTTAGAATGGGTACTTTTCTAAGACGTTTGAAAATTTTTCATTCAAGATGACCCAGGTGAACCGTGTGTCATTCACGAGTCAATCTTCAGAGAAGTAAAGACAGTCTCTTTAACGGTTCTCTCGACGGTTTGACACGTTCTCTTTCGGTTCACGGTTTTCGTTTCGGGGGACGACTACTAGAGACCGAAGTCTCAGTTCTTGGTTTTCAAGTAAACTTTTGACCAACGAATTGTGAACCATCTTTCTTTCTTACAATAATGTGGTGTCCAAGGACATCGGTGAACGTTTTGTCTCAATCGAGTATTATGTGAATTTCGTGTCGTGAACGTGGACGAGGAATTGTTGTTACATTTTTCCAAAAGAAAAGTCTTTTTGTATCCGAAGGCCGTTTAGAAGGGATACTGAATGTGTGATCTCTACTCTCTAAAGATCCAGTGGTACTTACCGAAGATTACCGTATTTTTATCCATTTCGGTTCTCTTGTAGATTTAGTCGGTGAAAGACCCAGAAGCCTTAACCTCTCTTTACTTATCCTTTTCAAGTGTGGAAGGTCTGGAGTCAAAAACGTCCTTGGTGTCCATAAAGTGAGGTCTTCAGAAGTAAGTCATACGATAAGAATTTAACTTCCGAATTGTCAGAGTTACTGAAGACGTGACTACAACGACTACACCATTATATGACAGTATGAATGTAAATATTAGTATTCACTATATAAAAACTATTGATATTCGGTACTACGACACTTTCAATATATAGTGTACACTTCAGTGGAAAAAAAACCCCCCCCCCGAGAGATCAGGTAATTGTGATATATGTAAGAAACCAGTTTTACTATTTGTAAGAATGAGATTAGTTTGGATATTAAACTATTTAGGTAAAATTCGAGGACATTCAATCAATAGAATCTCTTTTTGTTAAGTTGGCGAGGTATGACGATAAGGAATTTGAGAATTAGAATTAAGTTTTTTACCAGACTTTTCAAAGTTTTAGAGACTTAAGACAACAGTTATGCCCTTCGTTTCTATTAGACCCTTCGGGTCTCTAGCATCGTTCCTCGTTCTCTTTAAAAATTATTAGAGGAAATTGTAACAATAGAAAGAGTCAGGAGAGGAATCTGGTCGATTTGTAAGTCTTTTGGCAAATTGTAAACGAGGTATACGTTTAAACCTTGATGCCAAGTTTCTTAAAAGACTGATCGTATATAATGATTGAAGTACCACGTCCCACCCCCGATGTAAAATCATTCACGGATTAGTCTTTATAGACCACGAGTCGTGACCAAAGGATTCTCGATTGAAATTCTCTACGTATTTTGACATTATATATATTTGTGTATGATATGCCCTCGTGTCTCGAAGAGATACACAATGAACATTTTCCTCTGTGAAAATGAAATGAGTAATACTTGAAGTGGTTCACTTTTCGGTAAAAAACTGACGAAAGTATAAAGTACGTATAGCAAAGGTTCGAGAAGAAGGAAGAATCGGAAAAGTCGTCTATTTGTAAGAGGAGAGAGGTGCTCGAATGAACGAGATTCGAATGATAGGAAAAAAAAATTTTTTCTCCCTTTGATGTTGTGTAGTAAAGTTAATTTGAGTTTTATAAAGAGGATGTAAAAGAATAAGGTTCTAGAAATCCTTATTCAGAGTACGAAGAGTGACTTCTATTTTATTAGAGAGTGATTTACATTTGCTACAAAGTACGACGTTGAAGTAAAACTCGGAATTATAGATGACACGTTTGAAAACGGTGGATTCATAAGGAATATATTAAATATCACCGAATCAAAAAAGGTATTATAATATATACCAAATTACTAGTAAAGGAGATAGTGATTGAAAGAGTGTAAAGGTGATTACTGTGTGTTGAATAAAAATTAATTTTTTTTTTTGTTTGGAGAAGTTTTTCATACAATGAACCTTATACAATGAGACAAAGAGTTTAGGAGTTATATTTTCTTATTTAAAATTTACTGATAAAAAAGAAATAAGTGATTAATTCAGTCTAAATACTGGCGGGGAGGGGTAAGGTCGATGACACTTAAAACTTACTTTGTTGGAGTTAACATTGTCTTCTTTGTAGACAACGAAAAAAAGTAGTCCCGAAAGGTTTGACTTTCTTTCGGAGACGGACTGGAGGAGAGGGAGAGGTGGGCGGTGGGGGGTTATGATTCAAGGAAGTTTGAAAAAAAAATTTCATTTGTATAATAACTTTTCACATGGCACAGGTAAATTTTACAGTATCAAATAGGTCTTTGTAAGTGAAATGACTTCAAGTGTCTTGCTCATTTACAATGTATGTGGTGTTTTGGTCTCTACACTGACCCCCTTATGAGTAACATTGACTTTACGTCCGAAGTTCTCATGTGAACTTCTCTCGTTCGACAGTGTAAGGTCCGAGTCCGTCCCGACAAATACCGATTTTAAAAGAAGTGTCCTAGGTCTGAGTATATCCTAGAACGTGCGACATAAAAGGAACGGTTAGGTTACGATTGTATTACCGTCAGGGAAGGTTCTCCGTCTGTGGTTTACCACGGTGGGTGTGAGAGTGTGACACGGACCATTATTTGGTATTTCGTCACCTTACGTGGCCGGGGAAATACTCGTTTGTTACGGACTCGAAGTAATCTTATGTCGACTGTAAAAGTTTCGTGTTTATGAAAATTCTTTTTACTTGATCCTTTTTTCCCTTACTTTGTCGATATTTTCGACTTTATAAAAAGAATTCACAGTCCAAATAAGGTTTCTAGGCGTCCTTCGCCTAAAATGAGAACTGTTAAAGTTTCAAAAGTAATTATTCCTTTTTTTTTTAAATACCATTCTTCGTTTCGAATAAAATAAAGACCTTTCTTTACTTTCATTTTTGAGGGAAGACTTAACGTAAGTGTTCATTCTTGGTGCTTCATGGAAATTTTCCTAAACAAAGAAATTAACGAAGAAACCAAGAACTTGTCTCTTTTACCTCGAGGTCTTAATAAAAATGTAAAATTAACTAAATATATTCATTGACTCACTACTTGATTCGAATGAGGTGGGGAGGGGGGACGGGTGGGGTTGGGGGTATGGGACATCAAAAGGACAGACGTTGTTCGTTCCTGCAGAACTTTAGCCGCACGAGGACCGACAAATAGTTAAATTGTAACGACGACAAATTTCTTATATTTTATTTGCGACATTTTTGCGTGGGTCGTCATTCTTTGTTTTACTAGAGAGAATGGACCAGATTTCTTCGTACGGAGAGTGACGTCATGGTTGTTGTGAGATGTCAGAAACAATGGTAAGTGACCTTTGAACTCTGACACAGTCTGTACTCGTTAGCTCGAGTCTCTGTGAGTTAAATTGTATGAAGAGTCATTTTGATTTTTCTACGAGTTCTTTTAACAAAACAATGACCGAAAGTTTTCTCCTCATGACAGATTACGGTGTTTTTGTGAATTTTTCTTTGTTTCAGTATAATTTCTGAAAGTCTTTATCGGAATTTTATTTTCACCACTTTGTTGTGTTACGGATTGAGCTAGGATTGTGAAAAGATTTTTAGTGAACTTAAAATTGACCGTTTTTTTATCCTACCTTGAATGAGTACTTGAGACGTATAAAGCTTAATATGTACAGTCCCATAAACAACCGAGGCTTCGTCAGTGTTTCCTCCTCTAAAATCACGTAGAACTTCCGTCTCGTTTTCGTGGTATTCAACGTCCCCCTTTTTTTCCTCTTTGAGAACTTTTTGACCAGTCGGAAAAGTTGGACATTATTGACAGGTCGAGGAGACCCTCTTTTTTTTTTTTTTCAGGACCAAGACGGGGGACTCTATCCTCCGATACGAAGTTACGGTTTTACTTACTGTCCGGGTAAAGACTATAGTTGTTTCTCGTCGAATCACCACGAGTTAAAAAAAAGTGAAAGGGTGTGTCAATCTTCAAGATTAAAAAAGTCCAATCATGGAAATATAGATCCCAATTCATGGAAAGTGATGAAAGGGTTCTCTCTTGGGTTAATACAACAGGATCAAAAAATTTACTAATTAATTTTTATGTATGGATTAATAGAATGACAAAAAAGGATCCGTCCTTCGACTTGTTTTCTACTGGAGAATTTAAGGAAAGGTTCAGATTGGAAACGGCATAGTCTAATGGTATGCTGATTAATAATTATAATTATTCCACGAGGACGTAACCCGGTACTCCTGTGGTTCTCTTTGTTTTTCATCCATTGTTTATATTTTGCCATTTCCTTTACTATTTAAAAAGTTGATCGATCCACGTTTTAGTAAATAATTTCACGTACAGAGACTAATATGTTTAAGTTTTGTTATTTGTGAAGAGTAGTTGTCTGTATACTCGGTTCGTGATAAAACCCGAGACTCTATGTCGTCCCTTGTGTTGTCTGTTTTCAGTTTACATTATTTGGGGACAGAGGTCACCCAAACGAATATAGAGTCCAGGGACTTTCATATTGAGGACCTACTGATTCCATGGGAAGAAGGAAACTAATCAATAATGGATTACACTTTATAAGAGGGAACTTTCATATCGAATGAGGTCTCCCGTTCCTAGAAAACGAACGAAGTAACGATATAGGGGTCACGGATTCTGTCTCTGACAATCTGTGAGTTTATTTGTATATGACTTATTTTTTGAGGTTGTCTCGAAAAAGAATCGGTTTAAAAAGAAATATTTACCTAATACATAGATGGTGGAGAATGTGTGTCTCTATACAGTTTTTTCTATGACATGTTACATTTAATTTAACTTGACGTTTATGAATAATCGAACTTTGACTTTTTATGTTGGAGTTACCCGGACATCGAAAAGTCTAGATTTTAGACAAAAGTCATTATTTATACTCCAGTGACATTATAAACTCATTTCCTTAGTCAATTTTAAGATATGTGATTCCAAAACATCTGGTAGTAAAAAGTCCCCGTAAAACTTAATTTTTGTTTTGTTTTGTTCTTTGAACTTTTAATGTGTCGTGGGATAGTCAAAACTCATAATTTTGGATCATACTTATGGAGACAAATATGTGGGTGTAAACTTTTGTTAGAAGGATAGGGACGACGAGTGACAAGAACTAACGGAATGGTCTTTGTTGTGTTATTTATTCGTGTATGGAGACTGGATGCTCCGGTCGGGCTTCACTATCGGGTACAGTAGGCTCCGGTCCTATAAGGCCCCGATCTTTTCCAGTATGGATGAGACAATGTCAGAATTTCGTTTTGCTTTAATTTCAAAGACCATCAGTCCATGTACCTAGGATGAAGATCCTAGGGATCCTGATCTATCGCTAAATCAAGTTTATAAGATAGGCCTTATCAATCATGTTATTTAATTGTCATTGGACTCCAGTCCTTCTACAACACTACTGACTCCAGTTCATTAGTTATTTTATTGTACCTCGGTCCAGAAGAGACCACCAGGACCCCAATTCTTAGGCGGAACGTTACGTTCCCTGTGACCAAGGTAAGGGAACGGTCCTTCTAGGGTGTACGTTGATTCTCGTTGATTCGGACGCGTCGTGTTGTTGACTTCGGGCGTACGTGGATCTCGGGTACAAGGCATTGTTCTCTTCGGTGGCATTATTTTTCGGGTGTGTGTTGCTTCTCGTCTAGAGTGAGGGGCGTTCATCTCTTTCGGAGACGTTTCGTTGCTTCTGGGTCGTGTCGGTTTTTTATTTATTTATTTAGAATTTTTTTTTTTTTCTACCTCCGTTTCATCCTAAAGTAACCAGGACGTCCGCGTTACAACGAAGAGGGACTGATGGTAAGTGGGAAGGAAACATAGTCCGTTACTCGATTCGTCGTTTGACTGGATGGGGGATGACAGACGAGGACTAGAGACTAGAATTCGGATGGAGATAAGAAGGTACACAGAAGAATAGACGGGAGGAACGGTCCCGGAAGAAAGTTGAGGGTTTAGGAAGTGAGTGTGATAGGAACTTAGATGAGGGTTCGGGGAGATTCTTCCGTCGTACTCGTGGCGGAAGACATATGGAAGTGCTCGCACACTGGGTGACACCCCTTTAGGGTCCTCAGAAGGGTAAACGTCTTATTTTACGTGGGTTACATCCAAGAGGGCTTGTCAAAGAGGAATTAGAATCTACCTCTTAGTCAAATTCCGTTAAGGGACAGTCCGGTCACTAATCCCCCGAACTAAGAACCAGTTCCTTGATTCTGAGATACTCGGTGTGTCGTACCCTCTTTCCTTGTTCCTGCCTTCTTTCCTTACTCCCTCCCACTCTCTTTTCTTCCCTCCTTTCCTTTTTTCACTCCCTCCTTCCTCTCTCTCTTCTTTTAGTGAATGCGTAGTATAATAAATATTATGAATAATGTATATAACTAATAGATCGTTTGTAATTGTCTGAGCTCCGTAAGGGAAGGGATCCAAATATGCGACTAAGTGAACGTGATTCGAGACGATACAAATAATCGTTGGACTGGTTTCTAATTAGTATAAAATGTCTACGTACATACTAAGATGTCCGTCTTTACTGTGATACTATCGTGTTGCCATCAAAAATGAACGGGGTACCGACGAATAATGTCGAGAGACGGTCTAGGTATAGTACTCCCTATATGAATAAGCGTAAAAGTTCATTTTACAGATTAGAGAGACTACTCCCGATACGGATTTCGTTTCCCAAGGACGATGCTGAACGTTCCTATTCACGACCAAAGAATTTTTATAGTGTATCACTGAACTGAAAACGTGTAGAAGAGGGAAAAAGATGGGAAATTTACATTTGTAAAAGGTTCGGAGACGGAAACTACGAGGAAGTAGTTTCCAAAGATAAGGGAGAAACCTCCGGTATTGGGTAAAGATGCCGAAATAATGGAAATGCATCTACTGATGTTTGTACGTGTGTAGATTAGAATCAGAGACGAGAGTTGAGAATAAACATCAAAGGATAACCTGTAAAGACAGGTGTACAGGGTGCTTCAGTTACGTTGAAGACTTGAGGTGGAGATGACAGGGTTTCGTGAAGTGGATGGATGCAAGGGTCGGAACAATGTCGGTGTACTATCTTTCACTAAAAGGTAAGAACGGAGAAGGAGTGGTAGGTTTCCGGGTGTGTCAAAGGTGTGAAAAGAAAAAATATTTTGTGTGTAGTGAAGGGACTAAATTTTTGTTTTATTTATTTTTGATATAGAAAACTACTGAAGGACTACCGATCTCGATGTGACAGTTGTAACCATCGGAATCGGAGTACGCACGTACACTCGATTCAGCGAAATCAACACAAGTTACTATGACCTCACCCTATGGTACGGGCGAAGGTCCCCTAGAAGAGCTGAGTCCCAGTTTGGGTCTAGAGGGCGTGACGTCCGTCTAAGAAGTGGTGACTCGGTGGTCCCCCCGAGGTCGTAATCGAAACCTACCGATAAATTTAAATTTGACTGATGTCGATTTAGTTTAATTTTTAAGTTAAAGGGTCAACGTGATCTGTATACAATTCAGGAGTTGTACACCTATTGTCGAACGTCTGTGTCTTGTAAAGATAGTAGTGTCTTTCAAGATAATTTATAGAGACCAGATCGTTATGTTATTATCGTTTGCTGAATTCTGCCGACAGATTTAAAGGGGGTTAGACCGGCGTTAGATACTGGAAAAGATTTGAAGATGGTTTTAGGAATACGTACAAAATCAGTGTTCACTTAAATTACCTCGGGTTTCTTAGTTCCGCTTCCAAAAGGTCCTACTCCCTCCGTAAACGGTCATGGAACCTCTTCCTAGATACCTTCCCCTTCTTTAGTTTCCTCAATCTCTATTGTCTGACCCCCACCACACCACCACCACCCCCTTTTTTCTCACACGAGTCAGTACAGGCTGAGGAACGCTGGGGTACTTGATATCGGACGGTCCGAGGAGACAGGTACCCTAAGAGGTCCGTTCTTATAGCCTCACCCAACGGTAAAAGTAGAGGTCCCCTAGGAAGGACTGGGTCCCTAACTTGGACTCAGAGAACACAGAGAACGTAACCGTCCGAAGCTATGAAGCGATGACACGGTGGACCTTTCGGATGTTCAATCCTTCCTTGCCTTGAAGTCTGGATTCTAAAATCGGGATCTCTTTCTTACACAACGTCCCCTCTTTTGTACTCGTAACCTCAGTCTTATAAAGTAGCTTTAAGTCCACAATCAACTTAATCTTCTATTGAGGAGAGTTCGATCAGACTGGACTTTTCTTTGGGTAACGGAGTTGAACGAGTGACTTACGTTCTTTCTCATTGTCTTAGGTTTGATCCTCCCAGTTCCTTCGTCTCCCAGAGTCCTTGAGATTCCCACGATTCTGACAAACTGACTGAGGAAAGAAAAGGGGGACTAAAAGAGAGTGTAGTCGTACTAAGAGAAAGTGATATCTAGTCGTAAGAGGTCGACCACCCTTTGTACCGATGACTGCATAGTGATTAAGTATAGAATGTCTAAGGTAATTGAAAGAGAGTCGGACTCGGAATGGTATGGTCCTTCAGTGAGCTACCGACTTGCCCCCAGTCCACGAACGGAATCGCTTTACAACAGTTTCGTTACTACACGACCCTATTAGTTGACACCGGTCTTCCTGTAATAGAACATTTCATATCATTAACCCCTCTACTCCTTCTCTAGTCGGAGAGTGTCTACTGTGATTTAGAGATCGACTCATACGGGGTAAAATGGTGAACTTAAAACCAGTCCACGTATGTAATAGTCCCGAAGGGGTCCCCGAGTCCCCATTTCTTAGACGGGCGTCACGTCCTTTATGTCCTCTACATCCAAGGTAGGGACCGAGTCCTTCTAGAGGACCTTTTCCCTTACCGATGGGTGAGGTCATAAGACGGACACTTTAGGGTACCTGTCTCTTCGGACCTTCCGATGTCAGGTACCCCACCGTTTCACAACCTGTACTGATTTCGTTACTCGTGTGTGTGTGCGTGTATAATAGACAATTTGAAAAAAAAAAAAAAAATTCTTTTTTCAGTTGTAGTAATATTCATGATTGAATCCCGGTTCTTAAAGACCCAAATTTTTTACTTTTTTCAATCGTACTGTAATTTTTTAAAAATGAGATTTAATCTCAGAGAAAATTAATTTAAAGGTAATTTTTCAATTGATTTAGAGACTCTGTAAATTTATATTCTCTTATGTCTTGTCTTACTATCTTATATCTGATCTTACTGAACGGTGATTAGATCATTTTCCATTTCAGTTCTAAATCGAGATCTAAAAGACTGAGGTTACTGGCATAAGTATTTAGAAGTTTCCAACCCGTCACGGACCACCTTCCACCCCAACCCCCGTCCCCTCCCACATTCCGGTGTGACAAGTGAAGTGTTATCTAAGAAAAGATTCGTCGTCTTTGAAATCCAAAGTTTGAAGGAAGGGGAAAGTCTTTCAAATTAAAAGAGAGAAGTGGCTCAAGTAGAATTACAAATTCTACTTCTCTAGAAAGGAAAGATTGACGACGGCTTGATTTTTGTAGGAGGAAAGGTAAACTGACTTGACAAAAATTCACATCATAGATACCGATGATAGAGTGGAAAAATGTTTGATAATTAATATAAAGTTAAGAATTTTTTACGTGGTTCATGAAGGATGTATTGTTAATGACTAGATCCGTGATTCCTATATTTTTACTTTCTGTGTCGGGAATAGGATTTTCTTTGTTTGGGTAAACTGAAGAGAGGTCGACGGGGTTTTCTTTGACGTGATTGATCTCATCTGTTCCTCGAGGTGGAACTATTTAATTACATACGAATACCAGGTATTGGAACGATTAAACTGAAACGACTAGAGTGTTTAGAGTGGAGCAATTATGGTAATTTTGATAAGAGAGAACCCAAAAATTTCTGATAAAGAAGGGACAAAGTGAAACTGGTCTCCGACCAAAGAAATAATAAAAGAGTAATGAACATAAGATGTTCCGAGTTGGTACCGGGAAACAAGAATGATATAGAAACGAAATCTTTCACTGACCGGTGTATTAAATAATAGGTTTAACCCAATTGGTGACTCGCATTTTCCCCTTTGTGATAATTATTAATATAACCCTATGTTGAATTCGTCAAACCTTTTTGACCTAGTATACCAAAGGACGAATTTGTGGAAGTTACCAAGGGAAGGGGTCTAAAACTACGTTTTGTGTATTTTAAGACAAATCTTGATTAATGGAGAACATTCAATTCTTAACTACGAAAACTTGACACCACGACCTCTTCTGAGAACTCTCAGGGAACCTGATGTTCCTCTAGGTTGGTCAGGTAAGACTTCCTCTAGTCGGGACCCACAAGAAACCTTCCTTACTACGACTTCGCCTTTGAGGTCATGAAACCGGTGGAGTACGCTTCTCAACTGAGTAACCTTTTTTGAAACTACGACCCTCCCTAACCCCCGTCCTCCTCTTCCCTTGCTGTCTCCTACTCTACCGACCTACCGTAGTGGCTGAGCTACCTGCACTAAGACTCACTTGAGGCCCTCAACCACTACCTGTCCCTCCGGACCGCACGACGCTAAGTACCCCAGCGTCTCTCAGCCTGTGCTGACTCGCTGACTTGACTTGACTTGACTTCAATTTACATGTGGAAAAAATGCCGGTAGAGAGTTTAGACGAAGTTTTAGATGGAAGTGAGTCAGGAATCTCTGTGACTCTGCAATCATGGAGATCACATTTCAAAGTAAACTGAAGGAGGGGTAGGTTGTCTCTGAAGTAATGAAGAGGGGCCAGTCGTCCCGGGTCTTTGATAATTCTTCGGGGTAATAGGTCTACTCTTTTCCCTCCAAGTGGTGTAAGAGACCCCTTCCTTTACCGATGAGTGAGGTCATAAGGACGGATCTCTTAAGGTGCCTCTCCTCGGACCACCCGATGTCAGGTACCCTAACGTCTCTCAGCCTGTGCTGACTCTCTGACGGTGAGTGTGGTGTAGTTTTTGGACATAATTACGATGTTTCACCATCGTAATACTAAGATTCGGTCAAGAATTGAAGAGTTTCAGGTATGTAAATTACTGATACCTATAATTAATGTCTATATTTAAGTTACTCATCTACATTAGTTTTCTGAATGATTTTAGATCTATAACAAGAAATATAGTATATAATTGTGGTATATTTGATAAGATTTACTCTTTTTTTCATTTTAGTAAAGTCAGAGGACGGATATTTAGAAAGTACCAAAGGAGTAGTTTGTCTAATGTAATTCAGTAATTACTACCCTAGGGTTTAACGAAAAGTTCCAGATAAAGGGTCTTGAGGTCTCCGTATTTACTCAATGTTAAGGGACTTGTCTGGTACTGGAATGGCAATTTGAGAGTTATAAGAAGTGGACCATTTGGCCATGAGGAGGGGTGTTTGGTATTTTACGACGGAGAAGGCAATTCTATAAGGGTCACAGGACTTCCTCTAAACCAGGATAAAATTCAAAGGTGTTGTGACATCTGTCTGTAAATAACATTGTAGACAGTGTAAGGAAACATTGAATGTACAGATAGTGAAGACTATCGTACACTTAAGAAGATACTGTCCAAAAACCGAGAGGTCCGGAGCGTAAGGTAGAGACGTGGGAAAGACAGGTCTTTTGATATGACGTGTGTCACATATGAGTTTATTATAGATCATTTATTTACTCACCTGTTCACAGGAAATGACTAGTTTGTGGAAGTCATCGAAGAGTAGACAATTTTCTTACGGTGACTGTCGTCTTCTTTAAAGTAGCCGAAAACGGACTTAAGGTCTCAGAACTAATCTAAAGTCTACTTAAAATTACTGACTATTGAAAAGTTATGATTAATGGTGGTTGACTGACAGAAGACGTGACCATTTGATGTCAAAAGACATTACCAAAGGGTTTGTACGGTCTCTATGAGGACTTCAGGACAGGATTTTTAAGTACGTCGTTTCTCCTAAGATCCCTCTCCCGTCTTATCTTTCGTCGTCCTTAGAGACGAGTGGACTCGCTGTTACCGTCCCCGTGTTAGACAGAGTCCAATTGATAAAACTTTGAGACCTGATTGCTTCAGAGCATTGAAGGTCCCCTTTCGAACGAACCATTTGACGTCGATTAAGACCAGGTAACTCTTCCACCACGTGAACTTCAGGGGGGAGGGGGTAGGGTCGGTACACCGTCCGTCGACACGTGCACAAGGACCTCGTCGGACGTGTGTCGTACACCCTTGGTCCCACCCGTTTTTCCTGGGCCAACGGTTCATGGTCCGTAGACACAGGACTGACGTCTGACGACGAAGGTCGAGTGTCTCCACGTCTGTTTCTTCACCCGTGTAGGGACCACGTGGAGGGAGTTAACAAGGTTGAGGAAGGAGAGACCGACTTCACTGAAGGTCCCCTAAAGTTCCTGACCACAGGAAGGGAGGGAGGGAGGAAGTAAAAAGGAGAAAAATAGGAAGGGTCTCGACCTGTAATTTTTTGTTCACGAAGATACCCCTTTTAATCTTTCACTGGTGTGTGTGGGTCCGTTTCCGAGTCTTTTCTTGACTCTTCTGGAATTCAGATGTGGAGTCCGAGTAGAAACCATGCCACTGTCCGGTGTTGTTAAGAAAAAAAAAAAGGATTACTTGTTTTGGTCATTGCTTGTTGTCGTTTGGGGCCCCTTCTCACTTTAAGACTAAAGGTCTCAATGATGTAATAATTTAGATTTGTGGGTCAAAAGTTACTTGTTAGTGTTCTGTATGTTTCTTGTCCTTTAATACCGGTTAAGTTCCCCTTTTTTTTCAGTCGTTTTGACAGGGACTTTTTCAGGACTACCATCTGTCTAATCTATCTGAAATTTTGTTGACAGACTTTCTACGAGTTTCAGGATTTCCTTCTACATCTCTTTCGGTCCTTTTACCATGTACTTATTTTACCTTTATAGTTGTTTCTCTCTCTTTTTGGATTTTTCGTAAACTCTTTTTTTGAGACCTCGACTTTTTATTTTAATTTACTTCTTTCTTAGCCGTTTGTTCTTCTATCCTGTTGCCTTTAATAGTTCGAACACCCTGACTTTCCTTTTTTTTTTGTACTTCTACTTGCTCGGATTACCTGGGCACCCTTTAGTACTTCGTCTGGTCGTGCAAATGACAGTTTAGAGGCCTTCCTCTTCTGTCCGTTCCTCTTCACTCGTGCACTTCTTTGTTGCCGACTTTTACAGGGTTTAGATTATTTTCTGTACCTATCCTTGTAGGTTCTTCGAGTTGTTTGGGGTTTATTTTACCTGAGTTTCTCTACGTAATGTTAATTTGAAATAGAAAGTTGTTTCTCTCCTAGAACTTTCGTAGTTCACTTGTCACCTAGTAGTGTATGTTTAGTATGTAGAGTGTTTCCCAATTATAGGTCTTATATATTTCTTTAGATTCTGAGTTGTTATTGTTCTCTTTTGTTTGTACGCCTAATTTTTTACCCGTTTCCAGAAATTTTCTACAAAGATGTTTATCGGTTATAGGTGTACTTTTATACAAGGTGTAACAATTAGTAGTACCCTTATGTTTAATTTTAATGTTACTCCATTCTGGAGTGTGAGTAATCCTACCCAGTGATAGTTTTTGGAGCCTTTTGTTCACAACCACTTCTACATTTCTTTGTCCTTACGGACATATGATACCCACCCTTTCATTTTACCACGTGGACGACACCTTTAGTCTTACGACTGACAGGTTTTATACTTTTTATCTTAATAGTACTATAACGACCCAGTTAAGTTGACTATCTGTATAAATTAATTTTCATCCGAGAATTTCTCTATATACATGAGGATTCGAGTACCGTCGTAATGGGTGGTGTCGATTTTTTACTTTCGTAGGGTAAACGGATAACTGTCCACTTACTATTCGTTTTACAGTGTATATGTGTGTTACCTTATCATAAGTCGGAATTTTTCCTTCCTTTAAGACGGTATACGATATTGTACCTAGTTGGTACTCCTATGGCTCACGTTAATCGGTCGGCATTTTTCTGTCTATGACATACTAAGTCGAATATATCCATGAATTTTCCTTAGTTATGGTATATTTGTCTTTTGTTTACCACCAATGGTCCCTGAGCTCTCACGCAACCTGACGTTCCTCTAGGTTGGTCAGGTAGGATTTCCTTTAGTCAGGACTTATAAGTAACCTTCCTGACTACGACTTGGACTTCGAGGTTATGAAACCGGTGGACTACGCTTCTTGACTGAGCAACCTTTTCTGGGACTACGACCCTTTCTAACTTCCGTCCTCCTCTTCCCCTACTGTCTCCTACTCTACCAACCTACCGTAGTGGTTGATTTACCTGTACTCAGACTCATTCGAGGCCTATCCGTCCGGACCGTACGACGTCAGGTACCCCAGCGCTTCTCAACCTGTGTTGACTCGTTCACTTGACTTGACTTGACTTGGTCCCTGATCCCTCTTCTTTAACACTCCATAATAAATTTTCCAAATCTCAAAGTTAAAACGTACTACTTTTTCTCAATACCCCTACGTACCTTACTACCAACGTGTAATACTTATATAAACCATGGCTACTTGAAGTCAAGTCAAGTCAGCGAGTCAGCACAGGCTGAGAAACGTTGGGGTACTTAACGTAGTGCGGTCCGGAGGGACAGGTAGTGGTAGAGGACCTCAAGTGAGGCTGAGAATTTTTACCAATTCTGCCACCTATAATACACTGCACATAAAATGATGTTAAAAATTTTAACCTTTTTTTTTTCTGTTGTTGTGTACATGTTCACCTTTGTTTCCTATATACCCTTGTTTCCTATATACCCTTTATCGATATGACAAAGGAGTTAAAAGGACTAAATATAAATCGTTTCAAAATCCAAGTGTCCTTTTATATATATATCCGAAGGGACCACCGAGTCATTTCGTAGACGGACGTTACGCCCTCTGGGCCCAAGCTTAGGACCTAGTTCTTCTAGGGGACCTCTTTCTTTGCCGTTAGGTGAGGTCGTGAGAACGGACCTTTTAGGGTTCCTGCCTCCTCGGCCTATCCGATGTCAGGTACCCCAGCGTTTCTCAGTTGATAAATATATATGTGATATATCACATAAAATTTTCATATGTTCTCAGAACAGGTTTTACAGAAAGGGAAAAGAAATTGGAGAAGTTTCAGATGGGTGAGGACTCGTCGGCCGTCGTTGGAGATGAGATTCTCGAAAGGAGTGGAGATTGAACTGAAGAGAGGAGCTTTACCGATGTACGTACGACACGTACGATCCAGCGAAGTCAGTACAAGTTGAGAAACACTGGGACACCTGACATCGGACGGTCCTAGAAGACCGGTTTCCTAAGAGGTCCTTTCTTATGGTCTCACCCAACGGTACGGGAGGAGGTCCCCTAGAAGAACTGGGTCCCTAGTTTGTCCGTAGAGAATGTACAAGACACAACAGTCCGCCCAGGAAATGGTGATCGCGGTGGACCCTTCGGGTCTAAGGATGTTTTTTATGTAATTTGATAGTTCTGGTTATATCTATTCTACTTAATTTGTACATAATATTCTTATTGTAGACATTTTAAATTCAATTTGAGTGAATTTCATATACTGTTTAAGAATTTCTCGACAAATGTCGACCTTTTTAATTCAAAGAAGTAAGTCGGATGTGTATAAATGACAAATTTTAAACGGTCGGTATTCTCCTGGATTTTTATGTGACCACTTCCCTTTTCGTTAGGGGTCGGAGTCCTTCAGTTGTCAGATTACCTCCTTTGTTCGTTTGTGTATGCTTTCATAGTTGACATGAGTGACGATACTTTCTTCGATCACCCGTAATCTCTCGATCCTTCCCCGTACTGTCCATACCAGAAAGTCTATTTTGTCCACCAGTCCTTCTAAAGAGACTTCCCTTCTACCCCTCCACAGCTGGTGCCATTTTCGTCCCTCTTCTCTTAAAATACATCTTCTTATCTTAACACTTTTCCAAGTATATTATGGGTATTAACATTCATTTCGGTCATTTGACCCGAAGGGCCCATCGAGTCACCATTTCTTAGGTGGACGGTTACGTCCTCTGTTCTCAAGCTAGGGACCAGGCCCTTCTGTTCTGGGGTGTACGACGCCTCGTTGATTCGGACTCGTGGTGTTGATGACTCAGACCCGAGATCTCGGAGCCTTGATGTTGATGACTCGGGTGTGCGACGTTGATGACTTCGGCACACGGGGTCTCGGGTACAGGGTGTTGTTCTCTTCGGTGACGGTGTTCTTTAGGTATCTGGAACTGATCTCTCGTCGGGTCTGAGTGACGTTGATTTCTTTTCCTTCCTTCTGGGTCGTGTCGATTTTTATTTATTTATTAAAAAAATTTTTTAGTCGAAAAAATTTTTTTCATTTCGGTTATTTGACTTTGACTCCTTCTGTTCATTTTATGTGTATTCCCTCACAAACCCCCCTTTAAATGATTAAAACCAATAAATGTGTTTTGTCATCTTCCTTGGGTGAAGAATAAAAGAATGAACCTCGATTTCGTTTCTTGTACCTCCTTTTTTATCTCGGTACACCTTAGGTTTTTGGTTTTGTCTCTTTGTGTTACTTTACTTGTGTGTGAATGTCTACATCTCTTGTTTATCCACCAACGGTGTTTCCTCTCCCCTACTTTATCCACTTTCTCTAATCCTCAATGTTTTGGAGACCAATATTGTATTTATTTGGTGTTCCTACTTTGTCTGTCGTGTTCCATACACCAGTGATTATAACGTCATTGAAACATATCCCTGTCCCCCACTGGTCTGAATAGTACCACTATTAAAGAATCATATATATTTATAGTCTAGTGATACATCGTACGGACTTTGGTTTTATTATCATATAATTGTTGATATGAAGTGAATTTTTCGAGAATGAAATCAGTGAATGATCGGTATTCTGAACCCGTAGAGTAACCTGTAAAAGTTCAGGGACAAAGGAGTAGATAGTTTATTATGTTGGTCGTAATTTACAAAAAATGAGAGTACATATGTTTTTTTTTTTTTTTTTAGTCCTAATACTTACGGTAAGACTGGTCTTCTGATTTTGCGTTGTTCTTTCAATAGTCTGGAGCTATTTATAAGAGATTTCTGTTAGTACTTACGTATTGTAAGGTGACTCACCTACGTAGTATGAAACAAAGGAATGTTTACCTATAAATGTGTTAGAGAAATAAAAACGGGATTATTTGAGTACTTTCTTAATGGAGATGTGAGTTCAGAGAATGAACTCAGTCTTCCCAAACGTGAACCAGTTGTTTTGGGTAAGTTTCCCAAACTATCCATAATAATGGATAATTTTAATAATGGATAGTTTCAACGGTTTCTCAGCCTGTGTTGACTCGTTAACTTGTAATAATGGTCAAACGAGGGGTCTCACGGACACCATTAAGTGTGAGAATCTATTTTTCTATTCTTATTTGTCCTATTTTTCACCTATACTTTACTTCTATGGTTGAAAAGAATGGAAACGGTTGTGTCCAGTATTAAGCTTCTTTAACTTAAGATCTTAAGATTGTTTAAGATCTTTAAACAATTAAACTATCTCCTGCTAAAACAAAAATTCGAAAAATGTACTACGAAAAATGTACCAAAAAGATCATCAGTACATGTCTACACTCTCAACCTGGTATTTCTTCCAACTCCAGGCTTCTTAACTACGAAAACTTGACAACACGAGTTCTTCTGAGCTCTCAGGGAACCTGTCGTTCCTCTAGTTTGGTCAATTAGGAGTTCCTTTAATCAGGACTTATAAGAACCTTCCTAACTACGACTTCGACTTCGAGGTTATGAAACCGGTGGACTACACTTCTCGACTGAGTGACCTTTCCTGGGACTACGACCACTTTTGACTCCTGTCCTCCTCTAACCCTCTTGTCTCCTACTCTACCAACCTCCCGTAGTGGCTGAGTTACCTGTACTCAAACTCGTTTGAGACCCTCTGTCACTTCCTGTCCCTTCGGACTACACGACGTCAGGTACCTCGACGTTTCTCAATTTGTACTTACCACAAATGAGAGGAGACCAGACACCGGTAAAGAGTCTAGACGGGACAAAGACTTCTGGAACTGTCAAAACTCTTCATGACCAGTCCGTAAAACATCTTTCGGTGTGAGACCTAAAAAGACAAAAAAAAAAAAAAAAAAAAAGAGAGTAACAATCTAATCCCAATGCCCAATAACCCATCTAGAGTAATGTAACAGAGTTCCCGTATACGATAGTTTTATTAAATACTGATAATTACGATTAAAACTCCTAGTGGACCTACTTGACGACAAAGATCCAAAGGGGTGACAGTTCAATGACGGGGTGGAGGTGGTGTATAAGTGTCCTCAATGACAGACCTTCGTGACATTCTTTACCTCGTCACCCTCCCAAATTCGAGATGGAGGAACTCGTCCTTCATTTGATGTAGTAGAAAACCTTAAGACATGTCCTCTGAACAGAGAAGAGGGGATGAATAGATAAGTCAGTGAATGAATATACTTATGGATAAACAAATACCAATGAAAAATTGAAGTCCAATTTTAGGTTGTAATACAATAAATAAAACAACGAGGTTAACGAGGTCAAAACCGGTGACCCTAGAAAAAGTCCAACCGAGGACACAACCCAACCGTACGAGGTTGAAAAAAGAAAAAAAAGTTATAAAGGAATGAAAGACCAGGGTACTCTGTGAGGTCCAAGTAAAACATATAAAGGACGGGTTTTTGTCTGAGCGACAAAAAGGTACCTCGGGGACTTACAAAAATGACCTCTTGTCATAATCTTTGGTTCTAGATCCACCACCCTCTGTAATGATGAAAAATTTTGAGATTGTTATAAACTACCTTTACCGTTCTATGATAAAAATAAACGAAACCTTGTTGACAGTTGAAGTTTTATGAATAAAAAAGTTCTGGACAGAATATGATTCAACAAAGAATCATGTGTTATCTTGTTAACGAAAAGGAAATATAGTGTCTTTACTGTTATGAAATTTATAGTGACCACAAAAGAGGTGGACGATTACGTTTTAAAGGTCTGTGAAGCTTCAGAGGTTGTCGAGTTTCTTAAAGACACTCGGAACTGTCCTTTATGGAAGTCGGAACCGACATGTAATCTTAGTTGACCCTTTAGATTTTTAGAGTACAGGTTTTTTGTAGAGTTTGGTTGAGGTAGTTTTGGAGACTCCCACCCTTCATAACAAGATTTCCAGAGTCCCCTAACGTCAAACATAAATTCGATCTCTTTGTGGTTACCTCAGAAAGTGTGCCGGAGTGACTCTCAAGTAACGGTGACTCTCGTGACGACTCATTACGGCGGACGTGGTCCGTGTCTAGTGGAGGGATGAGGAGACGTCTTTGTGACGCACAGGTATTTTACGGTCTCGAATTCCAAGACGGAAAAAACTTTGTTCCTTCTTATAAGACGAGGGAACGATCTAATGGAGTATTCTTTATATGTATTCATCGTGACGAATACTGAATTGTTCTACTAAACAATTTAATATAAAAATTTCTATTGAAAACAACTAAGGTATTTTTGAATATGGGTGGGATAAGAGTATCCTAAGTGTGTACGGAAGTCTCCAGACCGGTATTCTATTTTGAGTCATTAAGGGTAGTACGTTATAAGTCTTAGTAATAGGAAAAGGTTTCTGGTTCTAAAAGGAATTTCCAAGTTGGAGAAAAAAGGAGACTCCATGTGACTCGTATTAGTACCGTTGTAGTCTTCGGTTTGGGTCGAGTTGAGGTCTGACTGAGTGATTTAGGGTGTTTACGGTATTATCTTCATCTTCGCACGGGTAAAGGTTCATATTTACGATGAATAAAGTTCGAGATGACAAGATATGTTTCGTAGTCCGAAATTTAATTTTAACATTTTATATGTGTTTTCCCCCTTTTTTTTGGAATGACTTTCTTTATTTCATCGGTTCTTTGTCTCTGAGTATGTACTGGACCTACAGCTTTTATAGTCTTTCCCTGAAATTTTATTGATGTAGGTGAAAGAGAAATGATCTGACCTTCTTTAAAAAAAGGATTCAAATTAGTGAACTTTTCTATTAACTCTCAGATTTGATCTTGTGATTATTACATAATATGCCGAATATTGTAAATTTTAATTTACGTACGATAATTATCGTGTTTTCTTTCTTTTATCTTAATATGTTTTATACTGTATTTAAGAAACTTTCGTCTGACATTATTGAATTTCTACATGTGATATTTGGGTTCCCGTTTGGTGTAATTGTCAGACTTTTTGTTTTCAGTATACTAGTAGAGTTATCTACACCTTCTTTGAAGACTGTTTTGATTTGTCGGTAAGTACTAAATTTTGTTGAGAGTAGTTTCGTCCAGACCTCCCTGTATAGAGTTGTATTATTTCCGGTAAATACTGTTTTAGTGTCGATTTTAATATGAGTTTCCACTTTTCGACTTTCAAAAAGGACATTCTAATTTTTGTTCTGTTCCTATGGATGAGAGTATTAAAAATAAAGTGTCTCATAACCTTCAGGATCAGTCCCGTTAGTCTGTTCTTTTTTTATTTATTTTCCTTCGATTAATCATTCCTTCTTCATTTTGACAGTGACAAACGTCTACAGTACTGGGATATATATCTTTTAATATCTTAGGTTATTTTGGACTTGAGTAGTGATTTAAACTATTTCACCGTCCTATGTTTTAACTGGATGTCTTTTCTAAAGACATCTAACGTAAGTATATGTGATTGTCGTGTGATAGTCTTCCTCTTTAATTCCCCTTTTTTTAGTGTGAATGGTGACGTAGCTTCTCTTATTTTATAGAACCTTATTTGAATTGATTCTTCCATTTTCTAGATATAAACCCTTTGACATCTGTCACATTCTATTGTGTCTCTCGATACGAACAAGTACCTAACCTTCTTAATTGTGACAGATTTATTTATATGATGGGTTCTGTTAGATATATAAGTTAGGTTAGGGTAATTTTGTCAGTACCGTAAAATGTGTTTTGATATTGTTAGTCAGGATTTTCTAAGACTTATTGACTTCGTTAAAACTTTTTCTTCTTGTCTCGACCAATAGTACGCGGGACTGAAGTCTGTTATGATGTTTCGATGTCATTCGTTTTCTCATACATTGACTGTGTTTTTGTCTATGTGTCTAGTTGTCTTGTCTCTCGGGTCTTTATTTGGGTGTGCATACCGGTTAATTAAGTGTTGTTTCCTCCGTTCTTATATGTTCTCCCTTTCAGTTGGAGAAGTTATTCAACACTCCCCTTTTGACCTGTCGATGTATCTTTTCTTATTTAATCTTGTAAAGGAATGTAACATATGTTGATATTCTGGACTTTGGTACTTTGAGGATCTTCTTTTGTGTCTTGTAATATAGTATTTAACATTATCAGATAGAAAACCTATACAGAGGATTCATATCCTTTGTTTTTATTTTATTTGTTTACTCTGGAGTCAAGTCAAGTCAAGTCATCGAGTCAGCACAGGCTGAGAGACACTGGGGTACTTAGCGTCGTGCGGTCCGGAGGGACAGGTAGTGGTTGAGGGTCTCAAGTGAGTCTGAGTGCAGGTAGTTCAGGCACTACGGTAGGTCGGTAGAGTAGGAGACAGCAGGGGAAGAGGAGAACGGGGGTTAGGGAGGGTCGTAGTCTCAGAAAAGGTTACTCAGTTGAGAAGTGTACTCCACAGGTTTCATGACCTCAAAGTCGAAATCGTAGTAAAGGAGGTTTCTTTAGGGTTCTAGAGGAAATCTTACCTGACCAACCTAGAGGAACGTCAAGTTCCCTGAGAGTTCTCAGAAGAGGTTGTGGTGTCAAGTTTTCGTAGTTAAGAAACCACGAGTCGAAAGAAGTGTGAGGTTGAGAGTGTAGGTATGTACTGGTGTCCTTTTTGGTATCGGAACTGATCTGCCTGGAATCAACTGTTTCTTTACAGAGACGAAAACTTATATGATAGATCCAACCAGTATTGAAAAGAAGGTTCCTCATTCTCAGAAAATTAAAGTACCGACGTCAGTGGTAGACGTCACTAAAACCTCGGGTTTTTTATTTCAGACTGTGACAAAGGTGACAAAGGGGTAGATAAAGGGTACTTCACTACCCTGGTCTACGGTACTAGAAGCAAAGGACTTACAACTCAAAATTCGGTTGAAAAGGTGAGAGGAGAAAGTGAAAGTAGTTCTCCGAAAATTCAAGGAGAAGTGAAAGACGGTATTCCCACCACAGTAGACGTATAGACTCCAATAACTATAAAGAGGGCCGTTAGAACTAAGGTCGAACACAAAGAAGGTCAGGTCACAAAGAGTACTACATGAGACGTATCTTCAATTTATTCGTCCCACTGTTATATCAGAGCTGCGTGAGGAAAAGGATAGACTTTGGTCAGACAACAAGGTACAGGTCAAGATTGACAACGAAGGATTGGACGTATGTCTAAAGAGTTCTCCGTCCAGTCCACCAGACCATAAGGGTAGAGAAAATCTTAAAAGGTGTCAAATAACACTAGGTGTGTCAGTTTTCGAAACCGTCTCAGTTACTTCGTCTTTATCTACAAAAAGACCTTGAGAGAACGAAAAAGGTTTACTCTGGATTAGTTTGAATTTATATATTCGTAGAGTATGTTACATCATAGATTTTTCGTTTTTCGGGTTAGTTTTTTACCCATCTTCTGGATGTATCTATAAAAGGGTTTCTCTGTATGTTTACCGGTTATCCGTATACTTTTCTACGAGTTGTTACGATTAGTAGTCTCTTTACGTGAGTTTTTAGTGTTCCCTCATAGTGGAGTATGGACAGTCTTACCGATAATAGTCTCTCTGGTGTTTATTGTTTGCAACTACTCCTACACCTTTTTTTTTTCTCTTGAGCGTACGTGACAACCACCCTTACATTTAACAATGTGGCTGTTACCTTTTATCATACTTCCAAGGAGTTTTGTGATTTTTGTCTTGATGTTATATTAGGTCGTTAAGACGAGGATCCATGTATAAGTATCTTTTATTTTTGTCATAAACTTTTGTATGTGTGTCGGGTTATAAGTATCGTGATAAATGTTGTCCTTTCCATTGTCTTCGTTGGATTCACAGGTCGTTGTCTACTTACCTATTTCTTCTTCACTATACGTGTGTGTATGTGTACATGTAACTTTGTGATGAGTTAATATTTTTTTCTTATTTTAAAACGATAAACGTCGTTGTACCCGCCTAGTTAAAGATGGTTTATAAATATCATTTTGATTGTGATGTGTTCGGGAAGGTCTTTTGTCTTACCATCTTTTGTTAAAGGTTGAGTAAACGATTCCGATCGTGTTACGACTATAGTTTTGACAATCGTTTCTTTATGATTCTTCTGAGGGTTAGTTATAGGAAGTACTTGTACCAGAGTTTTTTGGATTTGTTCGGAATCTTTCCTTACTTTCAGTCTATGTACGAGACTGTAACTACTTGAGACTGTTGTTACACGGTTCATGTTTTTCTGTCTACGTTTTCCTGTTTGTTAGATTCAAAGATTAATATATTCCATAGATTTTAGTAGTTTAAGACTCTGTCTTTAATCTTGTTATCAATGGTCATCAATGTCTTCCCTTTGTCCCTTAATAATAAAGTATACATACCCGAGTTATTTCCTGTCTTTACCATACCTGGATTGTCTTCGTCTTCTATAATTCTTATCCACCGTTCTTATGTGTCTTCTTGACATGTTTTTTCGAGAAGTGCTGGGTCTATTAGTGCTACCACAAATAATGTGAGTGGATCTCGGTCTGTAGGACCTTATACTTCAGTTCACCCGGAATCCTTCGTAGTGATGCTTGTTTCCATCACCTCTACTATCTTAAGGTCAACTCGATAAAGTTTAGGATTTTCTACTACGACATTTTCACGACGTGAGTTATACAGTCGTTTAAACCTTTTGAGTCGTCACCGGTGTGGGATCATTTCAGTACGAGTTTTAAGAGGTTCGGTCCGAAGTCGTTATGCACTTGGTGCTTGAAGGTCTACAAGTTCGACCAAAATCTTTTCCGTCTCTTTGGTCTCTAGTTTAACGGTTGTAGGTGACGTAGTAACCTTTTCGTTCTCTTAAAGTCTTTTTGTAGAGAAAGACAAAGTGACTGATACGGTTTCGGAAACTGACACGTAGTGTTATTTGACACCTTTTAGACTTCCTCTACCCTTATGGTCTGGTGGACTGGACGGAGGACTCTTTGGACATACGTGCAGTCCTTCGTTGTCAATCTGACCTGTACCTTGTTGTCTGACCAAGGTTTATGCCTTTCCTCATACAGTTCCTACACATGACAATGGGACGAATAAATTGAATATACGTCTCATGTAGGTACTCTTTGCGACCGGACCTACTTCGTGTTCGACCTTAGTTCTAGCGACCCTCTTTATAGTTATTGGAGTCTATACGTCTACTGTGGTAGACATACCGTCTTTCACTTCTTCTTGGAGAAGTATTTTCACTTTCTCCTCTCACCTTTTGAACCGAGTTTCGAGTTGTAAGTCTTTTGATTCTAGTACTGTAGGTTAGGGTAGTGAAGTACCGTTTATCTACCTCTTTGTCACCTTTGTCACCGACTGAAATAAAAACCCACGAGGTTTTAGTGACGTCTACCACTGACATCGGTACTTTAATTTTGTGCGAATGAGGAACCTTCCTTTCAATACTGGTTGTATCTGTCGTATAATTTTTTCGTCTCTGTAATGAAACAGTTGTTTCCAGACGGATCAGTTCCGATACCAAAAAGGTCGTCAGTACATGTCTACACTCTCAACCTGACATTTCTTTTGACTCTCGTCTTCTTAACTACGAAAACTTGACACCACAACCTCTTCTGAGAACTCTCAGAGAACCTGACGTTCCTCTAGGTTGGTCAGGTAGGATTTCGTCTAGTTAGGAACCACAAGTAACCTTGCTGACTACGACTTCGATTTTCAGGTTAGGAGACCGGTAGACTACGCTTCTCGACTGAGTAGACTTTTCTGGGACTACGACCCTTTCTGACTCCCGGTCCTCCTTTCCCCTGTTGTCTCCTACTCTACCGACCTACCGTAGTGGCTGAGCTACCTGCACTCAAACCCATTTGAGACCCTCAACCACGACCTGTTCCTCCGGACCTCACGACGTCAAGTACCCCAACGTTTCTCAAGCTGAACTGACTCGCTGACTTGACTTGACTTTACTTATCATATATATCTTCTTTCCCTATTACCTCAATTTCACCCGATTCTAGAACATGACAGAGACTCCTACAGTCTGAAACTTTTCAGTCCCTACATAGGAAATTCGAGATCAATTGTTACGAAGAGTTTTACACCAGGTACGTGATCACGACTCACGTTTGATAACATGTGTTACTTTTACCAATTGGTCGTGGTTTTACATTAGTGTATCTAGTGATCCGTGTGACGCATCAAGTCGACTAAAAAAAACCAACGTTCTGAAATATTATTTTCTTTGATACAATTGAATGTGACACCCTTTCGGGGGATAGAAAACCACCTGTCCCTCAAACATTCTTGACTTAGGTTTGTTAGTTTACGGTACTATTATTTATTACCACCTGTTGTGACTTAGGTGAATTTGTATCTTCATTTGAATTTATTTTCCCTCTAAAATATCTTGACATACATTTATAATCTTTAGGGTTATAACACAAGTAACCTTCTTGACTACAACTTTTACTTTAAGGTTATGAAACCAGTGGAATACCCTTCTCGACTGAGTAAACTTTTCTGGGATTACGACCCTTTCTAACTCCCGTCCTTCTCTTCCCTTTTCATTTCCTACTCTACCGACCTACCTTAGTGTCTGAGTTACCTGTACCCAAACCCATCTGAGGTCGTCACTCACTACCTATCTCTCCGGACCATACGACTCTAACTACCCCAACGTTTCTCAGCCTGAACTGACTCGCTCAGTTGACTTGACTTGACTACATCTCAAAGTAAAACTCTACTACTTTGTCAAGACCTCTATCTATCACCACTACCGACGTGATACTGACATGAATTTCGGTGGTTTAATGTACTTTTACCCATTTTGTCATTTAAAATACAACACTTATAATATGGTGTTATTTTTTAGGGATTTTACTATCGTTTGCATTAGGTCGTTATCTATTTTTTCCTATTATGTAATACTTCGTTGACTATAGATAGGTTTCTTACGACGAACTATATCTATTCGGTTTCTTAGTTGTTTCTCCGATAGTCTTCATTGTTTAAAATTATTCGATCACTTAAATAATGGTTCTATCTTCCGGGGTATATATGATTTGTTTTTTTATCATTTGAAATAACGTGTATCCAATAAAGAGTTATTTAGATTGAAATTTTTTGTTTTGTTGTCTTTTGATTTATTATCACAACGGTCATCTGGAGGAATAGAACAAAGACAAAATTTGTTTTTACAGACAAAGATTACCTTTATATGATTTATATCACTGATTATTGAATTTATAGTTATATGGTTGATATTTATATATTATATAAATATATAATATATATATTTAAATAATGTATTTTAATATAAATAATATATGTAATTTTTGTCCAATTTTGTAAATGATAATAAATCTTATAAATGATAATAATTTGTGATTTATCATTACAATGGTAATAAATTTTATATAATAATTTGTATAATGATATAATAATTTATAATAGTTTATATAAGAGTTACGTAATTATATATTACCATATTATATATATACAATTACAATTATATTATAATACATAATTAATGTATGTGTTGGGATTGATTAATTACTATATATTTGTGTATAGTTACACAATATTATATATAATTATATGTATAGTTATAATTATGACTATATAATTATATAACTATGGTTGTATTTGTAATTATGGTAGTTAATTACATTTACAATTATATATTATATCTAACTATATAAATTATAATAGTTTGATAATTTTAAATTTTATATTATTTATACGAATAAAACATATTATTTATTTATATGATTTATATAACTGATCATTGAATTAGTACGTTTTACAGGTCGCCCTACTTCGTGTTCGACCTTAATTCTGACGGACCTCTTTATAGTTATTGGAGTCCATACGTCCACTGTGGTAGGAATACCGTCTTTGGCTTCTTGATTTCTCGAAGAACTCCTTTCACTTTCTCGTCTCACTTTTTTAACCGAATTTTGAGTTGTAAGTCTTTTACTTCTAGTACCGTAGACCAGGGTAGTGAAGTACCGTTTATCTCCCCCTTTGTTACCTTTGTCACTGTCTGAGATAAACCCCCCCGAGGTTTTTAGTGACGTGTACCACTGACTTCGGTACTTTAATTTTTTGTGAACGAGGAACCTCCTTATCGATACTGGTTGGATCTATCGTATAATTTTTCGTCTCTGTAATGAAACGTTGTTTTCAGGCAGATCAGTTTCTATACCAAAAAGGTCATCAGTACATACCTACACTCTCACCTTGATATTTCTTTCGACTGGTACGAAAACTTGACACCACGACTTCTTCTGAGAACTCTCAGGGAACCTGAGGTTTCTCTAGGTTGGTCAGTTAGGATTTCCTTTAGTCAGGACTTCTAAATAACCTTCCTGACTACGATTTCGACTTTGAGGTTAGGAAACCGGTGGACTACCCTTCTTGACTGAGTAACCTTTTCTGGGACTTCGACCCCTTTTAACTTCCGTCCTTCTCTTCTCCTGTTCTCTCCTACTCTACCAACCTACCGTAGTGGCTGAGCTACGTGTACTCAAACTCGTTCGAGACCCTCAACGACTACCTGTCCCTTCGGACCGTACGACGTCAGGCACCCCAGTGTCTCAGTCTGTCTTGACGCACTGACTTGACTTATTGAATTATTTCACCACACACACGACTCAGTACAGGTTGAGAAACGTGCCGGTACCTGACATTGGGAGGTCCGAAGAGACAGGTACCCTAAAGGATCCGTTGTTATGACCTCACCCAACAGTAAAGGAAGAGGTTCCCTAGAAGGGTTGGGTCCCTAGTTTGGGTGCAGACCACAGAGGACCCAACCGTCCACCTAAGAAATGGTACCGTGGTGGACCCTTCGTTGTACTATCTACAAAATTTTATATAAAATTTTATAGAAATTAGACATCAGGTAGTCGTCTAAAAAAAATTCACTGGTGTAAAATTTTTTACATCGGACTTTTCATAAAGTCTATTTTTATACCAAGGAGAAATTGGTTGGATACATTACTAACTATAGTTGGTAGAACTCGGAAGAAGTCTGTATAATATGAACCAAGTATCATATGTCATGAGAATTATAATGCAGTTAAAATAAATGACTATGATTCCTAAAAACAAAGATATCAACACAACTATTGACGAACTAACTATTAAAAGACATAACAATTCAAAATAAATACTCAATCAGTCAAAACAAGGTACATGACCTTCAGAAACGAAAATATGAAACGTACAAAATAACGGACCTATTTGATGACTATCTTTGTCCTTTTTCAAACGGGTATTTTGGTAGTCCTTATCCCAGAAAAATTCACTAAAAAAACATGTTGTAAAAGATAAAGATGACGTTATCATCTGAAAAGTTCAAAAGATGAAAAATTTTTAACTTAGGACCATCAACTATAAAGGAGGTTTAATTAAAAAACAGTCGTTAAAAATTTAAGAAGTTATATTGACTACGTGCCATTGGACCATCAATTCAAAGATGTAATTTTTAGGAGATTATGAGGAGACTTCAAGGATTACAGAGTTGTAAAACGATTTACTGAAGGATTCCAAATAACCAGTCAGATGGACCTAGAAAGTCAAGGGGATGAGTAAGATGGAAGAGTCAAAGAAGTTAAAACAAAAGTAAAAATAATATACGAAGAAAACCGATGCAAACTATCCATTGATAGAAAAAAGAAAGTAAATTGAATTTTTATAATTTACGTGTATATGTTGAACAGGACATGGGATATACTTTCTTTCACTTTCACTTCAACGAGTCAGCACAGGCTGAGAAAGACTGGGGTACCTGACATCGGATGGTCCAAGGAGACAGGCACCCTAAAAGGTCCGTTATCATGACCTCACCTAACGGTAAAGGAAGAGGTTATATACACATATACACATGGGATATATACACATAAATATATTTTCATATTGAAAATAAATAAATTAACCTTAACAATAAAAATTATTGACGTCGAATCCAAAGACACCTGTAGAAAGTAATTAAAGTTTAAAATAACGTGACATCGGTCTATTTTACCAGATAGTTTAAAGACGACACGTCTGAGATAACTATAAAACGACCAAAAGTCGTACCAATAGAAGGTATTTACAAGGTGTCTACGAACTCTTCTTCCTTATAAGAAGGGTTGTCTTTTCTTAAAACATGTCACAGTTCTCAACCTCATTACACTCTTTCCGCAAGTGAGCGCCTACCGTCTCTACTCTTTGACCGATATATACCCTTTCATTGTGTATTTGTCCGTATATTTCCTATTGCTCTAAGTCTTACTGAAGAAGATCTTCTGATAAATCAAACATTCCTTGATGGTTTGACAGAAGGTTTCACGGACGTAGTAAAACGTAAGGGTGGTTGTTACGTACTCTTCGGGACAACAAGGTGTAGGAACAGTTGGTAAACCTTAACAGTTGAAAAGTATAAAAGTCAAGACAAGTGAATTCAACGAGTCGACACAGGCTGAGAAACGTTGGTGTACTTAGCGTCGTACGGTCCGGAGGGACAGGTAGTGGTAGAGGGCCTCAAGTGAGTCTGAGTCCAGTAAGCTAAGGCACTACGGTAGGTCGGTAGAGTAGGAGACAGCAGGGGAAGAGGAGGGCGGGGGTTAGAGAGGGCCGTAGTCTCAGAAAAGGTTACTCAGTTGAGAAGGGTACACCACCGGTTTCATGAGCTCAAAGTCGAAATCGTAGTAAGGAAGGGTTCTAAGGGTCCCGACTAGAGGAAGTCTTACCTGACCAACCTAGAGGAACGTCAGGTTCCGTGAGAGTTCTCAGAAGAGGTTGTGGTGTCAAGTTTGCGTAGTCAAGAAACCGCGAGTCGGAAGAAGTGTCAGGTTGAGAGTGTAGGTATGTACTGGTGTCCTTTTTGGTATCAGAACTGATCCGCCTGGAATCAACCGTTTCATTGCAGAGACGAAAACTTATATGATAGATCCAACCAGTATTGAAAAGAAGGTTCCTCATTCGCAGAAAATTAAAGTACCGACGTCAGTGGTAGACGTCACTAAAACCTCGGGGGGTTTTATTTCAGACTGTGACAAAGATGACAAAGGGGTAGATAAAGGGTACTTCACTACCCTGGCCTACGGCACTAGAAGCAAAAGACTTACGACTCGAAATTCGGTTGAAAAAGTGAGAGGAGAAAGTGATAGTAGTTCTCCGAAAAATCGGGGAGAAGTGAAAGACGGTATTCCCACCACAGTAGACGTGTAGACTCCAATAACTATAAAGAGGGTCGTTAGAACTAAGGTCGCACACAAAGAAGGTCCGGTCGCAAAGAGTACTACATGAGACGTATCTTCAATTTATTCGTCCCACTGTTATATGTCGTAACTGCATGAGGAAAAGGATAAACCTTGGTCAGACAACAAGGTACAGGTCAAGATTGACAACGAAGGACTGGACGTATGTCTAAAGAGTTCTCCGTCCAATCCACCAGACCATAAGGGTAGAGAGAGTCTTAAAATTTGTCAAATAACACTAGGTGTGTCAGTTTCCGAAACCGTATCAGTTCTTTCGTCTTTATCTACAAAAAGACCTTGAGAGAACGAAAAAGGTACTAGGTCGTCTACAACCGTTAGACGAGACTAAGGAGACGGAAAAGATTTTGGTCGAACTTGTAGTCCCTCAAGTGCCAAGTACATAAGGACTTCGGATCGAACCTCTTAAAACTCGTAATGAAATGATCGTACACTCTACTCACGTTAACACGTCATCAAACTCGTAAGAAAACGTAACGGAAAGAAACCTTAACCTTACTTTTGACTGGAAAAGGTCAGGACACCGGTGACGACTCAAAAGGTTTATACTACCGTATAACTCACGTCGTGAAAGTGTCGAAGTAGAAAGTCCTAAACTTTATCGAGTTGACCTTAAGGTAGTGGAGGTGATCGAAACAAGCATCACTACCAAAGATTCCGGGTGAACTGAAGTGTAAGGTCCTACAGACCGAGATGTAATCACTAGTGTGGTAGTACTAATAGACCCAGTACTTCTAGAAAAGATATGTCAAGAAGGCACATAAGAACGGTGGAGAAGAATTATAGAAGACGAAGACAATCCAGGTCTGGTAAAGACAGGAAATACCTCAGGTAGAAACGTACTTTACAAGGGAACCATAGAGATTAAAAGAACTTCTCTAGAGATCAGAAAGGGTAAGACAACAAAAGGAGATAAAGAAACGTAACTAGCGACTCCTTCCGAAAGAATAGAGAAGAACGATAAGAAACCTTGACGTACGTCTACGAATATAGAAAGGAAAAGAGGAAACGAAAAGCGGAGAGAAGAAAACTGTCGATAAACATTCCGGAGGGTCTGTCGGTAAAACGAGAAAACGAAAAGAAAAGGTACCCCTACCAGAACTAGGGACAGAGGACATGTTACAGTGTTTGGAGGAAGGTATCAAGTAGTCTGTGAGATAGATAGTCTAGATCTGGGAATTTAGATAAAGAATGAAGGTGACATATTAGTATTCCCTAAACTAAATCCAGTGTGTACTTACCAGATCGCCAAAAGGGATAAAAGAAGTTAAATTCACTTAAACCGTTATACCTCAAGTACTAGACTCATGTCAGTCGAGGGCCAGAACAAAAACAACTGATATATCTCGAGAGGTAGAACCGACGTTTCTTATATTAGTTAGACTAAAGCCACAACTGGTAGACCACTACAGGTACACATCTCAGAAGAGAACACAACAACCTTCTCCCACAAACGATACTGGTCACGTAAAAGAACCGTTTTGAGATAATCAGAAACGGGACGAAGTAAGGCGTAAGGTTCCGGTTTAAACGGACAAGGAGGTCCACAAAGAACAGAAGGATGAAAACGTAAGGTCAGGGGATATTACTTTTTCTGTAGAAAAAACCCACAATCAAGATTTTCTAGAACATCAGTAAGATTTTCCATACATGGTGACAAAGTGATAATTAAAGTTATGGAATTAATATTTTCTATACCTGATAGAAGAATGTACGGAAGTACAGAAGACATGTGTAATAAACCACTACATAGACAAGTCTGGAAATCGGGTGAAAAATAAACCCACCAAACAAAAGAACAACAAGAAAGATATAAAACCTATGTTCAGATCTGTCACTTCTTAAATTAGAATGAGTTTCTCTCCAGACCGAAAAGGGAGTCGAGGACTCAGAGGTTTCAGAACCTTTGAGAATAGACTATTTTCACAGAAACGAATTGACCTCCGTGACCCACCTGGTATGTCATTGTTATGTTAAATCCCACCTCCGAAACTCAGTGTAGTTGTTACTCCAAATCCGACCCCGTAAACCCGGTACACCATAGTCAAACTGGAGAACTCCCTGATCTCTGAATTTAGTCTCACCAACCAACACCAATGTACTAATTTCGGGTTGTTTCGAGTACGCTCAAAGAGACCAACCATTATAAGGTTTACTCGACAGTCTTTAATTATGACCCTTCATTGTGACAGGTACTAAGGGACCCCTCCTGTTGACCTGAAAAAGTGACGGGATGTACGGAAAATTGAACCAACTAAAATTAGACATAGGAAGTCAATATTATTTAGTATTAGTATACATATTGTCGAAAGTCACTTAAGATACTCAGAAAGGTGTCATAAGTCAACTCAAGTTAAGTCAGTGAGTCAGCACAGGTTGATAAACGTTGGGATACTTAACGTCGTGCGGTCCGGAGGGACAGGTAGTGGTTGAGGGCCTCAAGTGAGTCTGAGTGCAGGTAGCTCAGGGACTACGGTAGGTCGGTAGAGTAGGAGACAGCAGGGGAAGAGGAGGCCGGGGGTTAGGGAGGGTCGTAGTCTCAGAAAAGGTTACTCAGTTGAGAAGTGTACTCCACCGGTTTCATGACCTCAAAGTCGAAATCGTAGTAAGGAAGGTTTCTTTAGGGTCCCAACTAGAGGAAGTCTTACCTGACCAACCTAGAAGAACGTCAGGTTCCGTGAGAGTTCTCAGAACAGGTTGTGGTGTCAAGTTTTCGTAGTTAAGAAACCGTGAGTCGGAAGAAGTGTCAGGTTGAGAGTGTAGGTATGTACTGGTGTCCTTTTTGGTATCGGAACTGATCTACCTGGAATCAGTCGTTTCNATGATAGATCCAACCAGTATTGAAAAGAAGGTTCCTCATTCGCAGAAAATTAAAGTACCGACGTCAGTGGTAGACGTCACTAAAACCTCAGGGTGTTTTATTTCAGACTGTGACAAAGATGACAAAGGGGTAGATAAAGGGTACTTCACTACCCTGGCCTACGGCACTAGAAGCAAAAGACTTACGACTCGAAATTCGGTTGAAAAAGTGAGAGGAGAAAGTGAAAGTAGTTCTCCGAAAAATCGGGGAGAAGTGAAAGACGTATTCCCACCACAGTAGACGTATAGACTCCAATAACTATAAAGAGGACCGTCAGAACTAAGGTCGAACAAAAAGAAGGTCCGGTCGCAAAGAGTACTACATGAGACGTATCTTCAATTTATTCGTCCCACTGTTATGTGTCGTGACTGCATGAGGAAAAGGATAAACCTTGGTCAGACAACAAGGTACAGGTCAAGATTGACAACGAAGGACTGGACGTATGTCTAAAGAGTTCTCCGTCCAATCCACCAGACCATAAGGGTAGAGAGAGTCTTAAAAGGTCAAATAACACTAGGTGTGTCAGTTTCCGAAACCGTATGAGTTATTCCGTCTTTATCTACAAAAAGACCTTGAGAGAACGAAAAAGGTACTAGGTCGCCTACAACCGTTAAACTAGAGACCAAGGAGACGGAAAAGATTTTGGTCGAACTTGTAGTCCTTCAAGTGCCAAGTATATAACAACTTCGGACCGAACGTCTTAAAACTCGTAATGAAATGATCGCACACTCTACTCACGTTAACACGTCATCAAACTCGTAAGAAACCGTAACGGAAAGAAACCCTAACCTCACCTTTGACTGGAAAAGGCCAGGACACCGGTGACGACTCAAAAGGTTTAAACTACCGTATAACTCACGTCGTGAAAGTGTCGTAGTAGAAAGTCCTAAACTTTATCGAGTTGACCTTAAGGTAGTGGAGGTGATCGAAACAAGTATCACTACGAAAGATTCCGGGTGAACTGAAGTGTAAGGTCCTACAGACCGAGATGTAATCACTAGTGTGGTAGTACTAATAGACCCAGTACTTCTAGAAAAAACGTGTCAAGAAGACATATAAGAACGGTGGAGAAGAATTATAGAAGACGAAGACAATCCAGGTCTGGTAAAGACAGGAAATACCTCAGGTAGAAACGTACTTTACAAGGGAACCATAGAGATTAAAAGAACTTCTCTAGAGATCAGAAAGGGTAAGACAACAAAAGGAGATAAAGAAACGTGACTAGCGACTTCTTCCGAAAGAATAGAGAAGGTCTCATAATCATTTAGATTTTCTCCCGAAACTTCCTTGCACTTAATCGCTGAACACGTCTTTGTACCCACCAGAAAACACAGGAGAAGGGTTTTTAACGTCAATTAAAACGTTTCAGGAAACAGTCCATGCACAAAACGACAAATAAATTTTTTATTAACGGTGGAAGATACAGTGGATTTAAAAGGAAATAAGAAGATCTTCACAACAGAAACATACAAATATAAATCCGGATTCTAGGTAAATCTCAATTAAAAACACTGTCCACAATCTAGACGTAGACCCGACAACACACAACCGAGTCAATAACTGTTCTGAGAGGCAAAAGGTATCTTAATAGAAAGGAGAAACAGTTGCTAGTCAACTATATAGACACTATATTTGTCCAGACCAAAACCCGAGACATAAGACGAGGTGACTAGATACAAGGATAAGAAAGGGATGATGATATGGTAGAACTAATACCAACGAAATAATAATAATAAAAAAAAATACCAACGAAATTTCATTCGGAGTTTTAGTCCATCATACTCAGAACCTATAACAGAAAAGTGAGTTGGACTCAGACAGAAAATTCGAATGTCCGATTACATAAGTGAAAATAAGATTAATGGTGACTCCAACAGAATGCAAGACAGTGATAATGAGAACCACTAGAAATTGTAATAGAAGAAATAAAAGATAGGAACCGATTAGTACGACATCTGTAAAAGAAAAATTATGCGATATTTATAACAAGGTGACAGAAAGTGATAAATCATCACTTATCTAACGAAAAACATCGTCATAGGATAAATGGGGAACCGGATCTACAAAGGTAAAAGATTAGGAGTTTTAAAGGTCGGTCTATATAGATCATAAAAGGGATATAGTCACTTTAGGAAACTTGACATTGGAAACTAGAAAGAACTCGAGTTCCTATAACAGAAAATAAAAAGGAAACTAATAATGAAGATAGATATAAGAGGAGATAGGTCCTTATGTTGAATGGATGTATGACTCAGGACTGGGAGACATCGTTAGTAAACATAGAAAAACTGGGAAAAGGTAACGACGTAAAATCTTCTGGAAGAGGTCGAAGAGAAGGTGTAGTGAATCAACTGAAAGTCGTAAGTGGTAGAAGACTCAGGAAGTGACTAAAATTGTCGTATAAATTAGAGTGATAGAAACACTCAAAACTCCTCAGAAGTCTATTTTAATTTTGTATCCTTCAATCTTTCTGGATATATTCTAAGAGACGTTGGTTGGAATAAGAAGATCAAGGTCTCGGGACGTAGTCGGACAGACCTAAGTTTATATTCTGGAGGGAGACTGATCAACATATTGGAGTCTCCCTTCATTAAATTGGACAAATGAAGTTAAAGGAACTCTTATTAGTAAATTAATAAATCAGTCGATTAAGTACTTCCCAAAATGATGTCATAGACCGTGAGTCATTTACAAATAGACAACAATTATACACACACGATTCAGCGAAGTAGTACAGGTTGAGAAACTCTGGGATACCTAACTTCAGGTACTCCGGGGAGACAAGTACCCTAAGAGGTCCGTTTTTATGACCTTACCCAACGGTACGGGAGGAGGTCCCCTAGAAGGACTGGGTCCCTGGCTTCGGCAGAAAGAATGCAAAGGACGTGACCTTCCGCCCAAGAAATGGTGATCGTAAGTCAACCAAGGGAAGATACAGTTAGATGATAGAAAATGTATGATAAAGTCTAAGTCATCTGTTAAAAAGCTCTTTTTGTTCAGGGTGGATTATAGTAGAACAAAGGAAATAGATTCATACTAAAAGGATACAGGATTTACATTACAAAGGAAGAAAATAAGGCGTCTTAAAGAATTAGTCGGGTACTACGGAAAATTTTTTTTTTCGACAGTTAATAAAGTTTAAACTCTTTTGATAGATGCAAACCAGCCTCTTCCGTTACCGTTGGGTGAGGTCGTGAGAACGGACCTTTTAAGGTACCTACCTCCTTGGACCAGTCGACGTCAGGTACCCCAACGACCCTCAGCCTGTGCTGACTCGCTGAAGCGAAAGTGAAAAGTGAAAGTACGTAACCTCTTCCTTTACCGTTGGGTGAGGTCACAAGAGCGGACCTCTTAGGGTCCCTACCCCCTCGGACCACCCGACGGTAGATACCCCAGTGTGTCTCATCCTGTGTTGACTTCACTGAATCGTCGTCGTCATCGTCGTAGATCCAAATCATAGACGATTCTTTTCTCATTCCGTTTAAGATTAATCAGAGAGGGAAAATGACAGGTAGACTTGTAATCGACTGAAAATGAAGAATCAAGAATTCGACCTCTTTTCTGACTAAATGTCTTGATAAGTGGTTTAAGGATGACAAACCGTCAGTATATCATAATATCGAGAGTAGGTAAAACATCTAATTCCTAGAGAAACTTCTACAGTAATTTTAATATTTGAGGAAGGGGTCTAGTACTTCAAAACGAATGGTTAAGACAGAAGAGTACTGAACTTTAGTAAGTCACCTGAGATAATTCTCCAATTCCTAGTGGAGGAAATGATACCAAGACTAATCGATTGCTTCCAAGACGACTAGGACAACGGAACAATACACTGTGTACACTGACCATTAAATTAGGACCAATGAAACTTTGTCTTATATAAAGAAGGGATCAGTTTTCGTGCCGGATTGTTCCTTAAGGGACCGACAGGTCACCCATCCCACGACACGAGAGTGACGGTTCCCGGGTTCAATTAGGGACTAACCCTTTGATTCTAGGACGTACGACACACCGTTCCGGTCTCCTTTTTTTTTTCTATTTTCATCCCGGATTGGTTCTCGACAAATTCCACCACCGACCATGTTCTCTCAAGAAGAGTGACAACCATTATAATCTTTTAAAATTTTATTCTTAGGAATAAACAAGTAAATAAACACACATCCCGGAATTTCGGTGCGTACGGTGGGGGTACCGAAAAGGAGAGGGACGGAGAAAGATGAAGTGGAGACTTTTATGTCGTATTGGTCAGACGGAGACGGGGGCGGGAGTATCTTGACGCCAGTAACCTCCTTCATCTCTCATTACTATTCTTTCTGCCCTCCCTCTTTTTCTCGAGACCTACGACATCTATCGTGAACGTTGTTTGTGGTGTCCTCCGTCAACCGTTAAAAGACCAACCGTTTCTTGGATGAAGAAATTTTAACGTCCATACGTCATCTTTACCCATCTTTTACTGGAAAAAGGACGGATAGGGACGATTAGACAGAACCCCTAGTCAGAAATGAAATGACCTTCTTTTAGGAGGACTACGGACCGTACAGAATTTGACATAAAGACCAAAGACTAAGATAAACGTTGAGACGGAGGGACACATAAAAGTAGACAAACTGGTACCCTATCGTCTCCTCTAATTCAACCCAGGGGGATCGACCGACGGTCGATGTGCGTCCGAAGGGTGTCAATTTTAGAACTCCGATTTTATAGGATGTTATTAAACCGTACACAAGTTGGACCCTTGACGTCTATTCACCTTCTTTATCGAAGAATAAAAGAGAACGAAGGGAATTAAAATTTGGTGTCATGTTTAAATGTATTTGATTATTCAAATAACTATAATGACTCGTATGTGTTATATCTCGTATCAATTTTCCTTTTCACAATAAAAAGAGAGTTCTTTCGAGATTAGGTCTAATGTTTCAGTACTTTGATGGTTATTTCATTCCAAATTTGGGTTCGTAATATCGTTGGTTAATCTTTACCAGTTCAAGGAGGTGTTATTTCACATGTACTATTTTGAATATTTGATCATTCTATTATTTTTTATCCGGTTAATAGTCTCTGTGAGAGGTTTATTTAATTTTTCCATCAATCGTGTGTTTATGATGATGTTGTTAATGGTACTGTTCCCCCTAACTCTAATGAATTATCCATGTTGAGACGTTTAAGGAGACCAGAACAGTTATTACACACTACAATTAGTTTTTAAAGGGCTCTCTCTATACTTACACCTCGTTACATAAATCTTCTGGTTGGAGACTACAGTTTCTGTGCTGGACTTGACAGACATGGTGCACCCTTTCAATGTGAATTACCATTTTTACTTGTAAAAGGGAGATTCTACTCCTTATTCTGTTTCTACAGGTGAAAATGATGAAGTTGTCACTTGTCAAAGTCGGTCATTTTATTTAGTCTTTTTTCCTTTTTTCCGTATTTTAACTCTTTCCTTATTCATTTTCTCTGTTTTACTACCAGATACGTCTTTTAGGATTCCATTTGATCACTCAGACAATAGTCGTTCCAGTGTTGTTCTAGTTATAAACTTTTCTTTATGAATCCCTCTTTAGATTGTTTTATACACGTTCCGGACATGTTACTTTTAATATTGTGACACGACTCTATTTAGTATCGTCTATGTTTAATTACCCGTCTAATTAGTACAAATATTTAATCTTCTAAGTCGTACTAATTAAATAGTTTTGTAAGGTATAAGTAGATGTCTAAGTTACATTAGGGTCAATTTTAGAGTTGTTCGTCAAAACATCTTTAAATGTACGACAAAAATAGTTATTATAAATGTAATTTTACGGTGTCCTGACCTTTTCCAGTCAAAAGTTAGGTTAGGGTTTCTTTCCGTTACGGTTTCTTACGAGTTTGATGGCGTGTCCACGTGAGTAAAGTGTGCGATCGTGTCAATACGAGTTTTAGGAGGTTCGGTCCAAAGTTGTCATACACTTGGCACTTGAAGGTCTACAAGTTCGACCTAAATCTTTTCCGTCTCCTTGGTCTCTAGTTTACCGGTTGTAGGTGGTCTAGTCGTCTTTTCAATTTCTCAAAGTCTTTTTGTAGATGAAGACGAAATAACTGATACGGTTTCGGAAACTGACACACCTAGTGTTGATTGACACCTTTTAAGAAGTTCTCTATACTTATGGTCTGGTGGAGTGGACGGAGGACTCTTTAGACATACGTCCAGTTCTTCGTTGTCAATTTTGGTCTGTACCTTGTTGTCTGACCAAGGGATAGTCCTTTCCTTATGAAGTTCCGATATATAACAGTGGGACGAATAAATTGAATATACGTCTCATGTAGTACGTTTTACGGTCCGACCTACTTCGCGTTCGACTTTAGTTCTAACGACCTTCTTTATAGTTGTTACAGTCTATACGTCTACTGTGGTGTGAATACCGTCTTTCGTTTATTCTTGATTCTCGGAGAACTACTTTCACTTTCTCCTCTCACTTTTTCAACCGAATTTTGAGTTGTAAGTCTTTTGCTTCTAGTACCGTAGGCTAGGGTAGTGAAGTACCGTTTATCTACCCCTTTCTTACCTGTGTCACTATCTGAAATAAAACCCCCCGAAGTTTTAGTGACGTCTACCACTGACGTCGGTACTTTAATTTTCTGTGAACGAGGAACCTTCTGTTCGATACTGATTGGATCTGTCGAATAATTTTTCGTTTTTGTAATGAAACGGTTGTTTCCAGGTAGATCTGTTCCGATATCAAAAAGGTCATCAGTACCATCACTGTCAACCTGATATTTCTTTCGACTCACGGTTTCTTAACTACGAAAACTTGACGCCACAACTTCTTCTGAGAACTCTCAGTGAACCCGACGTTCGTCTAGGTTGGTCAGGAAGGAATTCCTACCTGACTTATAAGGTAGGACTTATAAGTGACCTTCCTGACTACGACATCGACTTTGAGGTTATAAAACTGGTAGACTACGCTTCTTGACTGAGTAGACTTTTCTAGGAATACGACTCTTTCTATTTTCCGTCCTCCTCTTCCCCTATTCTCTCCTACTCTACCAACCTACCGCAGTGGCTGAGCTACCTGTACTCAAACTCATTTGAGATTCTTAACCTCCTTCGGACCCCACGACGTCGGGTACCCCAGCGTTTCTCAGTCTGTGTCGATTCGCTGGCTTGACTTCACTTGACTATAATTTTACGTCCTGAATGATGTCGGTTTTGTTGAAACTTTTTCTTGTTTCAACTTCCTGAATCTGATGGGTTGAAGTTCTGATATGTCGAATCGTCTCAAAGAGTTGAAACCGTGATGATTGAAAACCCTGACCGAGTAAGAAACACTACCCCTTGACAGGACACATGACTTCTGACAACTCGTCGTAGGTCGTAGATGGTCTCCGTTTAGAAGTTGTAAGGTTCAAACTGTTGACTTTTATAGAGGTCTGTGACGGTTATAAGGTGTCTCCCCTTTTGACGGGAACTCCTGGTGACTCGATGGATTCATATCACGCAATGATATTGTTTCTGTTTATAAATTTAGTTACTTTATTTTATAATTATCTTGACTCTTTGTCTGGGAGTTAGGAGTCAACTATAAACTGTTTCCATGTTTCGTTAATATTGACAACAAAGAAACAATTCTTCGTTGTCAATCTTTCGACATACTTTGATACCTGTCCCAGTCATAAATCTTTCCTCATATTATTCCGAAAAATAACAGTGGGACTAATAAATTGAATATGTGTCTTGTGTAGTACCCTTTACAACCCGACTTATTCAATATTCGACTTTAGTTCTAATGACCCTCTTTGTAGTTGTTGGAGTCTACTATACGTCTACTATAGGTCTACTATAGTGAGATTATCGTCTTCCGTTTCTCCTTGATTTGTCGAAGAATTACTCCCACTTTCTCCTCTTACTTTTATGACAGAATTTTACGTTGTAAGGTTTTTGATTCTAGTACCGTAGACCAGGGTAGTGAAGTACCGTTTGTCTTTCCCTTTTCCACTTTCGTCACTGTCTAAAGGAGAAGAACCCGAGATTTCAGTTACGTCTACCACTGACGTCGGTACTTTGATGATCCGTTAACAAAGAACCGTCCTTTCGATACTGTTTGGATCTGTCACACAATTTTTCGTTTCTGTGGTGAAACGACTGTTTCCAGGTATATCAGTTCCGATGCCAGAAAGGTCATCAGTACATACCTTCACTCGCGACCTGTTATTTTCTTCTCGTAACTTCTTAACTATGAAAGTTTGACACTACGACCTCTTCTGAGAACTCTGAGGGAACCTTTCGTTCCTCTAGGTTGGTCAGGTAGGATTTCCTATGGTTGAGACTTACGAGAAACCTTCCTGACTACAACTTCGACTTCGAGGTTGTGAAACCGGTGGACTACTTTTGTCGACTGAGTGACCTTTTCTGACACTACGACCCTTTCTGACTTCCCACTTTCTCCTACTCTACTCACCTGCCGTAGTGACTAAGTTACCTGTGCCAGAACCCGTTTGAGGTCCTCTACACTCCCTGTCCCTTCGGACCATACGACGACTGATGCACCAGAGTTTCTCGACCTGTGTTAAACCACTAACTTGTTGTTGTTGTTTTTCGTTAAGATACCCTTTCCTATTAGAAAAGTCATTTACTGTGACATTACTAGTCAATGAGTATACATTCTTTCTATATGGAGGGAGTAATGGAGTGAGGTATATATTTTTAAATTGAACTTTGAATGGAGTTCGAATTTAAATTTGCAGTTTTGATACTTTACGGTTCTTTTTTTATTTTCGTTTTTAGATCATTAGGACCGAATTTCTAAAGAATTTATCTTAAAAATTTTTTCGTTTGAAAAAATTTTAACTGTTTGACGTGTACTTTTATCTTTTCCACCCCTTAAGGGACCACCAGGTCTCCGACCCTGGATCGTGAAAGTGACGGCCCCCAGGCCCAAGTTAGGGACAAACCCCTAACTCGGATAGTTAGGTGTCCGAGGGTTAGGAGTAAGTTATTTTGACCTTCCATGATACGTATGACATTACGTTAGTCCTATGGTACTAAGTTTAGGGTCAACTGTTGTACCAACTGAACGTCATTAGATATGTTCTATTAATAAGTAATTTGACTCTTACTTAACCCCATTTGACCCCCTTTCTGTCACAACTTCTGATCCCCACCATATTGGTCGTTAAGATTACGTACACTCCGGTCATTCTTGTCTGTGGAGGACTCTTCGTTTCCCGGTTTTAAATGTGAATTTGAGCTAAAAAGTCTTCATGGTGTCTGACTCTTTCACCCTTGAGTACTCGGAAAAATAGGAGACCGAAAATTCGTCTTCTATAGTCTTTTCAGGGGTGTCCCGTCTTTTAGTGAGTGTCCCTGTAGGTGAAAACAAGGAAGTTACTCCAAAGGAAGGTAGTGACCCTTACCCTAAGTTGTTCGTGATGTATTTCCCTTTTAATCGATAAAATCTGACTATATCTTGTTCAATTAAAGTGAGATGACTACGCGACAACGGTATCATTAGATAGAGTTATTCTCTTTAGTGTCCTCATCTATAAAACGTATACACGAGTCGGTTCTTAAATGTGAATTACCCTTAATACTTACGGATATTTAGTCTTCGGTCAGTGAGTTCGTTGATGTTATACCACCCAGGGTTTTCGAAGTAATCCCTAAAAGACACATTGACGGTACACGGTTCTTGTCCGTGTTCCAGGATACGAATGTTGAATTGGAAGTGTTGACGGACATAGTCCGTAGTCGATCGCCAAAATCTCTACTCTAATAATAAGGGTAGAATCTCTACTCTTTTAACTGTAAGACTTTGTTTTAAATCATTGAAGAGGAAATAAAAAAAATTATTATAAATAAAAATAAATAAACTAACACGGTCCAGAATCACCGTCGTACACTCTAGATCAAGGACTGGTCCCTAACTTGGGGCCCGGGGGACGTAACCCTCGCACCTCGGAATCGGGGACCTGGTGATCCCTTCAGGGATTAAATTTCGGGTCGAAAGTTAATGACCTCGATCGTGTTGAGGATCTTGTATCATCCGAATTCTCTAAAACAAAAAGAAGATTCCATTTGTTCTTCGTCTATACTACTGGATTCTGTCCGTCCTTTACATAATGGAGGTAGGTAGTCTCCCCCTTTGATTTCAAACATACATTTCACTATTTAGTTCACAAACTTAGGACCTTAGACATCAGGAAAGAAACTTAATCGTAAAGGAATTCTAAGTAGTACTATTACTCTCACTTCTCCTTTTTTTCGTGTATGTTAATATTCCGGTTCACAAAAAGGAAGAAACTTACCAGATACGTATAAATTACTCTTGAATATTTCCAGTTCGTGTCACGAACCGTGACCCTCTGTAGTCACTTTTGAAATATTTCCAGTTCGTGTCACGAACCGTGACCCTCTGTAGTCACTTATTTTATTTGTTCTGTGTCGAGGATGCGTTTCCCTTCAAAGTAGGATCACCTTTCTATGACTTTTGATTTATCTATTAATTTTATATCACGTCTACGTCTTTATCCCGTCATGTCCCAAAGTGTCCTCGTGTCTGTACTGTTTAATTTGGGTCTCCCTCACTTCATCCCGAGGTTCAGTAGGTCAATTTAGACTTAAAGTTTATTTGTTACTTGTATGAAAATTCTCATTCATACAGGGTTTATGACAGAACATAAAAATAAACGAGATCGACCGTTACGATCCACCTCTAGTACAAATTTTTCCACAATCTCCTTTACTATGGATTCTACCTTTGACTTAATAATGAATAGAGGTTGTTTAGACCTGGGACTTTTACATATAATCAACGACCCGGTACCTCTGTGGTCTCGTCGTTCCTAGACTTTGGGGACTGTTGTCGGTCCCTCCTTGACTTCCGGGAAGGTTCTCGGAGTATTCACTCAGTAGAACCTTCGTCTACAAGGTCGACGTTGGGTCGGGAGTCTAAGCCTGTCGGGACCGGATCCCGAACTAATGTTCTCTGGGACTCCTTCTTAATGGGCCGATTCAGTGAGGACCGGGAAGCTTTGAGACACCCTATTATTTACAAACAACAATGGACATTTCGAAGGGGTCACCCGAGTCTGTCATCTCTTAGACGGACGTTACACCCTCTGGGTCCAAGTTAAGGACCCAACCCTTCTCGGGGATCTCTTCCCTTAACGATGGGTGAGGTCATAAGAACAGACCCTTTAGGGTACCTGTCTCCTCGGACCACCCCATATGAGGTACCCCGCCGTCTCAGTCTGTGTTGACTCGCTGATTGTGTTATTGTTTTCCGAAGTCCCATTAAACGATACGTCGTTCTCTTTACGACGCTGGTGGCCTCCTCAAGGCATGGGACATTCTTACTTACCCGGATACGAGTATCCCGGATGGGTAACGTGAGTGGGCACCGACTCCCGTCACTCAGACCCACCGGAGTCACTCTTACTCCACCACCTAGGTCTCCCCGGTGTCGACGGTGACAGTCAGTCAATGCGGACGGAGGTCATCTAGACTTTCCACATAAAGGTGTCGGAGGTACCCTATTGTTTCGAATAAGTGTTGTCGGATAGGAATTAAAATTTTCTAGAAAGTTTTTAATGTTTCATTTTTTATAAAAGGACTCTAGTCGAATTAACGAAGTCCCTTAACACACTTTTGTCTTTGTTCGTTTTATTCTCGTTTTCGATCCTTTTGAGGTTTAGAACCAAGAGTCGAACTAAAGTTGGATACAATTCTTGACTGTGACGAGACGGTTGGTTCTTTTATCTAACGAGGACCCACTCAACAAAGCTGAGGGGGTGGGTCTTTCCTTAAAGACTTTGAATTTCTATTGTACGTTGACTTCTCGACTCTTGACACCAATTAGTTGATTTAGTTCTTAAAGTTTCTCATGAAACGACTTCATTAAACTCACAATACTTAAAATACTAAAAAAAGTATTTACTAAAATAAGGTTATCTAATTCAAATTCACTGACTTAGATTATACTTCTCTTTTTATAAAGGAGGGAAAAGATTTTTATGTCCTACTCAGCGTTCCCTCACTCATTATTGACATCTTGATTTGTCCGACGTCTCTCTACAATCTTCGAACAAAATAAAATTGGTGTCGGGGGTCTGAGTTAGGGGAATCGAAAATATTATTCCAAAAGATAGGTTTAGTAGAGTCTCCAGTCTACGATAATACTGTGTAATAAGGGGTCCGGTCAAATTGACTCGAATCACACTCAATTACAACTTTAGGAAATTTCAACCTTAGGAAATTTCAGACACAAGGTCTATGTAGTCTACAATGGAAAGAGAAATACCAAAAGTTTTGTCAGTGTTAATAGAATTGTTCTAGGGGTTAAGTTTAACGTTTCTTTCATTGTATTCCTGAAACGGAATTTTTGGAATGGAGATGGTACACATTTTATTTATCGGTTACCCTTAAACGGTATACTGAGTCCCTTGAGTTTGACCCCGAGACATTGTTGGACCTCCCCACCCTCCCTCACCCTCCACTTTCCCTCCAATTTCTCCTTCCCTTGTGTATGGATACCGACCGAGTACGACTACGTGCCGTCTACGTCATTACGCTTCGTTAAAAGGAGGTTAATTTTTGTTCATTCAAACCCGCCCCACCCCCCTCTTCAAATGGAGAAGTTCGATCATGTTAAGTGAGTAGATTTATTACAGAGTAAATTGGGTATAAAAGATCTTTGAAGATACATTTAATTCATCCCAAAATTTTAAATAAAATAACTTCAGTCAACAAAATGTTATCGTATAATCAAAGTCCATATTCCTCAGATAAAAAATTTATAGGTTAAGTAAATTTTTAATGGAACCTTATGGTTAGATTCTGTCTTACGTCGTTAGTTTTGTTTAGTTTAAATCTTATAGAGACTTAAATTCATAGACTATAATGTCTTATTTCGTTGTCAATAAATCTTTGAAAGTATGTCTTAATTCGTCGTCAAAATATACAAACTAGACTAGTTAATATATTTTAACTTTGTGTGTAATTTGTTTCTTGACTTCAAAGTCCGGATTCGGAATACGTAAAAGGAACCTCGGTGAGAATTGTGTATACAAATTCTAAAAGGTTATTGATATAGGTTACGAAGAGTTGTTGACCCAACCAAGTAACACTCCTTATTGTTAGACCTTGGTTTTTGGTTCCTTTCGAAATTTTTGACCGTCGTTTATTAGTTGTTAAAACTCTCCTAATCGACAAAAAAGATTATATTATGTGACACTTTAAGACACTAGGTTTCATAATCTCTCACTTCCCTTTTTTGTAAGTTGTGTTTTGAGAAGTAATAGCAGATCCTATTGTCTACGACCAGTGTCAAAGTAACAAAGACTAGAGAGTCGGAGGTCGAAAGAAAGGAGTATAAATCTGAAAGAAAATAAAGGAGGAGAATTTCGTAATCAAAGGAATCAAGAGAAAGAAGTTTTCGTCAGTCATATGTAACATTTTAAATAAAGTGACTATGTAGAATTAATTGTAATGTTATGGTAATTCGAATAAAAAATAAAATTACCCTTAAACTCATCCAAGAGGGTTTTAATCTTGATGGTTTTTTTTTTTTAGTGAAATTTTACGTATTATAGAAGACACTAAAGTGTTAAATTGGAAAGAGAAGAGACTAAACAGTTACCCCAATAGACTTCTCTTTCAAGATGAAATTTTTTAAGATGATTATTGTTAAAAGAGAATGAGTAGGGTTTATGGTGAAAATGTGATTTCTAGGTTTTAGCCTCCCCTTCCCTGTTCACCTTTCGGGTTGTTTTGGACTTTTCTTTTTTGAACTGATACCTTAAAACAGAAACAAAGTAGGTAAGTTATTTATCCATAATTCAGGGATACTCAGTGAAGGATCTTGACGTGGCCTATGTTCGGGATAAAACAGAGTTTTCAGACGGTAATGTTATATTAAAATTTCATGGTTCCTCCGATTTTTCTAATATATATATACATATATTAAATGTGTAATATGTAAAATATATATATATATATATATGACCTAAAAAACATGGATGACCTAAAAAACATGTATAAAACTAATAAAACACGAAAGGTGGAACAAGATTTCTGAGTCGTTTATCCTTATTCCCTTACTTGACGTCTTAATCCTTATTTTCATAATCACCTATTTTGTTTTAGTTCTACTATTCTTGTAAAACTTCAATAGTGTCGAGATTTTCATTATGTTTTTAAACATATCACGAAATTTTTATAATAAAACTTAGATCGTTACAAGGTCCAATTTAGTGGTTGAATAGTTGAATGAGTAGACAGAAACGGTTTTTTTAGTAAGATGACTTCTTAAAAGTATACTTTTTTTGACATCTTCAATGTTCCTTTTAGTTTAAGTTTATGTTTTTATGGGAACTGTCTGAGTTTGGTTTAGAGTAATCTACAGTACAATATCCTGTAATACAATTATGAACTCAGTACAAATTGTGAAGTTCATACTTCTCATATCGTAAATTCTAAGTATAGGTACTGGAACCGAGACCAATATTGGGGGGGAAAATTTTGACTTCAAGTCAACTAAATGTCATAACGTAATCAAAGTCCACATGTCGATCATCAAATCAAAAAAAAATTATAAGGTAATATACAATAATAACCCATATTGAGGAACACATACACGTGAGTCAATACAGACTGAGAAACTCTAAGGTACCTGACATTGGACAGTCCGAGGAGACAGGAACCGTAAAGGGTCCGTTCTTATGACCTTACCCAACAGTAAAGGATGAGGTTATTAAGGAACACGATATATCATTTAGGAAAACGGATAGATATAATACATGTCATGAAACACAGACAATTAGGATGTGAGGATTAAGGGGGAGGAAGAGGGAGATAGTAAACCATTGGCATTTAAACAAAAGATACAGACAGTCGGACATAGACAAAACATATATTTGAGTAAACATAATAAAAAGTCTAAGGTGTATATTCACTATAGTAAATCAAAACAGAAGCAGATTGAATGTGTGTGGGTAAGTTCTATTATAAGGTAAAACAATAATATTCTATATCCCATATTAAGGGGTATGTATATATACATATACATATACATGTGTGTGGCGTAGAATTCGATTAATAGACAACTACCCGTGCACCCAACACAGGTACCGAACCGATAACAGTTGTCACGAAGATACTTGTGACCCCACGTATATAGAAAAGTTTGATATCTCAAAAGTAAAAAAGGTCTACATGTGGGTCCTCATCCTAGTGCCCTAGTGTACCATCGAGATAAAAATCAAAAATTTCCTTTAAGGTAGGATAAAAACTATCACCGATGTGGTTGAATATAAGTATAGTTGTCACAGCTTCCCAAGGGAAAAAAGGGTGGTAATAATAAACATCCGAAAAACTACTGTCGGTAAGATTGGTCACACTCCACTGTGAAGTAATACCAAGACTAAACGTAAAGAGATTCTTATACGTTACAACTCGTAAAAAAGTGTACGGACGACCGGTAGATATACAGAAGAAACCTCTTTACAGAGGAATCCAGAAGAGTAAAAAACTACTCAACAAACCCGATATAGAAAATTACATATTTATGATGATTTTATAAACAACATGTGGCCGAGAGACCTTATTTCAATTTTACATAGACTATGTCTTAACGCATTATGTTGTAACAAAGTGGTATTAAATGTTGGTTTTTATTCCTTTTCTAAGTAGTGAAGTAATTAGTAGTCCCTTTACGTTTAACTTTGGTGTCATATAATAGTGATATGTAGGTGACCTGATTCATATTCCTTTTTCTACTTTTTATAGTTCATAACCGTTCCTATACTCGATGTTCCTTAGAAGTATATGGTGACCACCTTCATATTTGACCATAATAGTGAAACTTTTTCAGTAAGATCTTCATGGATGATTTCGACTCTCAGACAGATGTAGTTGGTTTGTTAAGGTTAGGATCCTTATACGGGATGTCGTTTGGTCGTTTCCTGTACTTGATCTTTCAGACACTGCAATGATTACAGGGTTTGACTTTTGATGGCGTTTACGGGTTGACGTAATCTTATTTATTCAGTTATTACCAAACCAATGTATTACTTTATAATGTGTCGTTGCTCTTTCCTAGTTACTGTTGATGTATGTCATGTTTGTGTGTTTGTACGACTCTTTCTTTTGGTTCAGTCTTTCTTCTTTACAGAATACTAAAGTATACATTTCGTAGTTTTGTCTGTTTTTATCGGATGGGACAGTCTCCAGTTCTGTCGTGAATCGGAAGTTTCACTCGAATTTCGTACAAAGATCCCACGACCGTACAACGAAGATCAAAGTTCACGACCAAACACTTTAAAGTGACTCGACCCTGAAGGACCACCAGGTCCCCAATTTTTGGGTGGAAGGTTACGTCCCTTGCACCCAAACTAAGAACCACACCCTTGATTCTAAGGTGTACGGTGTCTCGGTGATTCGGACGTGTAACGTTGTTGACTCGGACATGTGAAGACTTGTGTGTGTGGTGTTATCTCTCAGGTGCGTGTCGTTAATTTCTAGGCAGTACAGTGTTGATCCTGGGTTCCGTCGGTTTATCTATTTATAATTTTTTTAAAGTGACCCTACATGTGGACATAAACATGAAAAGAGATATATAAAGTTGATTTTGCTTTATATATATAGAAGTAATCTTTTCATTTATGGATAATACTTATATAATGATTTACATCTTTTCTTATATATCTTGGTCAGTTAGTAATAGGGTAGAAAATTTTCTATGAACATTAAACTATATAAAGGAGAAAAAAAAGATATTTACAGTGTCAAACAACAACGAATCAATATTCATCACAGGCTGAGAAACACTGGGGTACCTGATGTAGTGTGGTCCGAAGGGAGAGGAAGTGATAGAGGGTCTCAAACGAGTTTGAGTACAGGTAACTTCAGACACTACAATAGATTGGTAGAGTAGAAGACGATGAGGGAAGAGGAGAACGTCGTAGTCCCAGAAATTAGAGAGGTTCGTAGTCCCAGAAAAGATCATTCAGCCGAGACGTAGTCCATCGGTTCATAACCTCGAAATCAGTATATCAATTCTTGTGTATTATGTACGTTAAAATGAATTTACACTCTCCAATTTAATATAGTTTTGTAGGGATGTATTTTATTAATACACATAATTCGTAAAAGATAGAAATTTTACCGAACGAAGTATCCGTTTTAGACTGATGTTTTAATCGATAGTATACGTTTGTATGTATTGAATGAAATTTTTAGTGGATCATTATTATGTGAAGACACACACTCGATGAAAAACAATAAATATTTATTGCGATACTATTTATATAGATAGAAACAGATATAATTAACAATCAGTTTTAAATGAAGGAATCCTGTCTATGAAACAACTCAGCGAGTTCAGCGAGTCAGGACAGACTGAGACTGAGAAGTGCTGGGGTACCTGACGTCGTACGGTCCGACCTATGAATCCTCTCTATAAATCTCTGTATTAATGTTCTCGGTTACAAAAACGTAATTTTAGTCGTTTTCTATTTTATAACGATATTGTACTTCCGTCTCCAAACTTATTCGTTGTTTTACCGTACCCCCAACCCCCCGTTATTTTACCTATCGCATAGGAGGAAAGAAGTGATCAGAAAAGAAAATCTTGACGAGGAATCACCTCAGGGAATCAATTCGTTTTTAGGTACCAGACTTTCATATTCTGTGTACTCCGAACTCTTATAGAGTCATGATCTGTGTCTTTCATGACCCTTTTTTCTTCAAAAGACTTAAGTCGCTTTTTAGAGTTCGTGTTTTTAGTCAGAGAACGACTTCTTCACCCCTGAAGAGATATGGGGATGTCGTGTCCCCATCGTTGAAGTGGATCCTTGGACAACCTTTATACTTAAGAGTCGGGGTTGGGGTCTGGATGCCTTAGTCTTTGACGACTAAGACGACGAACGATTTTACATTACTGCTGACCTGATGTCGTGAGGTTTGGAGGTCCGTAAGATTCTTGTGTAGTAGTAATTATTAGTCCCTTACCTTTTTTCTATTCAAAAAACTTTGATGATAAGATTAACGACAAAACGAGTAGACCCTCTAACTCCCGGAAGTACAATCTACAAAAGTAGAAGACAAGGTGAAGGTGATGCATACACTAGACGCACAGATGGCACAGCCAGTACACTGAACAGTATGAAATTACCTAGGGTTTGTCTGAGTGGTTTCCCCGACATTTCTTACAGCGGTCTCTTTCCCTACTACTCTCTCGAAAGTCGAATGAGACTCTATACGTTTTTTAACCTAAATTAATCAAAGTGTTCGTCTTTTACTTTCTTTGTTAAACATAATGGTCATTTCGGACCATCGTTAAAGGAAAAGGAAGTTTTATATCGAACATTAAATAAGTCCGACCAGAAAAAGTTATTAAATTGATCGTTGACCGTCTATAAAAGTTGTATAGACTATGTTACTATTTCTTTCCAAGTTTGTAGTTTCCTTGTTACTTCCTTCATTTCCTCCTCTCTTAATTATAAACTAACTCATGGGTTATGTACGATTCATAATACGTATTTCGAGATGTACAACCTCAGTTGACTCCTTTATATTAGTTAGGGAGACTCCATCCGTAATATTAGTGTTTTCCTTTTTACACTTTTAGTTTCTCAACATCATATAAAAGACACAATAGTTAACATCCGGACGACGATTCAGCGAAGTCAGCACAGGCTGAGACACTCTTGGGTATCTGCCGTCGGGTGGTCCGAGGGAGTAGGGACCCTAAGAGATACGTTCTTATGACCTCACCTAACGGTAAAGGAAGAGGTTACGTACTTTCACTTTTCAGTTTCACTTCAACGAGTCAGCTTATCATCCGGATCATTTATCGTTTCAACTTTACACTTCGAACCGAAGTTGCCAAGGTTTTGGACACGGAAGAGTTTATATGGTTTGAATGAATCGTTGTACTTCGTTTTATGTTACACAAAGGTAATCCTACTTAAAATTTTTTTAGGATTTCTTTATGTCACTCATTTATAAATCTTTGAAAATAATTATCAAAAGGATAAATCACAAAGGAATTACTGTGTATATCGAAATTTTTTTTTCACAAAATCGATGGTAAAAATAAATGATACATCAAATATTTTTACTCCTCTTCGGTTTCATTTACAGTCTTTTCCGTTAAATTGGAAAGGATTTATTGTAAACGCTAAATTTAACGATCAAAATTGAAATTTTTGTGACACAACCGTTGATTCGACGATTTGTCGAAATATCATAGGAAAAACTATAAAACGGAACCTAAACCGTTGAGTACGTCTAAAATACAACCAGTATTTGTTCAATTTAAATTTGCCTCTTTAAGTCTCTTTCTTTCGTAAATTCTCCAACTAAAATCTTGATTTAAGGTTCACCGTTCGTTTTAACAGAAGAAGGGAATCACGCCATCCAAACTTTAATTGGTGGTCAGGTAAGATTTCCTCTAGTCGGGACCCACAAGAAACCTTCCTGACTACGATTTCGACTTTGAGGTCATGAAACCGGTGGAGTACCCTTTTCAACTGAGTAACCTTTTCTGACTACGACCCTCCCTAACCTACGTCCTCCTCTTCCCCTACTGTCTCCTACTCTACCGACCTACCGTAGTGGCTGAGCTGCCTGCACTCAGACTCACTTGAGGCCCTCAACCACTACCTGTCCCTCCGGACCGCACGACGTTAAGTACCCCAGCGTTTCTCAGCCTGTGTTGATTCACTGACTTGACTTGACTTATTGACAATGGTCATTATTCGTTGTCCCGAATGACACCTCGTCAAAAGGAGATCTTCTGTTACCCGGTATACCCTTATCCTTTATTTTTGTCCGTGAACCTAGTTGAGGTAAAAGGTTGTTGATTCGTTTATTCTTTAGTGTTTTCTTTCTGGAAAATGAGATGAGACGGTTGACTCAATGTTCGACTAAGTAACTTCTGTCTAAAACTTTATGAAGTCTTTGTTAAGACGTCTATAAGAAAGGGGGTTTTTCTTACTACAGGCAAATAATAGGAAAGTATTCTTTGTTGTTGACCCATAAAGTTTTACATTTTTTATTCTAGTAGTACAGTACAAGATTTTATTTCGTTAGATGTAATTGATAGCCTTATCTCTTATGTTTAAATATAAAATTTACCCCCCCCTTCGGTAAAATAACCCAGAGTCCATGTTATGTGACAATAGTTTTAATAAATATTTACACGTTATACGTTAGTTTTGTGTCTTGTTTCAATACATTAAGATGGATTGGTGTTATAAGTAACACTTTCGTCGAATTGTCCTTCTATTTTCTACCTCGTTTGTCTCGGATAAAATTTGTAAAATGAAAAAGGAAATAAAAGACAAAATTTAGTCCTCGAGTTTGAAACAAAGATTTTCTAAGAATAAAATCATAAATGAATACATGATACCATTTAATTTCCCTCTCACAATCAGAGAGTCGACACATGTTAAGAAACCCTTGGGTCCCTGACGTCGAGTGGTCCGAGGAGACAGGTACCCTAAGAAGTCCGTCCTTATGACCTCACCCAACGGTAAAGGAAGAAGTTCCCTAGAAGGGATGGGTCCCTAGTTTGGGCCCAGAGGACGTACCCTCCGTCTAAGAAGTGATAGACTCACTGGATTTGATTGGTGTTAAGAAATTTATTTTGAACATCTATTTGTCCTTTTTATGTTCTCTCTTTTTCTAGTCTACCGTGACCAGGATGTCCTTTTCGTTCGACGACTTGACTTGTCCAGTTATTTTCATGAACGTCTTACCCAATCAACAGATAATAGTCTGGTCATTCTATAAAAATTTATAGGACTTTGGTTTGAGTCTAAGTTTTCCGTTTCGGTCTTGGTAAGTGACACAAATAATTTTATATTAGAGAGTGATTCGGGGTGTGTCGTTTTCTTCGGTTTGAATGGGATTACACTGGAGTCTAAATCTTCGGACGGTTTCTTAAAAATATCTTTATCGTTGGTTTACAACGAATATGGATGACACATTTCATCATGTTTTATTTTGTTTTCGAATGATCTATACTCATGAATTTGAACACTTTAATTAATTTTTTTTTTTTTTTCTTATCACCGTTGACGATCGTCGGGGAAATTAATTGGTATATTAAGGTTTTATATGTTCGATGAGATGGAAATTGTAAAACTCGTGACTTTATTAGACATTGTGGTCAAGGACTGGGAAAGTGAAAAGGTCAAGGAAAATTTCAAAACGAGTAGTTCTTTTACTTCAAGAGTGCAAGGGAAGAGTCGTCTGTACGTAAGTATACCAGAGATGTTCCTCAGTAAGGTTGGTGTGAAAACCCTTTTGAGGCTTAAGGAAGACAAGAATGACGGAACGGGTGTTCAAACGAAAGAAAATAAAGACAAGGGTCCGACACTTTTAGAAAAGTTTTTTACAGTATTTTGAACTTATTGACCAAGGGATATTTACATACATGAGATTGGAGTTGACCAAGGGACGACGATGTATTCTTGAAATCTTAGTAGAGATCTAATACACCCTAATTTTTATCATGTTTTGTCCGAGATTATAAGAGGTTTATCTATTAAGTATTCGAAGGGAGTTTTAGTCCACCACAAAGACGTCTCTTCAGTTTCAAAAACACTGTACATTTTCAGTTACATTAAGTGGTTTAAGTTTCGATTTTTATAGGGTGGTATATTAGTGATGTTATACACGTCTTTTTCTGTAAAGTGTTTTAGGTTGGTGGTGCGTAATAGTTTGGTGAGTTGTTTGAATCTTCCCTTTAGATGAGTCGGTCTACGTCCCGTCGATATTTTTGAGACGTCGATTGTAGTACGACAACAACAAATCAGGAATTCAGCACAGACTGAGAAAACACTGGGACATCTGATATCGGTCGGTCCGAGGAGACGGGTACCCTGAAGGGCCGTTCTTGTGGTAAAGGAAGAGGTCACCTGGAAGGGTTGGGTCGTTACCTTAGGGGTACAGGACGTGACCGCCCACCTAAGAAATGGCGAGTCGGTGGACCCTTCGGGGTGATTGTATTATTTTCTGAATTTTTTTTTTTTCTGAAGTATTAAAGGAGGAGGATTCTCGTCCTTGTTCCGTTCTTAAAGACAAGAGTGGTAAAGATGAGTTGAAACTTGATCTTCAGGATTAGTCACTGTAATTGTTTCTTTTTCTTTATTTTTAACCTTTCTTTTTCAATTTGATTAAAATAAATGTCTAGTGTGCTATCATACACACCTTTTAGGTTTTCTTAGACATTCTCAATGATTTTTATTCAAAGTCTTCCCTCGTCCATTGTTTTTTCATATTTTTGGTTGTCACAGATGTGTCATCGTTTCTTTTGGACCTTTAACTTTAAATTTTATGGTAATTTTTTTGACTTTCATTACGCACTGATATCGTTCCAATTTTCTATGTTCCGATTACATATTTTCAGTTGCTGAAAGAATATATGGTCGTTAAATAGTCAAGTCAAGTCAGTGAGTCAGCACAGGTTGAGAAACGTTGGGGTGCTTGACGTCGTACGGTCCGGAGGGACAGGTAGTGGTTGAGGGCCTCAAGTGAGTCTGAGTGCAGGTAACTCAGCCACTACGGTAGGTCGGTAGAGTAGGAGACAGCAGGGGAAGAGGAGAACGGGGATTAGGGAGGGTCGTAGTCTCAGAAAAGGTTACTCAGTTGAGAAACGTACTCCACCGGTTTCATGACCTCAAAGTCGAAATCGTAGTCAGGAAGGTTTCTTGTGGGTCCCGACTAGAGGAAATCCTACCTGACCAACCTAGAGGAACGTCAGGTTCCCTGAGAGTTCTCAGAAGAGGTTGTGGTGTCAAGTTTTGGTAGTTAAGAAGCCGCGAGTAGAGAGAAGTGTCAGGTTGAGAGTGTAGGTATGTACTGGTGTCCTTTTTGGTGTCGGAACTGATCTGCCTGGAATCAATCGTTTCATTACAGAGACGAAAACTTATACGCTAGATCCAACCAGTATTAAAAGGAAGGTTCCTCATTCGTAGAAAATTAAAGTACCGACGTTAGTAGTAGACGTCACTAAAACCTCGGGTAAATATTGACCACAAATTTTTATGTTTCGGTAAATGTAATCGTGGTTTTTACTTTATGAATTTCTATATAGGTGATGAATACATATTCTAGACATACACCTTTTGATAGTTTAACACTACTTTCTTTAGTTTCTAGATTAATTACCTTTCTATTCAGGTACAAGTACTTGTCTTCTTAGTTATAGTCATTCCACAGTCAGTAAGGGTTGAACTCCATGTCTGAGTTACGTTAGAGTCAATTTTAGGGTCATTCAATGAAACACCTATAGTTGTTTGACTAAGATTTCAAATGTACCTTTCCGTTTTCTAGGTCTTATCAGTTGTGTTATAATTTCTTCTTTCGAACCTCTTGACTATGGTGGGTTTTGTGCATATTACATTGCTATCTGTCTCTGAATGTGAGGAATAGACCATCAATCTCTTTCCAATAGAAAGTGTCTCTTGAAAATTAGAATTACTTTAGGTTGTAATTTCGGGTTAAAGAAGTACCTAGTACGAAAAAACACAACATAGATTTTTCAGTAATGGTGTGACTTCTAGTCAATCTAAAAGAAAATAAAAAGAAGATCCTCAAAATTCCACATGTAAATCCAGATACTAGGTAAAACTCAACTAAGACACTATCCACGTTTCAGGCACAGACTTAAGAAAAAAAAAAAAAGGAGTACACTTATAGATCAACAAGGTTGAAGTAGACAATTTTTTTGCGAGGGAAGAGGGAATTTAACAGAACGGAGGAAACATTTTTCAACTCAACTTACATAAACACATTCAGAAAAAGACCCGAAAGACAAGGTAAGGTTACTAGCTAAAATAAAAACAACTATGGTGTGACAAACCTAGTGACCCCTAAGTATCACCTTACAGTTCAGAGAAGTATATAATAAATACAGATGGAAATATAGTATACAAACGGATAGCGAAGAAGAATTTGTTTACTAATAAGTCGTGTAAGAAGACATGTAATTACAAAGAGACGTCTATGACATATAAGCATGTATCGAAAGAGTGAGGGTTACAATGTAGACACATTATAAGGTAATATACATAACTTGTATTAAATAAATTGATCTAGAATGAACCAAAAGGATCATCGATCCTCCAATTTCGCAGACGAACGTTACACCCTCTTGACCCAAGTTAGGGACCTAGCCCTTCTAGGGGACCTCTTCCTTTACCGTTGGGTAAGGTCATAAGAACGGACCTCTTAGGGTACCTGTCTCCTCGGACCACCCGATGTCGGATGTCCCAACGTTTCTCAGCCTGTGGTGACTCGTTGAAGTGAAGTGAAGTGAAATGACTTCCTAAATGTCACAACGGTCATAAAACGATATGCGCAGTGGGACGAATAAATTGAAGATACGTCTCATGTAGTACTCTTTACGACCTGACCTTCTTTGTGTTCGACCTTAGTTCTAACGGCCCTCTTTATAGTTATTGGAGTCTATACGTCTACTGTGGTGGGAATACCGTCTTTCACTTCTCCNTCATAAAACGATATGCGCAGTGGGACGAATAAATTGAAGCTACGTCTCATGTAGTACTCTTTACGACCTGACCTTCTTTGTGTTCGACCTTAGTTCTAACGGCCCTCTTTATAGTTATTGGAGTCTATACGTCTACTGTGGTGGGAATACCGTCTTTCACTTCTCCTCGATTTTTCGGAGAACTACTTTCACTTTCTCCTCTCACTTTTTCAACCGAATTTCGAGTTGTAAGTCTTTTGTTTCTATTACCGTAGGCCAGGGTAGTGAAGTACCTTTTATCTACCCCTTTGTCATCTTTGTCACAGTCTGAAATACCAAAAAGGACACCAGTACATACCTAAACTCTCAACCTGACACTTCTTCCGACTCACGGCTTCTTAACTACGGAAACTTGAAACCACAACCTCTTCTGAGAACTCTCAGGGAACCTGACGTTCCTCTAGGTTGGTCAGGTGAGACTTCCTCTAGTCAGGACCCACAAGAAACCTTACTTACTACGATTTCGACTTTGAGGTCATGAAACCGGTGGAGTACGCTTCTCAACTGAGTAACCTTTTCTGAAACTACGACCCTCCCTAACCTACGTCCTCCTCTTCCCCTACTGTCTCCTACTCTACCGACCTACCGTAGTGACTGAGATACCTACACTCAGACTCACTTGAGACCCTCAACCACTACCTGTCCCTCCGGACCGTACGACGCTAAGTACCCCAGCGTTTCTCAGCCTGTACTAACTCGTTGACTTGACTTGACTTGACTACTATGACTTTTTTAATTTACAATAAAGGATTTAAATGTTCGTATAGTCCTCTTACGTAAGGATTTTTCTCTGTCCAAAGAGTTTCCATTATACTTGTAATTTAATTATTTATCGTACTTTGACGAAGGGTATATCCAATACGAGAGTAGTCGTCATATTCGACCATATACTAGGATGTGGGAACTGTTGTCATAAAATAGTTTAAAAAATTATGAGGGGTTAGAATATCTCGCTTTTTACCATGAGTCACATTAAAATTTAATACATACCAAATACTTAATCCATATCACGGAAAAGTACATAATTCTTGGCAATTATAAAAGCACACTTGTCAAATAAGTATTCAAAACGAGTAAAAGACTTTTAACCTAAGGACAAGGAAAACAGTGTACGTATAAAGAGAAACAGGGAAATTGTCGAACTACGATAATCATGTAAATAAACGATAACTATAACAAGACAAATGTCATGTAGAAACGGTATAAGATAAAAGTTAGAAGGAAGTCAAGTTAAGTCAAGTCAGGGAGTCAGCACAGACTGAGAAACGTTGGGGTACTTAGTGTCGTGCGGTCCGGAGGGACAGGTAGTGGTAAAGGGCCTCAAGTGAGTCTGAGTGCAGGTAACTCAGGCACTACGGTAGGTCGGTAGAGTAGGAACCAGCAGGGGAAGAGGAGGACGGGGGTTAGGGAGGGTCGTAGTCTCAGAAAAGGTTACTCAGTTGAGAAGCGTACTCCACCGGTTTCATGACCTCAAAGTCGAAATTGTAGTAAGGAAGGTTTCTTTAGGGTCCCAACTAGAGGAAGTCTCACCTGACCAACTTAGAGGAACGTCAGGTTCCCTGAGAGACCTCAGAAGAGGTTTTGGTGTCAAGTTTTCGTAGTTAAGAAGCCACGAGTCGGAAGAAGTGTCAGACTGAGAGTGTAGGTATGTACTGGTGTCCTTTTTGGTATCGGAACTGATCTGCCTGGAATCAGTCGTTTCATTACAGAGACGAAAACTTATATGATAGATCCAACCAGTATTGAAAAGAAGGTTCCTCATTCACAGAAAATTAAAGTACCGACGTCAGTGGTAGACGTCACTAAAACCTCGGGGGGTTTTATTTCAGACTGTGACAAAGATGACAAAGGGGTAGATAAAGGGTACTTCACTACCCTGACCTACGGTACTAGAAGCAAAAGACTTACAACTCGAAATTCGGTTGAAAAAGTGAGAGGAGGAAGTGAAAGTAGTTCTCCGAAAAATCGAGGAGAAGGTCGAACACAAAGAAGGTCGGGTCGTAAAGAGTACTACCCTAAAACTTATATAAAAATCAAAGTTTTGTTGAAAGAGACACGATATTGATATGGGAGAATTCAGAGGTGAGGGGAAAGAACAAAGAGAATGGAAAAGACGATCAAAACGGAGATATCCTCCTAAGACTAATAGGGCACTATCTAATCTCTAGAGAAGTTCTTTTGGTCTCTATGGTTCCCTTGTAAAGTACGTTTCTACCCGAGCTATTTACTGTCTTTACCATACCTGAATTGTCTTAGTCTTCTATAATTCTTCTCCACCGTTCTTATGTGTGTTCTTGACATGTTTTTTCTAGAAGTACTGCGTCTATTAGTGCTACCACACTAGTCAATGGATCTCGGTCTGTAGTACCTCACACTTCAGTTCACCCGGAATCCTTCGTAGTGATGCTTGTTTCAATCACCTCCACTATCTTAAGGTCAACTCGATAAAGTTTAGGATTTTCTACTACGACACTTTCACGACGTGAGTTATACAGTCGTTTAAACCTTTTGAGTCGTCACCGGTGTCCTGACCTTTTCCAGTCAAAAGTAAGGTTAGGGTTTCTTTCCGTTACGGTTTCTTACGAGTTTGATGGCGTGTTCACGTGAGTGGAGTGTGTGATCGTGTCATTACGAGTTTTAGGAGGTTCGGTCCGAAGTTGTCATGCACTTGGCACTTGAAGGACTACAAGTTCGACCGTCTCCTTTGTCTCTAGTTTAACTGTTGTAGACGACCTAGTGTCTTTTTCGTTCTTTCAAGGTCTTTTGGTAGATGAAGACGAAATAACTGATACAGTTTCGGAAACTGACACACCTAGTGTTTTTTGACACCTTTTAAGAATTTCTCTACCCTTATGGTCTAGTGGACTGGACGGAGGACTCTTTAGACATACGTCTAGTTCTTCGTTGTCAATCTTGACCTGTACCTTGTCTGACCAAGGTTTAGTCCTTTCCTCGTGTAGTTCCGACATATAACAGTGAGATGAATAAATTGAATATACGTCTCATGTAATACTCTTTGCGACCTAACCTACTTCGTGTTCGATCTTAGTTCTAACGACCCTCTTTATAGTTATTGGAGTCAATACGTCTACTGTGGTGGGAATACCGTCTTTCTTTTCTTCTTGATTTCTCGGAGAACTACTTTCACTTTCTCCTCTCACTTTTTCAACCGAATTTTAAGTTGTGAGTCTTTTGATTTTAGTACCGAAGACCAGGGTAGTGAAGTACCTATTGTCTACTCCTTTGTTACCTTTATCACTGGCTAAAATAAAAGAACCCGAGATTTTAGTGACGTCTATCACTGACGTCGGTACTTTAAGTTTCTGTGAACGAGGAACCTACTTTTCAATACTGATTGGGTCTATCATATAATTTTTCCTCTCTGGAATGAAACGACTGTTTCTAGGTAGATCAGTTTCAATACCAAAAAGGTCATCAGTGCACAGTCCCAGGTCGGGGCCACCTAGGTCCCATTAAGCTTCGCCCCTGTCGCACCCGTTCCTTTTGAATAAATAAATTAATCTTTATAATTTCTTTAATACTTCTTTATCATATCATCCTTTTAAATCACCTCTTTTCTCCGACTTATTGAACCAAATGTACCTTTTGGTTATTTTGAGATCCTGTTCTTCAAACGTGGTAGCGAGTAAACTTATCACCTCCCAAGGGGAGGGACCCGAGGGAGAGAGTGCCCTGAATTTTCGGCCCCGTTCAATCATCTACACCGCTCGGAGGGGTAAGGTCTACCCTTAAGTCAGTCTTTTGTCTCATTTCTCCTCTGTGTCCCCTTTGGTCAGGTCGTTGACCGGGTAGGGGATAACAGGTCTTTCCGGAATATGGAAAAAACCATGTATCTGTAGTTACCTATTATATTTTAATACGTCGCAGTCGTCGGGACTGAGAATGGCTCTGGTTCGAAAAGAGAGACGTATGGATCAACATATGTGTTCAGAATCCACTAAATATAGTAGAAAACCGGTCTCCCGGTTAATTGTAAAATACCGGGAAAAGACCATTCCCAAACAGTTGGTCTTCTGAATAAACACAACAAGAAGGGTTTCAGACCACGGTGAGAGTCTTTCGTGATTTATTTCAATGTAAGAATGTATCGTTCCTGTGTTCTCCTCACGTCACTATATATTGTTTCTTTTCATTAATTGAGTTTTCAGATCACAACGATTGTAGTTTTGATGATATAAGGAAAAAGATATGGGGTTAATGTAACTAATTATAGGGAGTCTACGGATTTTCTATTCCTTATACCTCCGGACCGTCGTCAGTAACTCAGTTGTCACTTTTGGGTAGTGGTTATACTAAAAATCGAGAAATATTCCGAGACATAGAAATTCTACGAAATTCGAAACACGGAGAGAGTCAACCTCCCGACATTTGTTAAGTGTTTAACATTTTTCAGACCCCCTTGGACAATCCGTTCAATCTCTCGGTAGGTTTACCCCAAGTCTGACTCTGTAAGAAAAATACACGTTATTCTGAGACGAAAACCCCCCATCTACAAACCTTTTTGAGTCCCCCTTGGGGACTTCGATCTAGTGCGGAAACGCAAAACAGACCGAAGGAAGGAGTACTGGTGACGGTACCCGCCCTAAGGAGTGCGACCGAGGGCCGTCGGTGCATATCTACACTCTCAGCCTGATATTGTTTCTTAACTACGAAAACTTGACACCATAACCTCTTCTGAGAACTCTCAGGGAACCTGACGTTCCTCTAGGTTGGTCAGGTAGGATTTCCTTTAGTCAGGATTTATAAGTAACCTTCCTGACTACGACTTCGACTTTGAGGTTATGAAACCGGTAGACTACGCTTCTTGACTGAGTCATCTTTTCTGGGACTACGACCCTTTCTATGTTCCGCCCTCCTCTTTCCCTACTGTCTTCTACTCTACCAACCTGCCGTAGTGGCTGAGTTACCTACACTCAGACTCATTTGAGGACCTTAGCCACTACCTGTCCTTTCGGACCGCACGACGTACATTGGGGTACCTAGTGTTTCTCAACCTGTGTTGACTCGCTGACTGGACTTAACTAGGGAAGGAAACTCTACGACACAAGGAAAATTATCCGACTGTAAAGTTATCTGTAAAGTTATCTACCTTCGATGACGTACGTTAGAAAACCTACCACACCTTGACCGGCAGTCATTCTCTGTACGTATAAAATTTCAAATACAGATTCGTTTCTTCCTCCACCGTTCCACCGTGACGAGAGGGTTCCTGTATTTCCTTGTTCTCCTCCTATACCCCGTCCAGAGTAGATAGACGTGCAGTCGGGTCTCGTCGACGACTGGGCCGTCGACGGCCTCCTACCGTATATCGAATGTCCGTTTATACCGGAGAAAAGGAACGATCTTGGTGAAGAATATCGGGTTCTTTGTCGTACACGGAGGGTCTATTCCCTCCTTAGGGACTAGAGGTGTTTCCACGGTGACCCTAAAGTTGTAGTATCTATTATTTCGGGACTCAATGTCATAGAAAAAGGAGAGTAAAATTTTTTATTGTGTTGTTGACGAAAATTTAGTAGACGATAAACGTACCAATACTGTCTTATGTTACTAGAAGTCCGAACAAGAATTGATTAATTCATTTAAAATCTGGAGGTTGAGACTCTGTCTACGGGATTCTGTTTTTCGAGTCCTTGGAAGGAGTAACTTATGGAATCACGAAACGAAGTTTTGTGTGACTTCCAAAGAATTTTTATTACATAAATATTCATATTGACTTAGTGAACCTACATATGGTCTTTGATTGTCATAACATTTAATTAATGTAAAGTTATTTTTTTTTAAAAAAAATTAAATGACCCATACATATTAACATGGTCTACGATTCGATCTGAGATTTCTGTTTTTATACTTGAGACTTGAATTTCTCGAATCAGATAATTTTCTTTTCCTTTTAGTATATTTCTTTACGTTATAATACACTATTCCTGTTCTTATTTTATACACGTCCCAGGTTTCCAATTGTGTGTCCTCCATGTCACTGTTCCTCCATGTCTCCTTAGGTGTTAGTCTATCTGAAATGGTCATTTGTCCTTAAACGGGTCACCGGTTTCCCTAATGTCCAGTTTCCTTTCTGTATTTTTTCAAGGTTAAACCCTATCGATGAAACTTTATAGATAGGGTCTCTTTGTTACTACTGATTATTTTTGAGAGACTGAAGTACCTTAATCCACCCCTGGTTATTTATTTAGTCATTAATTGTAAATCACACTGTTTATGACGTTATTATCCCCACTCGTCTCTCATAATCTCAAAATACCCGACTCATCTTTATTCTAAATTTAAATCTACGATCCTCACTTGTCTTTAATCGGTCTACCCCTACAGGGACCACCAGGTCACCGACTCTTAGGTGGACGGTTACGTCGCCTGTTTCCAAGTTAGGGACCAAACCCTTCTAGGGTGTACGGTTCCTCGTTGATTCGGACGCGCGGTGTCGGGTGCTCGGGATTGTCGGGTACTCAACGTTGTTTTCTTCGGACGTGTGGTACTGGTTCTCACTGGGGTGAACAGTGTTTATTTCTTTTAGGGTGAACGTCGTTGTTCCCGGGTCCCGTCAGTTTTTATTTATTTGTGACTTTTTTTTGTGCTTTCTTTACTCGGTCTACCTTGTACGTAGATAGTTCTCCCTTCACATCCTACCACAGTCTCTCCTTATTATAATATGCATGTCTCTTCTCCTATGTCGTTCTGTGTCTCTGTCCCTACCGTCCTCTTCCCTACTTTCCTCTTCCCCAGCGTCTCGTCACTCCGTCGTTGTCCGTCTCCCGTCAAGTCACACTGCTCTCCGTAGTTGCAGACTCGATTCCGATCCCTCCTTTCGTTCTTGGCGTTACACTTCCTGGAAAATTTGACCTCAGCCCCGTAATGGAACTCCCGTTATTCCCTGTTTTTTACATAAATTGAACCCTTCTGAACAAGTCTAAACACAAACTCTTTTTTATACATTGATATTATGTTACTTACTTTGTCTTTTCTTTGTATCGTAGAACTTCATTTATTTTATCGAGGTCATTAGGTCCTTTACCGAATACCATCAGACTTGATTCTATTATCGTTGTCTTATTTCTTTTACCCACCCTTCATGACTGTATAAATCCATCTTAGTTGTTTAGAACGTTCCCTAGACTACGGTTTCTCTCTCCTTTTTTTTTCCTCCGTTTCTACTATGAAAGACTAAACCCGTTTCCCATCTTCCATAATGACAGGTTATTTTATTTCTTTTCCCCCTTTACCCAAAACTCTTCCACTTTATTAGTGAAATTAATGTCTGTCTCAGACTCTACACATATTCAATAAGTTTTCTTCCACAGGTTGATCGTCGACTTATATGTATTAGAGCTCTGGTTCCAGATCCGGTCTCCATGTCTAAACTCTTAGTTGGTATATGTTTCATTACTTTTGATTTCGTTACTCTTATCTATTTTGACGGATCCCTTTTACATGTTCCACTCCTTTTGTTTTTTGGGTTCTGTTTTTGGGGTGCCTTGTGATTGCAAATCTTCTGTTTGTCTTCTCGATCCTCTCGTCTGACTTCCCTTACCGGTTTTTCTTTCTACTTTTTCCCCATTCGTGTAAGACTTACGACTGACACAGAGTCCACGACATGATCCACTACATACGTGTAATAGAGCAAATTAGGAGTGTCTACGATACTCGTTGAATGGTAGTACTGGACGTAGTAATGTCTGTAAACCCCAGTCTCTCTAGTGAAACGAGTCCAAATCGAAGACAACCCATATTCTTTAGGTTCCCGAAGGGTCTATCGAGTCACCAATTCTTAGATGGTCGGTTACGTCTTCTGTACCCAAGCTAGGAACCCAGTTTTTCTACGGGACCAATTTCTTGACTGGTGGCTGACGTCATAAGGACGGACCCTTTAGGGCACCTGTCTCCTCGGACCGCCCGATGTCAGGTCCCTCGGAGTTCTCAGTCTGTACTGACTCGTTGACTTTTGTTGTTTGTTTTTATTCTTTACGTTGGTCCTAATGTGGGAGTTGACGGTCTCGGGAACAAGAATCGATGATGTGACATGACGAAGGATATTTCTGAATTTTTGATACCATAGTGTTTGTGTTTCTTTTTGTCGCTAAAGTTTTTCTTTCTGTGGTAGGGTCCTTGTTAGCGAGTGAGTCGTGGTTCTAGGACTACAAGATTGTTGTAAGAGATACTTTTCGTCAGTCCTGAGAAACCCCTTTACCGACTAGACTCCTTACCCGTCCTTTATACAGTTTCCCTGTGTCTTTTCGTTGACTTGTGAAGGTTACCGGCATCAAAATTACTGAACTCGTTTTTTGGTTGGTTGTTTTTATAGACCAACCGTTTTTTTAAGTAAGCCTAAAAAGTTATTCTACAATACCTTTTTGGACTTACTTGAAAACCGGCTAGGTTGTCATGACCTGATACTGGACCTCATTTTTGATTTATGGACATTCAGGTACAACCATATTTGTTTGTTTGTTTACTTATTCCCTCTTTTTTGTTTAGATCCTACCTTCTTTAGGTTTATTTAATACATCTACGAGTGTTGAGTTTCTTCAGTTCTCCACCTCGTTTGAGAGGGTGACGAGTTCACACTGAGGTGTATCACTGAAGAAGGTTTCTGATGCCACATGTCTTTCCCCCTTCCTCTTCCCACTGACCCGTCGTCCCTTTGTACTGTTCGTGACACAGTCGGCTCATTTACTAGTTCCAAGTGTGGTTATTGCCGTTCGGTACGACTGTGGGAACTAATACGACATTACTTTTACCTGGAAATAGAGGCGTCAGAAAGAGAGTTTTTGGATATTGACCTGAAGGTAAGTAATATTACATAGTTATAACCGAGTAATTGACATTTTGGACATGATCTAATTACATCCTATAATTGTCATCCCTTTGACTCACTACCCAAATACTCTTGAGATACGTGATAAAGACATTAAAAAGACATTTAGATTTTGACAACAGTTTAATTTTCCAATAAAAAATCCCCGAAGGGGTCACCGATTCTGAGACACGAGGGTTATGTCCCCCGGACCCAAGTTAGGGACCAGTCACTTGATCCAGAGTGTATCACGTTGATTCCTAGGGTGTACGGTGATGACCTTTTCTAGGATGCACGGCGTCGATTATGGGTCGTGTCGGTTTATTTATTCAGTCAGTTTTAAAATAGATAGATAGATAGATAGATAGATATATACCGATAAAAATTTTTCTCCCCTGTGTAATTGACACAGTTTTCGACTATTGTTGTTGTTTTTTTCTGTTTTGGTTCCCGTCAAAGTTTCTTAATTACCTCAGATTTCGGTCTGTTGTAGTCCGTCTTTTCACTTATTTTCGACTCTTACCCTGATATTCACATATGTTGAAGAAGGTTCTTCAAACTATTTCTACCCTTCTTATTTAGTCTCGGTCTTCAACTCTAATTCGACTTCTTTAAAAAAAAAACAAAAATTGGTGTCGTATTAAGTATATGTGATTTTAAATAGAAAATTTCACATGTTAAGTCACCAAAGGTCATATATGTGTTCCAACATATTGATGTTGGTAATGATGTTGGTGATAGAGGTCTTGTAAAAGTAATGAAGTTTTTCTTTACCATTTTAATAGGGTGATGATCCGTGTATGGGACTCTTTTAGTATTAAGTTTTCCTGTATACATGAGGTTACAAGTAACGTTGTGACAAATTTTATCAATCCTGTACCTTCGTTGATCTATGGGTGGCTGTCTATGTACCTATTTCTTCATTTCCACATACATGTGTGTGTGTGTGTGTGTGTGTGTGTGTCACCTTACAGTGAGTCGATAGTCTTCCTTGTTTAGACTCAGTCAAGGTCACTCCGTCTACTTTCATCTCGAATAATATGTCTCACTTTGAGTCTTTCGCTTTTTGTTTATACTATATAATTACATATATATATATACCTTAGGTTTTTTATGGCTATTTGGATAAATGAGCGTCCTTTTCTCTTTGTCTGTATTTCTTGTCTGAACGCCTGTGTCGTCTCCTTCCTCTCTCGCCCTACTTACCGCTCTCATTGTGACTTTGTATATGTCGTGGTATACGTTTTGTCGATCGACCCCCCCTCAAAGACATATTGTGTCCCTCGAGTTACCCCACGAGACGCTGTGGGATCTCCCCACCCTGTCCCGCCTCCCAACCTCCCGCCAAGTTCTCCCTCCCCGGTATACGTATGAATACCGACTAAGTAAAACAAGATACAGTCTTTGGTTGTGTTGTGACGTTTCGTTAATAGGAGGTTAATTTTTTTTAAAAATTCATTAATGAATTTAATTCAACTGATACAAGTATTTATTCTTCTATGTTGTGATAATTCTACAGTTATTTTGGTTTCACTAGGTCTCTCAGTTACGTTAAAGATATTTTTTTGGATTGTCGGAAAGAGTGTCTTTACCTTTTATATTTGAAGTTTAAGTACCCCTTAACGTTCTCTAGGATGTATCGGTTTATTTAGAGTGTCCTCCTGAGTGTGAAAAGCTTAAACTTGAATGATGTTTTGATGTCATTAATATTGTAATACCATGACTGTATACCTGTCTGTATATCTGGTTACCTTGTCTTATTTTTCGAGTCTTTATTTAGGAGTGTATATGCCGGTCAACTAAAAAGTGTTCCCACAATTATTCTAGTAAGTTACCAGTTTGCTATTAGAAAAGTTGTTTACGATAACCCTTTTTACCTATAGTCAAACTGAGACTCAATATAGTATATGTTTTTAATTGAGTTTTACCTAGTTTCTGGATTTGAATTTCTCGATTTTAATATTTTAAGTATCTTCTTTTGTGATCCCTTTTAGAAGTACTGTGACTAAACCGTTAGTAAATTACCTTTACTGTTTTTCGTCTCCGTTGTTGTTGTTAATGTTTTTTATCTAATTAACCTGAAGTAGTTTAGTTTCTTGAAAACGTGTAGTTTCCTATGACAGTTCTTACGTTTTTCTATTGGATTACTTACCCTCTTTTATAGACGTTTAGTAAAGAGGGTATTCCTTAATTATAGGTCTTACATATTTTTTAAGGATCTTGAGTTGTTGTTTTGTGTTTATTAGGTCAATTTTTTACCCGTTCCCAGAAGAACTTATCTCTAAGGATGTTTCTATTACTTATCGTTTATTCGTGTACTTTTTTACAAGTTACAATGATCAACCTCTTCTGAGAACTCTCAGGGAACCTGACTTCCTCTAGGTTGGTCAGGTAAGACTTCCTCTAGTCGGGACCCTAAAGAAACCTTCCTTACTACGATTTCGACTTTGAGGTCGTGAAACCGGTGGAGTACGCTTCTCAACTGAGTAACCTTTTCTGAGACTACGACCCTCCCTAACCCCCGTCCTCCTCTTCCCCTGCTGTCTCCTACTCTACTAACCTACCGTAGTGACTGAGCTACCTACACTCAGACTCACTTGAGGTCCTCAACCACTACCTGTCCCTCCGGACCGCACGACGCTAAGTACCCCAGCGTTTCTCAGCCTGTGCTGACTCACTGACTTGACTTGACTTGATCAGTAATCCCTTTACGTTTAGTTTTGGTGTTACTCTATAGTGAAATGTATGTGAAATGTATAGTGAAATGTATGCCAACGGAGACTATTTATTATGTACAAACGTTTCTACACTTCTTTGACCTTGGGAACATGTGACAACTACCCTTACATTTTACCGTATCGAAGACACTTTTAACTTTGCGGTTAAGGAGTTTTTTTAATTTTTATTATCTTAATTATATACTGGGTCATTGAAACGAAGATACTTATATAGGTTTTCTGGACTTACGCCCCAGAGTTTTTTTATAAAGATGAGAGTACAAATATCGTCGTAGTAAGTGTCATCGATTTTATATCTCCGTGGTTGTACAGGTAGCTATCTGTCCACTCGTCTCTTCGTTTTACACCATGTATCAATGTCAATAAAATTCCTTATTATGAGTCCTTCCTTTAGGGAACTCCTGTGATTCGTTTCATACGGTCAGTGTTTTTGTGTTTATATCACATTGAGAAGAATATGTTCCATACGTCTCATCACTTTTAGTATCTATGTCCTTCATCCTACCAAGAACGGTCTCCGAATCTCCTCCTTCTTTATCCCTCATCGACAAATTACCCACGTCTTGACATCAAAACGTTCTACTTCTCAATGCCTATACTTACCACTATTACCACCGTATTGTACTTACATGAATTTATGGTGGTTTAGTATGTGAATTTTTACCGACTCCACAAGTGAAATACAAACACATAGAATGGTGTTAAATCTTTTGACTCCTTTTTTACTCTTCGTAAGTTCCGAAGTTCATGGTGAAAGAGACGAACGATTATGAAGATTTAAGAATCTTATGAAGATCTCTGGTGATGTTGATAATTCGACCTGTAAAAATATGACTTTGTCTAAAGAAATCGGAAGACAGGTGGAATCTGTTTCGGAAACTCTTTCGACTACAAAGAGAGGATCGATAGACGTAACATCATCATCTGTGAAACAAAGGTGGAAACGTATACAAGTTACCTTTTTTAGGTTTGTATACGTTTCCTTCTCTCTTTTCTTATTACTTTGGAGTAGATCGATAGTGGGTCGAATTTGTTAATTGGTTGAGCATAGATAGGTGAATGAAACGAGAGACAAGGGGTCACCTAATAAAACTTCGGTCAGGGTTTGTAGTATAGTAAAGTTGGTGTTTCTAAAGTCATATAATGAAGAGGAATGATTTTCTATAACGAATTTCTATGACTGTCACAAGACGTGTTCATGGACATGACCACGCAGTCTAAAGCCTATATGTGTAAGGAGGTCATTTGATGCATAATCTTTTTCCTTAATGTATATGAGTAAGTAAGATGACATAAGAAATGTTCAATTTAGTGACTTCCATCCCAGAGAGTTTTGTTTGTGTGTTTGTGTGTATGTGTGTGGCAGAGGACAAGTAGAGAGTCTCCATTGACTCAAAATTTCCTATTTTTAATAAACCAGTACTGTTGTGTCATTATAATATATTAATAACAATATGTGTTTCATTAAGAAGTACATCGACGCAAAAAATACTTTGTTTACGTCATTTTGATCGGACTACGTCTTTTTAAAATAAGTTGACAGGAATGGAAACCAACCTGACTCTAAGACTAGATATTTAGGAGAATCAAGACGTAAACATCTTAAGTTTGGTTGGACTTATTTTATCAAATTTTTTAATATTTATTCTAAAATTTATTATACACTAGTGAATTATTCGACAATAATTACTGGAGGGTGGTCTCCAGGTATAGTTTATAATATGTATCAGTGTATTTCTACTCAATTAATATAGTCTATATTCTTGTCCCAATTTTACGACGGTATGACGAGCTTTACCCTTTTTATACCGTAACAGGTGTAATTCTATTTTCAATTACTTTGTCATAATGAATACTCGTCTTCACTCTAGATGTGTAAAATGATTACCGAAAAAAAGAATTCGTTCATTGCATCGTCAACACTTCGACGGTTTTGTATATCGTTTTAAGGTGGGAGTGACGACCGGTGGTTGTGCGGAGAGGAAAAATTTGAGAAGATACTTTTCTTTTCCTTCCGTTTTGAGAACAACCACGAGATGACATTTGTCTTTCGTTTCTTCCGTTTCTGTCGGAAATTATGTGAGGTACGAATTATGTTACCTTAACAAATTAGGTTGATAATGTTATTGAAGTTTTCGTAGTCAAATATGGAAAAACAATAATATGTTTCCATTGCCGTTTTTGGAGTTGACTTTGGTGTGTACGTGTCAGGCCTCAAGTGCCAATGACCTAATGACAATTCAAATTTGTGGACGAGAATGACGAGTTGAAGACGTCTCACTTCATCGTTTGCTTAAACCTTTGAAAATTCGTCTACATGTAGACACGGAAACATTGGTTGTCTAATGTGAGACTTTTCTATTTCCAGTTAAGATTTAGTTGGTACCCACATTAGGCCCAGAGTACCTACCTCTCCTCGACAAACATAAATCTCGAATCTATTTATGATAATTTTACAAATTCAAGTTTGAAGTTTTTATATAATTAAAGACAAAAGTATTTGTTTCATATTTCCAAGTTTCTTTTTCATTTAGTAAACTCTCATCTTCTTCAACCGCTCCTTTCCGTAAAATTTTATAATCGATAAGAAAGGAATAAAATACATAAATCTTTCCTAGAGAGATATATTACACAGTGTCTAGTTCTCTTCTTTTCATTTGAGCAAAACGTATTTTAAAAAAGTAGTTTATTCTAGAACTTTTTTCAAAAGTTAGACCTATAAGTTTGTGACGCAACGGATCACATTCGTCAGTAACGGATAACTTATTTTCTACAGGTTTCGAATTTACAAACTCAGTTTACGATAAGGGATTCTTATGGTAATATTAAAGTGACTAAAAATTACAGGGTCTAACTATATTAGTTTTCTTTTGTCCTAAGTTTCTCTCTACTAGACACGAGTTTCAAATAGAGATGGTAAGTAAGTGTTCGTTCCACAAGTACCTTGTAACAGTCCCCTTACTGCTATGTATGTGTATGTTGTTTGAGTCCGTCGAGAAATCTGTTTTAATTTTTTAATACATTTGTACAAGTAATTACGTTTCGTCATAAGTTCAGACTCAACAATTGAGTTTCCCGTTGTCCAAATAATGAAATTGTGACTGCATCTGTTAAGTACTCTCTGTGTTTACTGGTCACTCATATATCTATTATATACATTATGGTCAAACTAGATTGATCGTTAGTCTCTTTACTTCGTTTAATGTGTGGTAGAAAACGTTGATCTAACTGTTTCTAATTTTTCTTTCATTCCCCCTTGACCGTGGAAGTATATGGTTACCACTTATATGTTGACCACCAGAAAGACTCTAAGTTAAATCATTATACTTAGTTTCCAGGGGATTTTTCATGTGTGGGAAACCCGTTCATTAAAACATTCTAAAAACAAAGTGTCTTTATTGGGTTACTCAACTGTTTTTATTTTTTCAATTTTTTCCCTTTTTTTTCTTTTATTACCGGTTATAATCCTTTGACCACATTCCAGATATCTTGTCTATTATAATTTTTCGGTAAATTTTACTACAATGTTGTCTCAATAGTTCTGTCCTCTTCTATGAGTAGTATCTCTGATGTGATTTGTCGTCCAATGTTTTGTTAGACCGGAGTAAAAATAAATTTTTTTATATATATGAACACACAGACACACACAGGAGTAAAAATAATTTTTTTACATATATATATGCACACACACACAGACACACACAGGAGTAAAAATAATTTTTTTTACATACACACACACACACACACACACACACACATCCTGAAGGGACAACCAGGTCACCAATTTTGAGGTACGAAGGTGACGTTCCCCTGTGCCCAAGTTAGGAACCATCTCCTTCAAGATGTACAGTGCACCATGTCGGTTTTTATTTGACTTTTTGATATGTATCTAAAACCAAGTATATATATGTGTGTGTGTGTGTGTAAACACATATACTAGAGATCTGATCAAAGAAAGAGACATAAAAGATTAAAAGTATTACTTATAGTACCGAATGTATAAAAACTTTCTAAGAAACTGTTCCATTTTTTGATAGAAGGTGTAGAAATAACGTGTGATTCACTTGAGTCCTCTTTTGTGTGGACGTAAAAACCAGTTGTTCTCCTAGTCACCTATAAACCGAGCGAGCGAGCGAGTGAGTCAACACAGGATAAGAAGACGCTGGGGTACGTGCGAGCGGGCGGTCCGAGGAGAGGGGTACTCTAAAGGGTCCGTCCTTATGACCTCACCAAAGGACACAGGAGGAGGTCTCCTAGAAGGGTTGGATCTATAACCTGGGCACAGAGGACGTAACCGTCCACCTACCTAAGAAAATAGTGACTCGGTGACCCTTTCGGGATAGTCACCTATGATCTATGATGAACTATGATGAAATAAAATGGGGTCTATGTTTCTTATATAGTGGTCGAGACGTCTTGAAGGAAAACGTTTCCCTAGGTAGGGTGTTAGGTGCGTCCAGACCACCCTACAAGTAGAATCGTGGAGTTGACACGACACTGTCGGACCCACCGGGGTACTGGGTACCACTCCGTCGTTTGGTACATACCTTGGGATGAAGGAAGAGATGTTACTGAACAGATTGTTACACCCGGTTTATCCCAGTTAGTTTCGAGGAGGTACCTTAGACTTTGTATTTTTGATTTTTTTTTTTGAAGGAGAGAAGACTCTAACTCGTAATCCTGCGGTCACATCCGATAAGACGGTGGTCTGTCTCGGTTTTTGACCTTTTTCCTCTGTCTCGAGAGTACGAGGAGTAAACTAGGGGACTTTCGTCGACATAAACTCCGGTCTCATGAGGTCTACAAAGTCAACACGGTTAGTTTTTTACGGTGAGAAACGCGATTCGATAAAACTTTTCCCAAAGATTGTGGATGTTGGTATTTTCTGGATCTTACCGTGACTTGATTCCGTTTTCATTGAGAAGTGTTCTGACAAGAGTATGCTCTTTACGTTTTACTCTTTGTCTTTTATTCTTACATTTATAACTGTGTATTAAAAAAAGTGCATGTAAATAATTACGAGGGTATTTTGGTCCCGGTAGAGAAGGTCTAGATTCTCAGTAAAAAGTCGCCGTATACTATGTTAATAGTGAGGAAGGAAGAACTTTGTGAAAGAAATGAACCGAAGGTGTAGTAGTCCCAGTACGAAAGGAAGGAACGACAGGTAAAGAGGACAGGAAACGACGGAGAGGAGGAGGCGTCAACGATCTCTTAGGGACATAAGTCTTGAACCAGGACTACGTAAGAGATGGGTTCGTACTTGATATATTAGTGTACCTCGGAGGGGTGGGGGTGAAATTTTATTAGATTATACTTTACTGAGGTTTTAAAGATATTGGTCGGGGTTCCAAAGGGATGTCGAGGTCTCAGTAATAAATAGTAATTGACCGACCGGTTAAAGAGGTGGACCTACAAAAGTCCAGGGAGCTGAAATTATACAAGTTTTGTTAAAAACTCAAACGGTGTTTTAGGACATGAAGGGGTTCTCTAGAAGAAGAGTACTTTGGCGTTTTGGTGTATGGGTCAATGTGTTCGGTTTACGACTCTTCAGAAATTGAAGAAGGGACAGGGGTACAGGATTAATGAGTTACTCAGAACGACCGACAAGGAAGATATGTAGGATCTAAGTTGGTGAAAAGGGGTAGAGGTCATAGTAATGGGATCAGATCGAATGGTAGAAGACGACAGACTTGATGACCCTATTCATGGTTTACTCAGGGAGCGCATATGATACCGGGAGAAGTCAACCAAGTGGGTCATCGGTCTTATTTGAAATTTTACGATTCAATCCAGAACTTTAGTAGGAGTTTTTGAGGTAATCGAGGGGTGACTGCAAATTTTATATATGATGAGTCCTGAAGGGACCACTAGGTCACCAATTCTTGAGTGGAAGGTTACATTCTCTGTGTCCAAGTTAGGGACCAGGTCCTTGATTCTAGGGTGCCCGGTGCCTCGTTGTTTCGGACAAGCGGTGTTGATGACTCGGGTGTTCGGTGTGTGTTGTTTCTGGGTTCGTGTCAGTTTGTTATTCATTTAATTAATTTGATTTATTTTGTGTATGACGAGTGGGGGTAAAAGCTCCGAGGGGTACTAGACCGTGGACGAGAGACCGAAGTGGAGGATGGTGAACATACCGAATCAATGAGACAAGGTGGAACAGTTGACCAGTAGCCGACAAGAGACTAGTTATCGTGAAAGAGGACGGAGATGGACCTTACGAGAAAGGGATATATAAGTGTACCGACTGAGGAAGGAAGACATAACTCTGATTTCTCGTAGGCAGACAGATTTACGGTAAAGGAATTTTTCGTACGAAGACTTATGGAACAACTTTCTCTGGAGGTGTAACGATACGAAAGAGAGGAGAATGGGACAAAATAACAAGAAGTATTGTCCATAGTAATTGTAATGTATATATAGTAGAGGAGAGTGATGTAATATTTAGGGTTCTTCCATCAGACCTTGTCACGACTTGTATAAATAAACGACGTCTTTCTACCCCTCCCCTCTCTACTCTTGCTTAACAAGTACCCCGACATTTGACTATACTAGGGAGCTCACTCATAGAGTTGTTTTATATAATTTTCCGGTGTTTTTACACGAATAGATAAAGTCTTACCGATCACTCGAAATAGTCTGTAAGTCAAGTCCAGTCAAGTCAAGTCACCGAGTCAGCACAGGTTGAGAAACGTTGGGGTACTTAGTGTGGTGCGGTCCGGAGGAACAGGTAGTGGTCGAGGACCTTAAATGGGTTTGCGCACAGGTAACTCAGCCACTACGGTAGGTCGGTAGAGTAAGAGCCAGCAGGGGAAGAGGAGGACGGGAGTTAGGGAGGGTCGTAGTCTCAGAAAAGGTTATTCAGTTGAGAAGCGTACTCCACAGGTTTCATAACCTCAAAGTCGAAATCGTAGTCAGAAAGGTTTCTTGTGGGTCCTGACTAGAGGAAATCTTACCTGACCACCCTAGAGGAACGTCAGGTTCCCTGAGAGTACTCAGAAGAGGTTGTGGTGTTAAGTTTTCGTAGTTAAGAAACCGTGAGTCGAAAGAAGTGTCAGGTTGAAAGTGTAGGTATATACTGGTTACCTTTTCGGTATCGGAACTGATCTGCCTGGAAACAACCGTTTCATTACAAGTTTTCGTTTTATAAGAAAACTTATACGATAGATCCAACTAGTATTGAAAGGAAGGTTCCTCATTCGCAGAAAATTAAAGTACCGACGTCAGTGGTAGACGTCACTAAAACCTCGGGGGGGTTTTATTTCAGACTATAACAAAGGTGACAAAGAGGTAGATAAAGGGTCTTCACTACCCCGGTCTACGGTACTAGAAGCAAAAGACTTACAACTCGAAATTCGGTTGAAAAAGTGAGAGGAGAAAGTGAAAGTAGTTCTCCGAAATATCCAGGAGAAGTGAAAGACGGTATTCCCACCACAGTAGACGTATAGACTCCAATAACTATAAAGAGGGTCGTTAGAACTAAGGTCGAACACAAAGAAGGTCGGGTCTCAAAGAGTACTACATGAGACGTATATTCAATTTATCCGTCCCACTGTTATATGTCGGAAGTCAAGTCAAGTCAAGTCAAGTCAAGTCAGCGAGTCAGTACAGGCTGAGAAACGCTCGGAACTACATGAGGAAAAGGATAAACCTTCGTCAGACGACAAGGTACGGGTCAAGATTGACAACGAAGGACTGGACGTATATCCAAAGAGTTCTCTGTCCAGTCCACCAGACCATAAGGGTAATGAACTTCTTAAAAGGTGTCAAATAACACTAGGTGTGTCAGTTTCCGAAACCGTCTCAATGATTTCGTCTTTAGTTACAGAAGGACCTTGAGAGAACGAAAAAGGTACTAGGTCGCCTACAACCGTTAAACTAGAGACCAAGGAGACGGAAAAGATTTTCGTCGAACTTGTAGACCTTCAAGTGCCAAGTACATAACGACTTCGGACCGAACCTCTTAAAACTCGTAATGAAATGACGCACACTCTACTCAAGTTAACACGTCATCAAACTTGTAAGAAACCGTAACGGAAAGAAACCCTGACCTTACTTTTGACTGGAAAAGGTCAGGACACCGGTGACGACTCAACAGGTTTAAACTACCGTATAACTCACGTGGTGAAAGTGTCGTAGTAGAAGGTCCTAAACTTTATGAGTTGACCTTAAGGTAGTGGAGGTGATCGAAACAAGCATCACTACGAAAGATTCCGGTCCTACAGACCGAGATCTACTCACTAGTGTGGTAGCACTAATAGACCCAACACTTCTAGAAAAAACATGTCAAGACACATAAGAACGGTGGAGAAGAATTATAGAGGAAGAAGACAATCCAGGTCTAGTAAAGACAAGAAATAGTTCGGGTAGAAACGTACTTTACAAGGGAACCATAGAGATTAAAAGAACTTCTCTAGAGATCAGAAAGGGTAAGACAACAAAAGGAGATAAAGAAACGTTACTAGCGACTCCTTCCGAAAGAATAGAGAGGAACGATAAGAAACCTTTAGACGTAAGTCTGCGAACATAGAAAGGAAAAGAGGAAACGAAAAGTAAAGAGAAGAAAAGTGTCGATAAACATTCCGGAGGGGTCTGTCGGTAAAACGAAAAAACGTAAAGGAAAGGTACCCCTACCAGAACTAGGGACAGAGGACATGTTACAGTGTTTGGAGGCAGGTATCAAGTAGTCCGTGAGATAGATAGTCTAGATCCGGGAATTTAGATAAAGAGTGAAGGTGATATATTAGTATTCCTTAAACTAAATCCAGTATGGACTTGCCAGATCGTCAAAAGGGATGAAAGAAGTTGAATTTAGACTTAAACCGTTATTCCTCAAGTACTAGGCTCGGTGTCAGTCGAGGGTGAGAACAAAAACGACTGACATATCTCGAAGAGGTAGAAACCGACGTTTCTTATATTAGTTAGACTAAAACCACAACTGGTAGACCACTACAGGTACACATCTCAGAAGAGAACACAACAACCTTCTCCCATAAACGATACTGGTCATGCAACATAACCGTTTTTGGGATAAAACGGGACGAAGTAAGACATAAGTGCCGGTTTAAACGGACAATGGGGTCCACAAAGAACTGAAGGAGGAAAATGTAAGGTCAGGGGATATTACTTTTCCTGTAGAAAAAACCCACAATCAAGATTTTCCAGAACATCCAGAAGTATCTTGGCAAGGTGAAGTCGAAGAAGTCACAATGACCAACCCCGTATCTGAACCTGATGACACTATAACTTACCAATGACACTTAATAACACTATAACTTAGTCTGTAAGTCAGATGAAGTTAAGAAAGGGAGCAGCAAGACAGGTCAGACTCCGGGTTGGAGGGGTACAGGGGTTAGGGTCCCTTAGTCCTCTCCCAGTCGAGTAGTTTGTCGGGAGAGGGGGTTCCTACGACTTCGTCCTTCTCTTTGGTTATCGTATGAGAAACTACTGTAGGTTTATGTGTTTGTTTTATTACCCTCTTATCAATGGTGACCAAGTTTACGAAAAAATGAAATTCCTTTGTTGAAAATTATGTCGTTTGATATGTATACCGATCCTTCTAAATTTCCTGGAAAAATTCGGTTTTATATGAACAATCAACTTACTGTCAGTAGGAAAAACGAGTCCTATTGAAAGTGTAAGAGAAAAAGGACCTCCTCTCTTTTTGTTCTTTTTAGGGTTATGTGTCTGATTTTGAAACGAGAAGAAAGGGGGTTTGTCGTTGATTTGTTTATCTATATTCTCGGTGTTTATCTATGTTCTAATTCCGTCCACTGTGAAGTATTAAATAGGATTTTTTTAATTAATATACTATTGTTTCGTTTCAGACATAGACGAATGTTGATGATCACACAGGATTTTCGGTCTAGTTGTTGACCTTTCATCTTCAATCATTAGTCTCACCACAAGAATAAAAAAACTACGAGAAATCGTCTCAGCCTGTGCTGACTCGCTGACTTGACTTGACTTGACTCGACATATTACCTATCATAGATCTTTATAGACAGACCAAGTGTTTTAGAAAAAGGTGTTATTGTGAACAGAGAGACCAGGATTGATTGGTTTGATGATCACCTATAGTCGATATCCCGACACGGTCTTCAGGAGAGGTTCCTCAGACTTCAATCTCGACTTTATTCGTCTGTCCTAGACAGTCCGATGAGCGGAGGGAAGGAAGTATGAAGAGAGAGAGAAAGAGATTTGCCCGATCATGGCATTGTCCATCTAACTCTACGACTGACACTTGAGTCCTTCTACGAAACGTCTCTCTGTGTCTCATTACTTCGATTACGTGTCTTTATGTGTCTCTACTGTGTACTTTTGATTTATGACGAAGTTAAGGACCATCTAAAGTTCAAAGACCTGGGTCTAGAAAGACTCCCAGACGAGTCAAAGATACGAACTTAAGGAACTCTGTAGGGAAATCGGAATTTTATTTAAGGGAGAACCAAATTCCATCGGGTTCGACCAAAGACAATGGACGTTAGTCTCAGGTTTGATTATTAGACCCATATCATTAATATTATTCAATAAAGGTGTTTAGGACATCATAAATAAAAGACCGTATTAGGAAGGGGTATTGACCTTTGTTTAGGTAACCATATTATTGTTATATTGAACTTTCCTTTATCTAAGTCTTTACTGTTTTCTTCTTTTTTCTTATTGAAGGGGTTTTGTTGATTTCAGCCCTTAGTGGAGTTCCTCCTGTCGTCCGACGAAGACTTGTTGTAGACTAACATGTGTAAAAATTCCCATTTAGGTTTTCTTTTTTTTGACTCGGTTTCTTTTGTCACTAAAAAGAGTTATTACGGTTCATTGAGAGGTCGTTCGTGGTTTCGTTTAAATAATTGTCATGTGCTTTGTCCTCCACCCACCCATGTAAAGACCTCTATCGTTAAAACGTCGACGACTCAACCTCGTGGGACCGTCACCAAACGTTGTTCCGATGACACCGACACTCTGCTCGAAGTCGTCGCAAGTTCAAGTGTCAGAGAAAGAAACGTCTTTGTTTGTGTCCACTATGTAACTACGGCTTGAACTAAGCAGTTTTACCACTTCTTTTACACGTGCCTTTTTCATATCGATTAAAATTTATGAATGTAAATTTTTAAGTGTTTATGAATGTAAAAAACGGCAGTACAGTTTGACGTAAGTTAAATTTTAAGACATTTCGGTAATTTTTCGTTTATTTTTTTGAAGCAGAAGTTATTAAGAAATTTTCTTATAGGACAATTTCCCTTTTTCTCCCTTGTCATTACATTGTCAGTAGTATTATTGTTCGTTGTGAATACAGTATTAATGATACACTATAAGTAACAAAAAGTTAATGGATTTAATTAGGAGTGTTGTGGTGATACTCTATACCTGGTAAGATTGACAGTAATTGGTCTATTTTGAACGTTAAAGCACTACAATTTATTAAGTTGGTTTGGTTGAGTCGATTCTTCACTGTCTCGGACCTGAGACTTTATAATGTGATACGACCACATCTACTCGGTGACTTTCGCTGTGGTCCCTAAGACCCTCTTTGTCGGCTAGGGTCGTTACCCCGTCCTTTGCGTACTCTATTTGGATCTTGTGAAACTCACAGATTTCCTTCCTTACTGTCTCTGTATAATCTTCATATGTCCCCTACCGAATCTTTCAGGTGTTGTATTTCCCCGTTGAATACGGTCAAAGTTCCCCGTTAATTCGTGGATTTATGTGTGATTATTGTTGTCTGACATTGTCTAAGATTTGGGTTACTTATTTTATTATTAGGTTCTCAAGTGTAAATATCTTTGTTTATTGTTCCTTCCCTTTGCAGAAGAAACGTTATGTTAAGGTTGATTATACATGTTTCTTTACTTCGTCAATCTTTTGGTGGTTAGACATTTGTGACACTATAATTACCCAATCCATTCTTAGTAGTTTTCTACGATTTTACTAAGTTACTTTAAACCACTCTTTTTCTTATAAATATATCAGAACTTTATAACGGGATGTTCTATACAGAATGTAGTTTAAAATGTCACTTCTTTGGACCGTGTTTGGTGAATGTCGGTTCCACTACTTTCGATGGATACCGGTTATTGTCTTATTTGGTCGTAGTACGTAGAGGGGTCCACGTGACACTGCCTGTGTCTTAGTAGATTTAGCTTAGTACTCCGTTACTCCGACTGTACGTTTAATTCTGTGTAAGATACTCTGTTACCGGACTCAAGAATTTTTATAATCAAATAGTACTTTTTGTCTCCTCTCGATTTCTTTGTAATGTCTCAGTTCTGATTTCAGTATACTTTTAATGTAAATTACGTACTAGGACCTGACCCGAAACTTGGTGTTTTTTATTGACGATACTTCTGGTAATAACCCCGTTGATCTCTTTCGTTTTATACCAAACGTCTGACCTTTTGACGTGACAAAGTAAAGGACAAAGACTAGTCTCCTAACACAAGACAAAAAGAAAAAAAAAAAAAAAATTCACTTACCCGAAGGGACCACAGAGTCTGTCCTTTCTTAGGCGGACGTTACGTCCTTTGGGTCCAAACTGGGGACTCAACCCTTCTAGGGGACCTCTTCCCTTATCGATCGATGGGTAAGGTCATAAGAACTTACCTCTTGGAGTACTTGTCTCCTCAGACCGCCCGATGTCAAGTACCTCATCGTTTCTCAGCCTGTGTTGGTTCACTAATGTGAAAGTGAAAAAGTGAAAGGAGTTGGAATCCTTTTTTATATGGTTTTATAAATGATCACTTTCCTATACGTCTTTGTATGAAAGTTTACTAATTATTTACATATATTAAACATATATATCTCTTTCGTCCTCACTATTTCGTGCACACCGTTTTGTAACTGTTTGAGCACTAAGATCCAGTCCCCATAAGTTTTCTAAAAACGGATAAAGACGTTGAAAAGAGAATAAAATTTTAATAAAGTTTTAATTTTGAAATTATCCTGTAAGTTTCCCTTCTTATTTTGACTTGAAATTTTTCTAGCATTTATCATTCCCGAATTTCGTTGCCTCCGAGGTTTGTAGACGGAGTGTTTTCTTAAACTTGGATGTTCATTTTGACACCTCGTCCCCCACCACTCCTTTATAAAATGGAAAGTGATTTTGTCACACTAAAAAGTTACTATTTCTTTTGTATACAAATTTTCGGGTTCATTCTAGACTTCATGTCGACACTAAAAACGAAAGGGTGACATCGTCGTCTAAATTGATGTAGATGGTACTCACTTATACTTTTAGTTCAAGGATGTGACCTTGACAAAGTGAAAATAGTTAATAGACCATATATGAGAAGTCACAATGTTTATACTCTATTTACAAGGACTTTAGGGTAGCGTAAGTGGTTTGGTCGATATACGGGTTGATTTGATGAATGATGAAAGACAGAGGGAGGGTCTACCCAACCGGTACTGTATTAAGACCAGTCACTTTATGTTCGTCAGTGACAATCCGACCCGATGGTCTAAGTCGATTTACGGGAAAAGGGGGGAGAGGGTAAAGAAGTAAAAGTCTCATACCGATATTACCAATGTCGAGGAACAGAGACTCGTAGACGAAGGAATAATATGAGTCACAAGGTAAGCCCTAATATAAAGGATTCCTGACCCAATCACTCACCGTGACAATGAGTACGTTTGTTGTTCTTTAATTGTTCCACAATAATAAAGTTATGTGTTCTCCACTGTTTATTTTTGTGTGGAATCGATATCATTGACTCGAATTATTCTGTTTTGTATTAAAACAAATCATAAGGGAAGCGTAGAAGAGTGGTCTCCATTCGTGTTTGACATTGAAGATTTACAATGGATTTACTATTTACAAACTTTATCTCGGTTTCATGTACTCATCGAATTCGTGTACCTATAATTGTAGTGACATGAAGTTAGGGAAGTAGATGTTTTCTCGTCATCGTGTTATGTAGATGAATTAATTTACTCAGTTCTGCACCTTTTATTAAACCTGTGACGGATCGTTTTCATGAGTAATTATAATTCCTTTTTTGCCGAGTGACTGAAGAGTACTGTTTAATTCCAAAGAAGGAGGTTTTATTTATGATGTATTAAGTGTGTATCATCTTCACTATTTCTGGTGTTGTATTTAGGTTAGAGTTTCATCCCGTTTTTTTTTCGTAAATTAACACCAATTTTTTTTTTTTTTGAGTAGACTTTAATTGTTTCTCAGTCGTTATTGAAGTAAGTAATTAAATAGATGGATCAGTTGTAAATGACTTGTGTGTGATACTCGTTTTATGATTAGGTCTATGATCTCTCGAGGATTATCTACTTTGTCATTCGTATTTGGAAGTTCACATTAAATTTGATATATTTTAATGTAATTCTATTTACAATGTTTTTCTGTACTCTGATACTGTCTCTAGAAATAAGTTAATTTTTACTTCTTCATCCGACGTGACCGAAACTCACTGTCGGATATTAGAAAGCTAAATTTTTATATGTAAAGATTCATAGAAATTTAAAACAGAAAAAAGATGTGACAGAAATTAGATTTACAATAAACGTTGTATACTGAATTTAGTTCCCGGATCTTTCATTTATTTGTGTCGTGCTTACAAGGTTGTTTGTCGATGGAACCGTCAGGACCGCTGACAGTTTCTAATTTGGTCAGTACACGTGACTACGTAATACAAAGTAGGTCTGAGTTGTTAACATGTGAAGAAGGACAGTGGTACAAGAAGACAACCAATTTTTTTATTCAGCCTAAAGAAGAAGGTCGAAGTACTCGTGTAATACAGTTCGAGTTTTTCAGTCAGAGTCACTGGAGTGGTAGACGGTACTAGAGAACAGTCTGAGTCTGTTACGTTGAGGGTGTCTACCAGAGTTTTTCCTTCGGGGAAAGGAAAGGTTAGTGTTGAATCGTCGACACCCGTGTTTCGGAAAATTTAACCATGTTGTAATTAGTTTTATATTCCTCCTTTCGTTTTTATTAATACTTATGTAAATGACTTGATTGTAGAGAACTTAACTCTAAACGTGAAAGATTGTGACGACTTTCCCTACAAGGATTTTTAATTTTAAAGTCGTTTTTGGTGACTTTGTCTTCTGTTTCGTATGAATTTACCTTCTACCATCATTAAAATTTATATACGAGTACAAAGTTTTAAACCTTTTATATATGTTGTCATTTTGTCCATTGTTTATCGTCAATATTAAGGTAGAGACTTTACGTTGGTGTCTCAACGAAAACTATATTGAAAGAAGTCATAAGAAAAACGTGAGACGACGACGACGACGACGATTCAGCGAAGTCATCACAGGCTGAACACGCTGGGGTCTCTACCGTCGGATGGTCCGAGAAGACAGGGACCCTAAGAGGTCCGTTCTTATGGCCTCATCCAACGGTAAAGGAAGAGGTTACGTACTCTCACTTTTCACTTTCACTTCAACGAATCAACACAGGCTGAAGTGCTGGGGTACCTGACGTCGGGTGGTCCAAGAACTATTTCCTCTAATTAATCTTCTATAAAAGTATCCTTCACTGTTATATATTGAAAAAAGAATCCACTACTCGTATAGATAGATTCACTAAGTGTATATAAGAGAGTAATTTAAGTATGATGTTGAGATAGTCTATTTACAATCATGACAAGTGTAAAATGTTTATTGTTTTGATTCGAAATTTTTCAACTTAATTAAACGGGTCAATTGGTCCACACGTTTACCGTTACGGTCTTATAGTTGGGTCCTAGAGTCGGGTCACCTGCATAAAATTTGATGATACGATGAAATATTTTATATAAAATGGAACTTTTGTACTGTTTTATTTATTAATAATAGTGTTATTTATGTATATATCTTCCTATTGAATGAAATGGTTTTGTTAAGAAAAGAATGTCTTGTTTAGTAGATAGTAACCCAGCTCAAAAATTTCCAAGATAAAGATTTAAAGTTATACTTTAGATGTTAAGAAATAAGAAGACTGACCCATCATTTGAAGGAGGGAAAATGTCGATGTCTTACAAGGAAATGCAACAAATGTGGCATTGAATGTGGTGGTCAGGAGACGACCGCCTGTTAGTCTAAAGGATGTAAAAATATGACCACTGTCATTAGTGCGACATTACTGGGTCAGGAGTCACAGGGGAGACGAGAGACGAGTGAAGGAGTCGAGACACGACTCGGTGAAAGGGTGTGGGAAGAGAGTAGGTGCAGGTGACCGGAAGGAGGAGTTTCCGTGCGAGGAGGACAGAGACTCGGAGACGGACGATCAAGAGAGACGGACCTCAAAAAGGGTCTGTAATTCAGAGGAAGGAAGTCTAGAGAGAGTTTACAGTGAAAGAGACCCGTTGACATTAAGAGGGTGATGTCTCTGATCCAATCCCCCAGAGATGAATTATTACGAGAGGATGAAAGAGGAAGGGTTCCTGTGTAGACCAACAGTAATAGATAAATAAACACACTATTAGTCTAACACCCGGTAGAGACGTTGATTTCCCACTTAGTGTGCTCCCGTCCTTGGGAGACAGAAAAGTGAATAGTATGTCGGTCACAGACTGTGGACCAACCTTGGGTTCTTTGTAAACAAAACACAAACGAAAAATTCATTATAAGATGGGTCACGAGACACCACTAGATTTACCCTTACTTTAGATTTTTTCTCCCCTCTATGTATGTATGTGTGTGTGTGTGTGTATGTGTGTGTGTATACCGACTAAGTGAAACGACATGTCGTCTTTTGTTGTGTAACATTTCGTTGATGTGTGGTTATTTTTTAATTGTTATTTTCTTAGTATTCAAAGTTTTTTCATTATGAGTAATTTAATACATGAGTTATAAAATAAAAAGTACGAATATTTTTATACAATTAGAGTAAATTATACTAAACCGTCGTCTTTTACTCTTCTGTGTTTGTGACTCGTGCAAGTGTGTAGGTTTTGTCGTCTTACAACCCACAGTGAAAGGATAGCACTTCACAAAACCCCCAACCGTAATATGGACACAAATAATTAAGGTTTTTTACGATACCCTTTTCAAAAATATTATCTTATATAAATTAAAGTGACTACAACTTCCACTTTTCTTGTCATCGGTTCTCCCTTTAAATTTTTCGACGAGAAGATTCCTTGGTAGTTGTAGAATGTGAATTTTTTTTTTTTTTTCTATTAACGAAATTACGAGTAATAAGTGAAAAGTTTAACCCCATGTCAACGAAATGTTACGACACAATCAGAGGAGACGTGTTGTTTCACTTAGTCGATATACATGCGTATGTAGAAAGGGAGAACCTGGAGGAAGTGTTGGGCGTAGTAACGAGTAAAAAAAAATTAACTTTTTTTGTTTTTAAGACAGACCCACATGTATTCGAAAATGGGTCCTGAGAGGTGTTGTCATTTTTGACCAATTGTACTGTTCGTTAGTTACACCCCTTTATGACTTATCACAATTAGACTCGTGATGAGTAAACCAAGTGAATAAGTTGTTTTTGACTGTCGGACGACGTCGAGTTTGTTATCCGACTCGTAATTTCTACGAAGCTCTTTGTTACTGTCAGAGACGGAAGTACCTCGGATGTAAAACTGAGATTGCCGTCTGTAAGTCGTTACTTGAGGGGTCAATTGATGCATTACTGTTATATACTATTCGTCACGATGTCTTTGTTTCTGTGTTTCCTTCGTACATGTGATTCCCAGACCTTGAGACCACCAGAATCTCTTCTAAGGAGACACGTTCAGACTTGATTCGAGTTGTCTGTTTACCTTGTTTGGTTACCGTCTCTTCCCCTGAGTGTCGGTCTCCCCCGTTTGTAATGTCCTTTTACGAGTCTCCTTCTTTTTGTACCGATCAAGCTCCTCGACTTCCCTCTGGATACATGGACTTTTGCTTCCCGTTCTGCCTTGTTCTACCTCTCTATGCCGACCTTCGCGTTAGTACGTCCTACAATGAAAAAGAAAAGAAAAATTAATTTAATCACCCTTCGGTCTGAAGGTACCACCAATTCTTAAGTGGACGGTTACGACCCCTGTGCCCCAGTTGGGGACCAGACCCTCCCAGGGTTTATGACGTCTCGTTGATTCGTACACAGGGCGTTCTGCTCTTCGGTGGCGTCACTTTTCGGACACGTGATCTTGATTTCTCATCGGGGGCGCGTGTCGTCGATCTCTTTCGGTTCGTCTCGTCGTTTCTGGGTCACGTCGGACTTTATTTATGTTTGTATTTAATTACCTTCGGAACCTTTTGAAAATTCTCGATTTTGTAGACTTGGCCCCTATAATTCAATGTAAATGATTTCCAATTCATTTTTAATACACGAAAGATTAAAAATATTTGACCGTTATAGTGTATACTATTAGATGTTAAGAAACCTTTGGCTTTATGAGTAAAGAACTGATACGGACCATTCATATATAAGTAGTAGGTGGTCAATAGATTGTTCGTGGAATAAGACGACCTTATTTTGAGTTTCAAGTCTTTCTTCGTTTTTTTTTCAGGTGTCGAGAGTTTAATCGAAAATGCTTGGATCATCCTGTATCCGGAACGAAGTGGACGAACTAAAATAAAGTGTATTTTAAGAATACTTTAAACGAATAGAGTTAAAAGTTCGAAGTTCGGTTGATATGAGTCATCTTTCCTACGCGTATTGTCCCTGTTTACCCGATCCGGATATCTGTTCATGTAATTCATTAACTGTCGACCGTCTAATTATGATTCCTTTTCACCTGTATAATAACGTAAAACTGTTCATCTAAGTGACTTTGTCTTAGGGAAGGAGTAAGGGACCGTTTTGACTTAATTACTATACAAGAATATGTTCGAAGGTGTTATTTTGGTTTCCCTATGAAAACAAAGTTTATAAAAGTGTCCATTGTAAATAATAAACAAGAATTAATGGCTTTCGTTTTCAGATTCTGTTGAATAAAGACGGGACAGGTTTCTTCGTTGTAGTCTCTAATGGGTTTAAATCTTGTTGTAATGCAAAGTTCTAGGACGGTTTTTAGATTGTCTTTTCGAGAAATTAGTTCGCCACATGATCGGTTTAAAATTTGGTAATGAGTCAAATACGTGTTACTGACGTACCTAATCTAGGTACAATGGTTAAACGAGAAATCGTTTCGGGACAAAGGTCTATTGACATCGAGGTCTATTCGTTATGTTGACAATTATACATAGGAATTGAACTATGTAGTATTGTCCGATCTACTCCAAAATTTTGTAGTAAACCCTTAAGTACATTAAATGTCGTAACATGTTTTTGATGCAGTCGTTTTTACAAGTTGAGTGGGTTCTCTGGATTCTTTTCTTTTTACGCCGGTTTGTTTTTCTTCGTTGACCACTTCTTTTGTCGTCAAAGATTTGGGAAAAAAAAAATTTCAAAAAGAATGTACATAAACACGACTAAGGGGATTTTTTGTGTTACAAAAAAAGATTTACAAATGGTTAGGGTAAAATGAAATAGAAAACCGGTACTGTGTCGTACTAGAATCAAGGAGTTGGATGACCGTAATCCCACTCGGGATTGGATTATACTGAGGACAAGAATTTTCTCTTTTCTGTTTTCTGTGTTTTCCTTCAACCGGTCTACTTCTCTCTCCATTTCTGACCTACGTACGACGGTGTCAACTCTTTACGTCCCTATGGTCTTCGACTTTTTCCGTTCCTTCCGAGGAAGGAAACCGTAGTCTCCCTCCACCAGGGCGGTTGTGGAGCTGAGTCTGTAGATCGCACGTCTTGTCACGCTCTTAGTTAAGGACTATGATATTCGGTGGGTCACACACCGTCAAACAATACCGTCGGGATTTTTTGATTATATTATCCAAAATGCGTAAATGACAACATCAATAAGGATCTCAAAAACAAACCAACCAGAATCCCTGAAAAATTAGACTAAAAATAAGACCGAGAGACATAGTAGGTTCGAAAGACATGTATACCTAAAGAAAACCAATTAAAATATGTCGTGTTATATTGACTTAAAAGAAAAAAAAAAAATTAAAAAATTAAAAAAAAATAAAAAATTTAAAATTTTAGAAATTAAGAATGTACGCATTGACTTAAAAGAATTTTTTTTAAAAAAAAAGCAACCGACGTTGGTCGAGAATCAACGTGCTACACCCTAGATTAAGGGACTGGTCCTTAGTTTGGGGTTGAGGGACGTGACCCTCGTGCCTCCTGGGGTACGTTTAGGGGACGTAATTGGTGACCTGGTGATCCCTTCAAGGACCTAAGAGAAAAACAGACATCATCAAAAAGTCAACTGAGAAGACCCAAAAAGTCTATATGTTGGTATACTTTTATCCCTGACAAAGTTCAGACGTGTTGTTGTCTTATTCGGTAGCGAGAGAGTCTCATCTTTAGAGAGGGAGTTGAAGGGTGTGTCTATATCTTATTTGTTCCTCTTATTTATTTTGGTGTTGTCTTGGGTACGGAGTTGGAATAGTAATGGTCTTCTGTCTCTAGTGTTTTTGTAAGTTTAATGGATATTCATCTCCCTTTTTTCTTTATGTAAAGTATTCTTTAGGTTGACGGGTGGAAGACGTTCGGACACCTACGTCTCTCATTCTCCTCCATTTTTTCTTAGGTGCTTTTTGTCGTGTGAACTGGTCCCCTGAATCTCCTTCGTGTTTGTTTTACTGGGGTTCCTTCTCGTTTTGTCATTCTCGTTTGTGTCACTTGTGTTCAATCCTGAACTATCAAGTGTCGGGATCACTACACCTTCGTAGATGTTTGAAGACCTAGTTGACACCATGGGAGACTCTTTGGCGAAGACCTCCTCATAATCCATATCTCTACGTTCTCTTCTTTCTCTACCATAGAGAACCTCTGTTTCTTTACTCACCTTTCTACCCTCATTCTCCGTCCTTTAATTCCTGGGACGTCTTTCCTTTACCTTTGTGTATGATTCGGAAAGAGATGGGAAGAAGGACTAGTTGTGGGGTTCAAGGATTTTCTATGACTCTTCCTTTCCCTTCTCACTGTTGTCTTGAGAGTTTGTTCCTTGAGATAGGTGTTTTACTTCTATGGTGTTGTGTGCTTCACGATCTCTTTCAGTCTTTTTGTGTTTACTTTCGAAAGTACAACTACCAAAAGAGGGATGTTTAGTTGATACTTCAACCTTTTTTAACATTGTAGGTAGATGAAAACTTAAGTCAAGTCAAGTCAAGTCAGCGAGTCAGCACAGGTTGAGAAACGTTTGGGTACCTGACGTCGTGTGGTCCGAAAGGACAGACAGTGGTGGAGGGTCTCGAACGAGTTTGAGTACAGGTAACTCAGTCACTACGGTAAGTTAGTAGAGTAGGAGACAGCAGGGGAAGAGGAGGACGGAAGTTAGAAAGGGTCGTAGTCCCTGAAAAGATTCCTCAGTCAAGAAACGTAGTCCACCGGTTTCATGACCTCAAAGTCGAAGTCGTAGTCAGGAAGGTCACTTATAAGTCCTGACTAAAGGAAATCCTATCTGACCAACTTAAAGGAACGACAGGTTCTCTGAGAGTTTTCAGAAGAAGTTGTGGTGTGAAGTTTAGTAGTTAAGATAACACGAGTCGAAAGAAATATGAGGTTGAGAGTGTAGATATGTACTGATGACCTTTTTGGTATGGAAACTGATCTGCCTGGAACCAGCCGTTTCATTACACAAACGAAAAGTTATACGATAGATCAAACCAGTATCGAAAAGAAAGTTCCTCGTTCGTAGAAAATTAAAGTACGGACGTCAGTGGTAGACGTCACTAAAACCTCGGGGGGGTTTTATGTCAATGTCAGACATTGACAGAAGTAACAAAGGGGTAGATAAACGGTACTTCACTACCCTGACCTACGGTACTAGAAGTAAAAGACTTACAACTCAAAATTCGGTCGAAAAAGTGAGAGGAGAAAGGGAAAGTAGTTCTCGAAGAAATCAAGAAGCGAAAGACGGCATTCCCACCACAGTAGACGCATAGACTCCAATAACTAGTTTTTTCTGAAATGTCTACAATTTTTTTTCCAGGGATTCAGTCTTTATTTTTTTTTTGATTCATAGTTTTGTCTGTTTAGGTTTCTATCCCTACATTACTTCAAGTACCATTTATAGTAATTTTGGTGACATATAATATATACGTTCAACAGTTCTCTCATTTAGGATTCCGAAGAGTAGTGTTCCTTTCATGAAATTTTTTAGAAAAAATATAAAGGAATGGTAACATAGATATACTCTACTACCTACTGATATATTCTCATTTGAAGGACACCATTAGTGAAGCACTACATGTATTCAGTTTGGTAAAACGACACATGGAATTTGAATATGTCGTCACATACAGTTAATGTAGAGTTATTTTGACCTTATTTTTTACCGTTTCTATAATTTATGTCAACTGATATCACGTCCTTTTTAGTAGTGTATTTTAGTAACTTTTTACTTTCGATTTAACATACCGTGTGCCTCCCCCTGTCTAAAATTACTTTTGATTATTTACTACAACTTCCTTTCCTCTTTTTGTTCTCTTATTTTTACTTTAATTCTTTGTTTTATTAGTCTCTCTTTGACCGACTGCTCTACTGTCCGTTTTCGCTGTCTAGTGGTGACCGCAGGGACTGCTTCTTTGAGTTTTGTTACGTAGTCCTGATTTTGATACTTTGTTCTTTTGAAAGGTCTTTATTTTCTGGACTTAGGTGTACGAATTTTCCGGATGGTCTATGAATCCTTTTGACTGGGTCTTACTCGTTGATATTGTGTATAGGAACATTGTGACAAATTTCCTTTTTTCTTTTTTTTGGTTTTGTGAGACCGTGTAAGACTGTTTTTCTATTTATTAGGTGTTTCCGTTCCCTTCGTCTGGTATCGTTTACTGAGTTTTTATTGTATATTTCGTTCTCTTGTCATAAAAGTTCTTTACGTTTCTTTTATTTTACATTTGGTGCCTATAGTACAGGACGGTTTGACATGAAGTTCAAGGTCCCTGTAGTTTTTTGTTGGAACCCCTATTCGAGGAACTATGACCAGAACCGTTATTAAAAAAGCTGGACTACGGTTTTCGTTTCCGTTGTTTTCGTTTTTATTTGTACACACTGATATAGTCTGATTTTTGAAATATTTCGTTTCCTTTAGTAGTAAAACGTTTAGTAAATAGACCATTCAATTATAGATTTTATATATTTCTTGTGTGTGTTAAGTCCCTGAAAGGATCACCAGGTGACCCATTCTTAGACGGAACGCTACGTCTCCCGTGCCCAAGCTAGGAACCAGTCCCTTCATTCTAAGGGTGTACGGAGTCTCGTTGATTCGGGTCCACAGTGTTGATCTTTCAGACACATGACGTTGCTCTAGGAGTACTACGTTGTTTCTGGGACTGACGACGTTGATTCTGGCGTGTCTTAGTTTAATTTTCTTGAGTATGTTATCGGTTTTTTTTTTAGGTTCATTGGTCTAATTTTTTGCCCGTTTCTTCTGTGTGTTTACTAGTTCTCCATATGTTTTTCAACGAGTTGTTATGGTCTGTAGTTCCTTTACGTTTAGTTTTGGTTTTACTCCATAGTCGAGTGTACACAATGTTGTGGATGATAGATTCACAACCGTTCCTACATCTCTTTTCTCTTGGGAGTACATGACAACTACCCTTACATTTGACCACGTCAGGGATACCTTTTGAGGTACTTCCAAGGCGTTTTTTTAATTTTTGTCTTGATGATATACTAGGTCGTTAAGGTGAAGACCCATACACAGACTTCCTTCGTTTTAAGACGTGGGGGTACAAGTGACGTCGTAATAAATATTGTTGGTTCTGTATCTTTGTTTGATTCCCCCGTGATTCCCTACTTATCTCTTTATTTTGGACGGTGTCTGTGTCACCTTATAGTCAAGTCAAGTCAAGTCACCGAGTCAGCACAGGTTGAGAAACGCTGGGGTACTTAGCGTCGTGCGGTCCGGAGGGAGAGGTAGTGGTTGAGGACCTCAAGTGAGTCTGAGTGCAGGTAGCTCAGCCACTACGGTAGGTCGGTAGAGTAGGAGACAGTAGGGGAAGAGGAGGGCAGGGGTTAGGGAGGGTCGTAGTCTCAGAAAAGGTTACTCAGTTGAGAAGCGTACTCCACCGGTTTCATGACCTCAAAGTCGAAATCGTAGTAAGGAAGGTTTCTTGTGGGTCCTGACTAGAGGAAATCCTACCTGACCAACCTAGAGGAACGTCAGGTTCCCTGAGAGTTCTCAGAAGAGGTTGTGGTGTCAAATTTTCGTAGTTACCTTATAGTAAGTTGATGTTTTTTCTTTCTTGAGGACAGTAAACGTTATTGTATCTACGGGGTACTCCCATAATAGGATTCGTTTTATTTAGTCTCTTTTCGTTTACGACATGCTAGAGTGTAGAGCTTAGAATTTTTTGACCTGACTCTTTTTCTCTCGTCTGATTACCGACGACCTCCTGTCACCCTTCCCCCTTTAACCCACTTCCACCAGTTTCCGTGTTTGAAGATCAACATTCTGTTTGTTCAAGGTCCTATATTGCGCGACGTACCACTGATGTCAATTGTGAGACGTATAGACTTTAAACGAATTTCAGGAGTAGTGTTCTTAATGTACAAAAATGAATACACTGGACTACTTGATTTGGCTATACACCAGCAGTAAAACATTGTATTTGAACATATAACACGTGGTAATGTGAGAGTGTTACAACATACAGCTAAGTCTAGTGAAGTCAAGCACAGACTGAGAAGTACTGGGGTACCTGGTGTCGTACGGTCCGGAGGGACGGGTAGTCGTTGAGGGTCTCAGATGAGTTTGAGTAGAGGTAAGTCAGCCACTACGGTAGGTTGGTAGAGTATGAGACAGCAGGGTCAGAGGACGGAAGTTAGAACGGGTCATAGTCCTAGAAAAGTTTACTCAGTCTGAATAGTGTGACTAACTAAACGTATATAGTTTCTTAGGAAGGTACGGACCTTATTTAGGTTGAACTAGGACAACATACTCTAAAAACTACACAACGACTTAAGACAAACGATTTCAAAACAATTTCTAAAAAAGTAGATACAAGTAGTCCCTATAATATAACCGGATGTCAAAAGAAAAAACACACAACAGAAACAGATCAAAACCATAGTCCCACTACCACCGGAACATCTGACTCAAACCTTCACAAGGATGGAGGCGTTAAAAGATTCTCAAAACCTTCCTATCCGTAAACGAGAAGAGATTTACAAGCTGTCTTAAGAGGACACTTCGGCAGACCAGGACCCGAAAACAAAAAACCCTCTAAAAACTAGTGTCGAAGTTAAAGTCACGAACATTAACCCAACAAGTATTAAAGATAAAGAAGGACCAAGTCAGAACCTTCCACCTCACAAAGGTTCTTAGACGGGTAAAGAAGGTCCAATAGGTAAAATAACGGTATATCAACAAGTATTATCAGAGAATACTAGGAAACATAAGGGCGTAATAGACGATATTAGAGAGGAAATAGTAAAGATTAAAACAACTAAACTTAGAAGAGGGAAAAATGAACTATTCAGACCGATTTTCAAATGGTTAAAACTTTTACAGTCAACACTTTGTTTTGTGATGTGTTAAGTGTACCTTTGTGTTTTCTGGGACTTATCGGTTTCGTCAGAACTCTTTCTTCTTACCTCGACCTCCTTAGTTGGAAGGACTGGTCTAATATGATGTTTCGATGTCAGTAGTTCTACCGTACTATGGGCATGTTTTTGTCTTTATATCTGGTTGTCTTGTTCTATCTTTCGGGTCTTTATTTGGATGCATGGATACCACGGAATAAAAACTGTTTCCTCCGCTTTTATATGTTACCCCGTTTCTCTCGGAGAAGTTATTTGTCACAACCCTTTTGACCTGTCGATATACGTTTTCTTATTTTTATCTTGTGAAAGATTGTGGTATGTGTTTCTATTTGAGTTTTACCTAATTTGTGGATTTACATTCTGGTCTTTGATGTTTTGAGAATCTCCTTTTGTATCCGTCTTGTGAACTGTATTTCATTCTAAAAGATACTGGGTGGAAGATGTCATTTCCTTTATTTTTGTCTTCATTTGTTCACCCTTGACTAATTTGAATTTTCGAAAACGTGTCGTTTTCTTTGATATTGGTTCCACTTNATTTGTGGATTTACATTCTGGTCTTTGATGTTTTAAGAATCTCCTTTTGTATCCGTCTTGTGAACTGTATTTCATTCTAAAAGATACTGGGTGGAAGATGTCATTTCCTTTATTTTTGTCTTCATTTGTTCACCCTTGACTAATTTGAATTTTCGAAAACGTGTCGTTTTCTTTGATATTGGTTCCACTTGTCTGTTGAGAGTCTTACCCTCTTTTCCTATCGTTTACTTTGTTGACTGCTTCCTAATAAAAGGTTTTATATGTTCGTCGAGTATGTTGAGTTATGGTCTTTTTGTTTGTTGGGTTAGTTTTTCACCCTTTTTCTTGATTTGTCTGTAGAGAGGTTTCTTCTGTATGTCTACCGATTGTTCGTGTACTTTTCTACGAACGACTTGTAGCGAGCAATAATCTCTTTACCTTTAGTTTTGATGTTACTCGATAGTGAAGTGTGACCAGTCTTGCCGGTAGTAGTTTTTCAGATGTTTGTTATTTACGACCTCTCCCACACCTCTTTTCCTTTACGAGAACGAGACAACCACCCTTACATTTAACTATGTCGGTGATACCTTCTACCATATCTCTCAGGAATTTTTTGATCCTTATTTTGGTGGTATACTGGGTCGTTAGGGTGAGGATCCGTATATGGGATTCCTTTGTTTTTAACTTTTTCTGTGTCCGTAGGGTAACAAGTGATGTCGTGATAAATGTTATCGATCTTGTACCTTCGTTTGATTTACAGGTAGCTGTCTACTTACCTATTTCTTCAACGCCATGTATATGTGTTACTTTATAGTGACTCGGTACTTTAATTTTCTACCAACGAGGAACTTACTGTTCAATACTGGTTGGGTCTGTCGTATAATTTTTCGTGTCTGTATTGAAACGGTTGTTTCCAGACAGATCAGTTTCGATCAAAAAGGTCATCAGTACATACCTACACTCAACCTGATATTTCTTTCGACTCGTGGTTTCTTAACTACGAAAACTTGACACCATAACCTCTTCTGAGAACCCTCAGGGAACCTGACGTTCCTTTAGGTTAGTCATGTAGGATTTCCGTTAGTCAGGACTTATAAGTGACCTTCCTGACTATGACTTCGACTTTGAAGTTATAAAACCGGTGGACTACGCTTCTTGACTGAGTAACCTTTTTTTGGACTACGACCCTTTCTGACTTCCGCTCTCTTCTTCCCCTACTGTCTCCTACTCTACCAACCTACCGTAGTGGCTGACGTACCTGTACTCAAACTCTTTCGAGGTCCTCAACCATTACCTGTCCCTTCGGACCGCACGACGTCAGGTACCCCAGGGTTTCAGCCTGTACTGACGAACTGACTAGACTTACCTTGACTTATCGGTATTTTTCCTTTCGTAAAGTCAGACAAGATTACTCCACCTACTTGGATCTTGGATAATGTGTCTCACTTCAATCAGTCTTTCTCTTTCTATTTATAGCATAAGATTACGTATATATATCTTAGATCTTTTTACTATGACTTTTTAAATAAACGTCCCGTCGTCACCTCTTTGTCTGTTTCTCTTCTCTGAATACCTGTACCCCTCTTCCCTCCTCTCCCACTCTACATTCTTTCTCATTGTACCTTTGAATATAATGGTATACATTTTATATCAGTTGCCCTTAAACGAAATACCGAGTCCTTTGAGATTGTTCCCGAGAGATAGTTGGATCTCCCCACCCTACCCCTACCTCCAAATTTTCCCTCCTCTATATATATATGGATACCGACTAAGTACAACTCCAAACTGTCTTTTGTTGTTTTAAGACATTTCGTTAATGACAAATTATTTTTTTAATTAAAAAATTTATTTATTTTATTTCTATGTTTGCAGGGGTCTATAGTTTTGTTCACGAATTTTTTTGTTTCTATTGTATATTTATTTCTATCATTTATGTTGTATGATTGGCTTCGTAACTGTTTGTCGTGTGTCGTAATGTTCCGTGTCTTATATGACGTACATGTGAGATGTTTCGACTGAATTACTTCCCAATGAATGTGTTAAACGATAGGTAGACTTTCTTTTATGGTTGGACAGAATTTGAGTAAGGAAACTTTTGTTCTCTCCTTCGTGTTACTGGTCGTACGTCCTTCAAAGGACCCTTCTCGAGAATCCTCTTTGTGGACCTTCCTTCACTTCCTTCGATTCCACTCTTACCCCTCTTTGACCGGATTACTCCCACGTCACTCTCGGAGTCCATTACGAGTACCTCGAGGTCTCGACCGTAACAGGGATTTCCTCAACAGGTCTCAACAGGGATTGTCTCCGCTCAAACGAACCTCTGATATAGGGACGGAGTGAGTCAATCGAGAGTCTCCTACGGAGAATCTGTCTCACATTAGAACCGGTTGTCGTTAAGGGTCATTCCTTACGTCGACATTCGTTGGTCGGACACATCCACCTTGTGTACATCGAGCCACCCCTTCTCTTCCAGATAGTCTCATGACATTGTTGGTGTTGTAGTATATCGTTATTTTTAGGTAATTGTCCGATGTTACTCCTATTTGGAACGTTTACGTCGTTGTCCAATTTTTCATATATGCGTTGTACTAATATAAATGTATTCAATCAATCAGGTCAACGAGTCAGTACAGGTTGAGAAACGCGGGGGCTTCGTGTCGTGCGGTTCGGAGGGACAGGTAGTGGTTGAGGGCCTCGACTGGGTTTGGGTACAGGTGACTCAGTCACTACGGTAGGTCGGTAGAGTAGGAGACAGCAGGGGAAAGGAGGACGGGAGTTAGAAAGGGTCGTAATCCCAGAAAAGTTCACTCACTCGAGAAGCGTAGGTCACCGGTTTCAAAACCTCAAAGTCGAAGTCGTAATCAGGAAGGTTACATACGACGATTCAGCGAAGTCAGCACAGGCTGGGACACGCTGGGGTATCTACCGTCAGCTTGACCGAGGGGGCAGGCACCCTGAGAGTTCCGTTCTTGTGACCTCACCCAACGGTAAAGGAAGAGGTTACGTACTTTCACTTTTCACTTTCAGTTCAACGAGTCAGCACAGACTGAGAATCGCTGGGGTACCTGACGTCGGATGGTCCGAGGAGGCAGGTACCCTAAAAGGTCCGTTCTCATGACCTTACACAACGGTAACGGAAGAGGTAAGGTTACTTATGAGTCCTGACTAAAGGAAATCCTACCTGACCAACCTAGAGGAACGTCAAGTTCTCTGAGAGTTCTCAGAAGAGGTTGTGGTATCAAATTTTCGTAGTTAAGCCAGATGCCGGTATGGTGGGACTTGCGCGGGTTAGAGCAGACTAGAGCCTTCGATTCGTCCCAGCCCGGGCCAATCATGAACCTACCCTCTGGCGGACCCTTATGGCCCACGACATCCGAATTTTTTTTTATTTATTTATTTATTTATTTATTTTCGTAGTTAAGAAGTCGAGAGTCAGAAGAAATTCAGGTTGAGAGTGTAGGTATGTACTGGTCACCTTTCTGGTATCGGAACTGATCTGCCTGGAAACAATTGTTTCATTACAGACGAAAAGTTATACGACAGATCCAACCCGTATTGAAAGGAAGGTTCCTCATTCGTAGAAAATTAAAGTACCGACGTTAGTGGTAGACGTCACCAAAACCTCGGATCTTTTTATTTCAGACTGTGACTAAGGTGACAAAGGGGTAGATAAAGGGTACTTCACTACCCTGGTCTACTGTACTAAAATCAAAGGGGTTGCAACTCGAACTTCAGTTGAAAAAATGAGAGGAGAAAGTGGAAGTAGTTCTCCGAGAAATCAAGGAGAAGTGAAAGACGGTATTCCCACCACAGTAGACGTATAGACTTCAATAACTATAAAGAGGGTCGTTAGAACTAAGGTCGGACACGAAGTAGGTCGGGTCGCAAAGAGTACTACATGAGACGTATATTCAATTTATTCGTCCCACTGTTATATGTCGGAACTGCATGAGGAAAAGGATAAACCTTGGTCAGACAACAAGGTACAGGTCAAGATTGACAACGAAGGACTGGACGTATGTCCAAAGAGTTCTCCGTCCAGCCCACCAGACCATAAGGGTAGAGAACTTCTTAAAAGGTGTCAAATAACACTAGGTGTGTCAGTTTCCGAAACCGTATCAGTTATTTCGTCTTCATATACAAAAGACCTTGAGAGAACGAAAAAGCTACTAGGTTACCTACAACCGTTAAACTAGAGACCAAGGAGACGGAAAAGATTTTGGTCCACCTTGTAGACCTTCAAGTGTCAAGTACCTGACAACTTCGGACCGAACCTCTTAGAACTCGTAATGAAATGATCGTACACCCTACTCACGTTAACAGGCCATCAAACTCGTAAGAAACCGTGACGAAAAGAAACCCTAACCCTATTTTTGACTGGAAAAGGTCAGGACACCGGTGACGACTCAAAAGGTTTAACCGACCGCATGACTCACGTCGTGAAAGTGTCGTAGTAGAAAATCCTAAACTTTATCAAGTTGACCTTAAGGTAGTGGAGGTGATCGAAACAAGTATCACTACGAAAGATTTCGGATGAACTGAAGTGTAAGGCGCTACAGACCGAGATCCACTCACTAGTGTGTATCTAGTGTAGCACTAATAGAACCAGCACTTCTAGAAAAAACATGTCAAGAACACACATAAGAACGGTGGAGAAGAATTATAGAAGACGAAGACTATCTAGGGAGAGTAAAGACAGGAAATAGTTCGGGTAGAAACGTACTTTACAAGGGAACCATAGAGATTAAAAGGTACGTTTTTTTTACGTATCACGGATTTTCTTATTTTTGCATTCTACGTGTGTCTTTAATTGTGTGTGTTGTGGCTTAAAGAGAAGAGACACGTTTTCTACCTTTCGTAAATTCGATTCCTTGTTTCCAAAGTCGATGTACAGTCTGACATATTCGTCTTAATGGTCTATACTTCCCCCAAATAATATAATAAGGTGTATGATAAATTTATGGAGTCCATATCGGGGGAGGGGTTGCCGGCGGTTATTTATACACTTTTGGTTTTTTTTTTTTTAGAGTCCATTCCCTTTGTAAATTCATTTTTTTTTCTTTTCTTTCTCATTATTAGATTGTGGATGCAGGAAATTTTGTTATTAGTTTATATGTCATAAATTTGTTTATGTACCGTATCCTTTTCTATTTGTCCCTTTTAATTGTGGTTCAGTCTACTTTGACTTTTTTTGTATTCTCGCGGAAAAATCGGACCCTCGTCTATTTGACTCCTGGACCTGTTTTACTCAATGGTTTTTGATAGAGGTCTTCTCCGTCTTTTAGATTCGACTGTTCAATGATGTCTTTTTTTAATTAACCAGTTTTCCAAAGGGTAAATTTCTCGTTGACCCCTTATGAGAATGTTTATTCAAGATAGTTATTCTTATGTAAAATTAATAATAATTATTAATTGATAATTACGGAAATTTCGTTTATGATTTGATATGAAAATTTCCTATACTATTCTAAATTCTACGTAAGTAATATGTCGAAACCATTTGAGAGTAATAGTTGTGGCTTATCGTCTTTTTACTAAATTATGAACTCTTCTAATATAAAATTATTCTTACGTATATCTTAAAATAGTGTACGGGAAAGTCGTGAATACCTATATAAAGAGTAGTCCACAGTAATTTCTTTGTCAGGCAAATTTCTTATTCTTCCTTATTACAAATAATAATGGTGAGTGGTGATAATAACTTGTAACATGATACCTATAGTCGGTTACGTTGGTGTGTCTTCTTATTGTCTACATATATGTCACTGACTTCTCTATTTCAATAGTAATCAATGTCTACTAGACTGACAAATGTCTCTTCGGAGTTTCTTAGTTGACCTTTCTAGAAAGTTTGTTCACTATTTCGTCTAACGTTTTAAGTACGAGTCTTTAATTGTCGAAAGAATACGTATTTTTTATACGGAAGACTATTGATCAATCTTCTTAATTACCACTTTTAAAGGTTTAAATGTCATCGTTCTTTTTTTTTTTCCTTTTTGAGTTCCTTTTACATCCCTAAAATTTTTTCCTTTTTTTACGGTTCAAGAATGTAGTCAACTCAAGTCAACGAGTCAGCACAGGTTGAGAAACACTAGGGTACTTAACGTCGTGCGGTGCGGAGGGACATGGTTTAGGATCTTAAGTGGGTTTAAAGACAGGTAGCTCAGCCACTATGGTAGGTCGATAGAGTAGGAGACAACAGGGAAGAGGAGGACGGGGGTTAGGGAGGGTCGTAGTCGCAGAAAAGTTACTCAGTTGAGAAGCGTACTCCACCGGTTTCATGACCTCAAAGTCGAAACCGTAGTCAGGAAGGTTTCTTGTGAGTCCTGGCTAGAGGAAATCTTTCCTGACCAACCTAGAGGAACGTCAGGTTCCCTGAGAGTTCTCAGAAGAGGTTGTGGTGTCAAGTTTTTCACGAGTCGAAAGAAGTGTCAGGTTGAGAGTGTGGGTATGTACTGGTCACCTTTTTGGTATCGGAACTGATCTGTCTGGAAACAACCGTTGCATTACAGAGACGAAAAGTTATACGATAAATCCAACCAATATTGAAAGGAAGGTTCCTCACAGAAAATTAAAGTACCGACGTTAGTGGTAGACGTCACTAAAACCTAGGGGTTTTTTATAAGACTGTGACAAAGGTGACAAAGGGGTAGATAAAGGGTACTTCACTACCCTGTTCTACTGTACTAGAAGCAAAAGACTTACAACTCGAAATTCAGTTGAAAAAGTGAGAGGAGAAAGTGAAAGTAGTTCTCCAAAAAATCAAGGAGAAGTGAAAGACGGTATTCCCACCACAGTAGACGAATAGACTCCAATAACTATAAAGAGGACCGTTAGGACTAAGGTCGAACACGAAGGAGGTCGGGTCGCAAAGAGTACTACATGAGACGTATATTCAATTTATTCGTCCCACTGTTATATGTCGGAACTGCATGAAGAAAAAGATAAACCTTGGTCAGACAACAAGGTACAGGTTAAGATTGACAACGAAGGACTGGATGTATATCCGAAGAGTTCTCCGTCCAGTCAACCAGACCATAAGGGTAGAGAAAGTCTTAAAAGGTGTCAAATAACACTAGGTGTGTCTTACTTCTAGATGTTCTGGAAAATCTTGCTTGTGGGTTTTTACTACAGGAAAAGTAATATCCCCTGACCTTACGTTTACATCCTTCAGTTCTTTGTGGACCCCATTGTCCGTTTAAACCGGAACCTTATGCCTGACTTCGTTCCGTTTCCGATTATCTCCAAACGGTTCTCTTGCGTGACCAGTATCGTTTATGGGAGAAGGTTGTTGTGTTTTCTTTTGAGATGTGTACCTGTAGTGGTCTACCAGTTGCGGCTTTAGTCTGACTAATATAAGAAACGTCGGTTTCTACCTCTTCGAGATATGTCAGTCGTTTTTGTTCTGGCCCTCGACTGATACCGAGTCTAGTACTTGAGGAGTAACGGTTTAAGTCTGAATTTAACTTCAAGAATGTATTTTTTTACGTTTTAGCATTGTTTAAGTCAAGTCAACGAGTCAGTGCAGGTTGAGAAACACTTGGGATGGGTAGTCTGTAAGGGTACGGGTACGGTGAGTATGGGTAACGTAGTCACTACGGTAGGTTGGTAGAGTAGGGGACAGCAGGGGAACAGGAGGGTGGAAGTTAGAGAGGGTCGTAGTCCCAGAAAAGGTTACTCAGTGAAGAAGCGTAGTCCACCGGTTTCATAAGCTCAGAACCGAAGTGGTAGCCAGGAAGGTTACTTATAAGTCCTGACTAGAGGAAATCCTAACTGTTCAACCTAGAGGAACGTCAGGTTCCCTGAGAGTTCTCAGAAGAGATTGTGGTGTCAAGTTTTAGTAGTTAAGAAACCACGAGTCGAAAGAGATATTAGGTTGAGAGTATAGGTATGTACTACTGACCTTTTTACTATCGAAACTGGTCTTCCCGGAAACAACCAGTTCATTACAGAGGCGAAAAATTTTACGATAGATCCAACCAATATCGAAAGGAAGGTTCCTCGTTCACAGAAAAGTAAAGTACCGATCAGTGGTGGACGTCACTAAAACCTCGTTTTTTTTTAGTTCAGAGAGTGACAAAGGTAACAAAGGAGTAGATAAACGGTACTTCACTACCCTGGTCTACGGTACTAGAATCAAAAGACTTACAACTCAAAATTCGACCGAAGAAGTGAGAGGACAAAGTGGAAGGAGTTCTCCGAGAAATCAAGAAGAAACGAAAGACGATTCCCACCACAGTAGACGTATAGACTGCAATAACTGTAAAGAGGTCCGTTAGAACTAAGGTCGAATAAGAAGTAGGTCGGCTCGTAAAGCATACTACATAAGCCGTATATTCAAATTATTCGAATATGTTATATTATTGTTATATGTCAGAACTGAACGAGGAAAGGACTAAGTCAGACAACAAGGTACAGGTCAAGGTTGACAACGAAGAACTGGAGGTATATCTAAAGAGTCCTCTATCTAATCCATCAGACCATAAGGGTAGAGAAAGTCTTAAAAGGTGTCAAACAACACTAGGTGTGTCAGTTTCCGAAACCGTATCAGTTGTTTCGTTTCCATCTAAAAAAGACCTTGAGAGAACGAAAAAGTTATTAGGTCACCTTCAACCGTTAAACTAGAGACCAAGGAGACGGAAAAGATTTTGGTCGAACTTGTAGACCTTCAAGTGTCAAGTGTATGACAACTTCGGACCGAACCTCTTAAAACTCGTAATGAAACGATCACACACTCTACTCACGGTGACACGTCATCAAACTCGTAAGAAACCGTAACGGAAAGAAACCCTAACCTTTTGACTGGAAAAGGTCAGGACACCGGTGACGACTCAAAAGGTCAAACGGTCTAAACGACCGTATAACTCACGTCGTGAAAGTGTCGTAGTAGAAAATCCTAGACTTTATCGAGCTGACCTTAAGGTAGTGGACGTGATCGAAACAAATCGAAACAAACATCACTACGAAAGATTCCAGGTGAACTCAAGCGTAAGGTCCTACCGACCGAGATCCACTCACCAGTGTGGTAGCACCAATAGACCCAGTACTTTTAGAAAAAAGCATATCAAGAAGACACATAAGAACGGAAGAGTTATAAAAGACGAAGACAATCCATGTATGGTAAAGACAGGAAATAACACGAGTATAAACACACTTTACAAGGGAATCATAGAGATTAAAAGAACTTCACTAGAGATCAGAAAGGGTAAGTATTATTTGATTGAAGAGGGTTTAATTGGTTCTCTATGTTATTTAGTGTTATTTCAATTGTTATAGAATAAAAGATTAATCTAACTTACTAAATTTTTAATTAAACCTTACATTCTAGATTTTGACATTTTGAGAATTTTGTGTCCCATTTTCAACATTTTATCAAATACACCGTTACTAAGGAACATATACTGTGGTCTCCATATCTGTTATTTTATTTTTTGCATAGTACTTGTAATTTTTTGATTCTCGTAGTTTTCTGAGATACGTGTCTCATTTTCTCGTTGGGTGTCTTCGACAGCCCCCACCCCCCCCGCCGCCACACACCTAGACTTTAAACTATCCCTAATTTTGGGTTTTATGTATCTCTTGATTTTGAGTTACTGTTATTTTGTATATTGTGTTAAGTTTTTGCTCGTTTCCTAGACTGACCTATAATGAGGTTTCTTCTTTATACTCACAGGATATTTGTGTAAATCCTCATCATGGTATTTCTTCCGACTCACGATTTCTTTACTACGAAAACTTCACGCCACAACCTCTTCTGAGAACTCTCGGGGAACCTGTCGCTCCTCTAGTTTGGTCAGTTAGGATTTCCTTTAGTTGGGACTTATAAGTAACCTTCCTGATTACGACTTCGACTTCGAGGTCATGAAATCGATAGACTACGTTTCTCGGTTGAGTGACTTTTTTTGGAACCACGACCTTTTCTGACTTCCGTACTCTTCCCCTGCTGTCTCCTACTCTACCAACCTACCGTAGTGGTTGAGTTACCTGCGCTCAAACTCGTTCAGAGTCGACTTGTACTGACTCACTGACTTGTAGTTCGTCTACTTTTCTACGAGTTGTAATTATTAGTATCCCATGATTTTTGGTTTTGATGTTACTCGATGGTTGAGTATGGGTTTACCGATGATCGTTTTTTTTCTTTGTTTTGTCTCTTGTCATTCACACCACTCCTACCACTCTTTCACCTTAGGAGCGTGAGACAACCGTTTTACATTTCGTCATCTCGACGATAAATTTTATCATACCGTCAAGGGGGTTTTTAGTTTTTAATTTTTGTCTTAATAATATGTTAGGTCGGTAAGATGAAGACCCTAGTATGGGATTTCCTGACTTTCGTCTCAGAGTTTCTCCCTAGACATGTGAGTACAAGTGTCATCGTAGTAAGTGTTGTCGATTTTGTACCTGCGTTAGCACTGGTAGTTTTCTTATCCAGTTGTTTTGTACCATGTACATATGTATGTCACCTTATAATAAGTCAGAATTTTTCCTTCCCTTAGTAATTCCCTTAAGTAAGTACACTGTGTTACTTACTTAGGGCTCCTGTAATACGGTTCGTTTTATTCGGTTAGTCTTTTTTCTGTTTATGAGTTACTAAGATGAAAATACTTCATGAATCTCATCCGTTTTACTCTCAGTCTTTTATCTTATCACCAACGACCCACGATCCCGTGTCCTCTGCCCTTACCCCCTAATGACAAATTACGTATATCTCAAAGTCAAAATGTTCTACTTTTCTCAATACTATACCTACGGCCGCCAATGTGTTTTTGTACTTGATGTATGATTTTTTCTCAATTTCACCATTTAAATTATGCATTAATTGGTATTATTTACCTCTGCCTTTACCGTTGGGTGAGGACATAAGAACGGACCTCTTAGGGTACCTGTCTCCTCGGATCGCCTGATGTCAGGGACCCCAACGTTTCTCAGCCTGTGTTGATTTCACTGATTCTGTGTGGTATTATTTTTTTATTGAGAAATTACCTGTCTTTTACTTCATACCCTATTCGTTTTTGTTTTTTGAATTGTACCTTTTTATTCGTTTTGTTGTTGTATTTAAGACCTTTATTTCTCATTCCTAATCGGTGTAGATTAATGATTTGGTTAATATTTTAACGTTATTAATTTTATATGTCAATTAGTTTTTCGTATATCCAACTACCCGGTCTTTTTGTTCACGTTCATATCTGTATTTAGATGTTTCTTTGAATCATATATAATTTCAACTATGAAGTTTAAGTCAAGTCAAGTCAAGTCAGCGAGTCAGCACAGGCTAAGAAACACTGGGGTACTTGACGTCGTGCGGTCCGGAGGGACAAGTAGTACCTCAAGTGAGTCTGAGTGTAGGTAGTTCAGTCACTACGGTAGGTCGGTAGAGTAGGAGCCAGTAGGGGAAGAGGAGGACGGGGGTTAGAGAGGGTCGTAGTCTCAGAAAAGGTCACTCAGTTGAGAAGCGTACTCCATCGGTTTCATGACCTCTAAGTCGAAGTCGTAGTAAGGGAGGTTTCTTTAGGGTCCCGACTAGAAGTCTTACCTGACCAACCTAGAGGAACGTCAGGTTCCCTGAGAGTTCTCAGAAGAGGTTGTGGTGTCAAGTTTAATCATTTCATATTTACCAAATCCATCTAATCAGTTATTTATCGTTACCCTATACACTGTTAACTCATTAGTTGACTTTTTTTAATTAACCTCGGTATTAAACATGAAGTAAGTTTTATTTAAAGTCTACGTAGTTTTTTAGGTTACGTTACGAAACCATAACGTTTTTTTTTACCTTCAATCTAAAAAATTACAGATACATCTTTTTAAGAAAATTTTATACTTGAGTTTGCTCCTCAGTAGTTCCCTTCTTTTGACTATATTGATGAAAAAATGTAAATTTCTTTTGTGTTATTTCTTTGTGGATTCTTTTATTTGCCGTTTTTTCATAGACGTTAAGGGTAACGTCTTTTTCTTGATGAAAGATCGGATACTTTTGCGGATATTTATTTATCTTGTTATCCTCGGATTTCTTTTACCCGTTTCCTATGTCCTGTCTTTTCTTTATCTAAAATTTGTAACTTTTTTTATATAAGATATATATTTTATCTATTGACTGTTCTTGGATAGTATATCGTGTCCCGTAAGATGAGTTATGAGACATTACTCCATATACCCTTGTCTCAGATTTTTTTCTCATCTAGATACATATATATATATATTTACTGAGTCAAACGACACATCGTCTTTGATTGCGTTGTCATATTTTGATGAGAGGAGGTTATTTTTAATATATATATACATGTACATATATATATACATGCACACACACATATATATATGTGTGAATTAGAGAGATATATTCTCTTTATGTTTTATTACAACATTGTATGTTCTACTTTTGATGACTGTGGTCATAGATGTGTCTCTTTCTTCTGGTGGAGGCTCCTTTCCTTGACAGACCTATATGTTGTCTCACCCTTTATATGGAAAAAGAAAAGAAACTAGTTTATTATTCTGCTCGATGAATGTAGAAAATATGTAAGATATAAAAATAGTAATTGTGTTTCATAGGTATTTTGTGGCTGAATTGAAAATTAAGACATAAAAGAAAGTATCTCTTTATTATGAAGATAAAAATTTATTCATCTTTATTAGTAGACTCCATGTGTCGTAGTTCTATACCAAAAACGTCATAACATCTGTCCTAGGAATGAATTCCTTGAACTTTTTGAACGTTTTAATAACGTTAGTTTAAGATCCATTACTTTTCAGGAAAAGATGTTATTCCATCTCTTGATTTGTTCTGGTTTAAGAGGTTTAGACTGTGTACTACGTTACATCGTTCGTTGTACACCCCGAGGTTCTATTTTAATGTTCCTTGCACCCAAAAGTCTTCGGTCTTCTACCGCCACAATGGAGTAATTACGGAATGACGATGGATGCAGATTCGTGAGTTGAAGACAATAGTCCTCTAGGGAGGAAGGAAAAGGGAGACAGACAGAAGGTGACAGGAAGACGTGAGGGCGTATATAGTATATAGATGGATCGGAAGGTAGGAAATGGGTTCTATACTTTGACTTTATTTGTAATCTCCTTTTCCTTCTACCTTCATTAAAGGTTTAAATATTCTTATGATAAAAATTCACTTATATAAATTTTACATATTCCAAGAAAGACAAAATTTTAGTTTCATATTTACTAGCTGTTGTAAGATATACGAATCTACCTGTTATATCACTAAGTGTTAAAAATTTCTGATATTAGGTAAACATCGATAATATTTTATGATCGAAATAAGGATGCAACATGTTATATAGGAACATCGAATAAATAAAATGTGGATCATCAACGGTGGAGAATTAGGAGATTGGGATAAAATGGGAAGAGAGAAGGGAGAGGGATGTCCATTGGTGATCAAGCAAGAGATATAGACCCAGACAAAGAAAAATAATATAAGTGATCAAATTATTATAATAAGTAGTGATCAGTCTAGGGTGTATGTTCATTATTGTATGTCATTAATAAAAAGAGATTGAATAAAGTGATTGTGGGAGGTTCGATAGGTACAACGACGTTTACCTTTAAAAAGTAAGAAAAAAGATTAACTCATCATAAAGTAACTCCTCTCCTGTCAGAATGTGTCATATGTAATACATGTGGTGTAGAAGAAATGGGTGAGTAGACCACTACCTACGAATGTGACGAAGGTACAGAGTCGATAACATTGTTATGAGGATAATTTTTGCCCCACACACTGCCCCACACACTTAGAAAAGATTAATCACCAAAGGTAAAAGAAACCTACATGTGTGTCCTTATCTTAACGACCATTGAGATAAAATCAAAAGACCTCTTGGAGATATGACAAAAGAGATCACCGACGTGGTTAAATGTAAGAGTGATTGTCACTCACGTGAGAAGAGGTGTAAAAGTGGTTGTAGACGATGAACACCAGAAAGCTACTATGGTAAATACTGTTCACACTCTACTATGGAGTAACACCAAAATTAAACGTGAAGAGACTGTTAATCGTTACGACTTGTAGAAAACACGGATTGCTGGTAGATATACAGAAGAAACCCTTTTTTTACAGACAAGTCTAATAGACGGATAAATTTTTTTTTTAAATACACATACTCGACAAATATATAAAACCCGTAATAGACAGTATAGTAAACGTTTATAAAAGAGGGTAAATGACCCAAAAAAGAAAACAACTACCATAGTAAACGAGACGTTTTCGAAAGATTCAACCAGGAAAATAAAAATGAAGACAAAGGAAACGGAATCCTCTGTCTACGTTTTTTTTATTACAACGATGTCAAATACAGTTTCTCACAATACGGACAAAGGAAGATCCTCAAAATACCAAAGGTCCAAATGTAAATCCAGAAGTTAGGTAAAAAATTCAAGCGCATATACGACACTTTTTTACAAGATTACAGTAAGAAAATAACATGTCCATCGATAGGTAGTCTAAGTAAACGATTTATACTTTTGTCTTCAAATATAGGTAAGAGAAGACTTAGATGTGATTTTACTTCGATTTCCTGATTTCTTTCTATTTGGGTAGTTTTGTGTTTATGTATACAGAGTACTTTCCTCTGTAATCGATTACCCCCTGTATGTGTTTCGAATGACTTCGATCTGTCTCCTTTCCACTTCGACCGAACCATTTTGTCTTGTTCGGTTTGTATACGTACAGTCGTACCTGCTCCCATACTTTGGTTGTCGACGTTTGTGTTGTCTTTCCGAACTTTTGACCTCTATAGACTTCCGTCCCCAGACCGAGCACCGACTTTTGTCTTTGTGACCAACTTTCCGACTTATTTTTGTCAAAAGTCCCCTGAAGGGACCACCTGGTCACCGATTCTGAGGTACGAGAATTACGTCCCACGGTCCCTCCCCAAGTCGGGGACCAGTCCCTTTATCTAGAGTGTACGGTGTCGATTTCTAGGGCACACAGCACACAACGTTGATTGTAGGTCGGGTCGGTTTATTTATGTAAAAATTTTTTCCTTTGTCAAAAGTGAGTCTTTGGAATGGTGTATACATCGGTTCTTTGACGGAGAGGACGTGGGGTTGTTCTCTGTTCACTAAATGGAATTCTGTCATTTGGTCTGTCCTACGTCTTTAGTCCGTGTGTGTCCCCACCATACAGCGTCGTATGGTGTTTCTCTAATTTCTAGACAATGGGGGTTGGGTTTAGTCGAAGGTCTTGTGTTCGGTTAGTTGGTCCTCTGATCCTCTAAGGAGGTGTCCCTTGGACTGGGTTTTCTTTTCTGGAAGTGAGTGAGTCAGTGGGACACAATTCTGAACGTCAATTGTTGAGGGGAGTCTCAAAAATGACGGAGTGAGAAATTAGACTTGTCTATCGGTTTCAAATGACTTGTTGACTCCTTTCAGATTGTACTTTAGTTCCCTGGTTTAATTGTTTTGTATTCTTTACTTTCTTTCTACTCTCTTTCCTTTCCTTCCCTTCTTCCTCCTTTTCATTACTTTGCCATCCTTTAAAGGGTGTTTGATCTTGTTTTTCGAAAAGTTGAATCCTTTTTTTGTGTTGGTTCTCGTGGTTAGATCTTACAGGTTGATTTTCCCTTAAAGTCTTTTTCTTTTCTCCTTTCTTTAATATGAGGGGTTTACTGTATGAACAAAGACGGTTACATCACTCGATATTTAACGTGGAAGTGTTTGTAGATCTTTACGGTCGATTTAATTTTGTTTACAAGGGAGTTTACGACTCGAGTGGTTTTATTTCGTCAAAAGTCGCCGGTACCTCCTAAAAATAGTTGTGTTCATTAGTTTTGAAAACTGAAAGTTACCACAATTTTAATTCCACTGTTCTCGTTCCGGAACCCTTAGCGTAGTTCACCTCTCAACCTCGTGGTTTCCGTGTACGTCGCTTTCCTTTTTGTCTGTCTTGAAGTCCTTTTTTGATTTAAAACGCGTAGTTTTCTAGGTTAGGTGTTTCATTTTTTCGTGGGGGTGTCTTGTCCTCGTTTATAGACGTTTAGCGTGTACGTTGTTCCCTAGTTATAGGTTTTATGTGTTTTATGACGTGTTTTAAATTGTATTAAGTTGTTGGTTTTCTTTAGGTTTGTTGTGATAAGGTTTCACCCGTTTCTAAACTCGTCTAAAGGAGACTCTACATGTTTACCGGTTGTTCGTGTGTTTTTCTATGAGTTACAGTGTTTAGTTATCTTTTTCCGTTTTATTTTCGTATCACTCCAAGATGGAGTGTAAGTAATCTTACCGAAGAGAGTTTTGTTCTTCACAACCGTTCTTACATGTTTTTAACTCTGAGAACATGTGACGGGCACCCTTATATTTTACCACTCCGTAAATTTGTCATACCTTCGAGGACTTTTTTCGGTTTCATCTTAATGGTACACTAGGTCATTCAAGGTGAAGACCCATATATGAGTTTTTTGACTTTCGTCCCAGGTCAAAAAATAAAGACATGTTCTCTATGAACATATCAGTGCAAGTGTCGTCGGAATAAATGTTGTCGATTTTAAACCTTTATTCGGTTCATAGGTAGTTGTCTACTTACCCTATTCGTTTTATACTATGCACGTATGTATGTCACCCTATAATATGTTGAATCTCTTCTTCTTTTAATACTATGATATTTTACCTACTTAGAACTCCTGTGATATGATTCACTTTATTCGGTTAGTGTGTTTATGACACACTAGGATGAAGATACTAAATATGTTGATGAATCTCATTAGTTTTAGTATCTCTGTCTTTCGTCTACCACCAACAGTCCCCGATCCCTTCCCCTCTATAATAAATTACCCATGTCTCAAAGTCTAAAATTCTACTTCTGACGACATCTTTCTTCGCTTATGTGAATCATTGTCACTTAACATATGAAATTTTACCAATTCTATCGTTTGAACTACACATAAAACGGTGTTAAAAAAAATTTACCCCCCCTTTACGTCCGTCTCTCTTTTCACCTAATAAATGTTTGTTTACTGTTAGTCCGACGTCATTCGTCAGTGATCGTCATTTTCATTTTTGTAGCACTTGATCATAGAAGTACCACAATTCCCTTTTACTATCTCTTATCTTGTCTTAGGATTTGATGAAAAGTTTTTATCCCCACTTTATCTTTTGTAAAAGTCACTCAAATAGAAGTTATCTGTAAGTTATTTCTCTGTAGGTTCCTATATGAAGTTTTTTTACCTTTATTCTTTGACTCTTACGTTTCCTTTAAGTTCTGTTTATTTTTTTTTCTTGCCATATTTTATATATATATATATATATATATATTTATGGAGGTCTCTTTCATTGTCTTACTTTTTTCTGTTACACTGAGATATTTATCTGTTTACTAGAAATATTATTATCGTAATATCTCTTAATTTTCCTATATTACTAATTTCCAAGAAAAGTCGTCCTTCTGTGTTTTGAAGATTTAAACCTACATACAATATTGTGTCGAGTGTTTATATATTCCGTCTTTTTCCCCCGTGTAAATATTCCCCTTTGACTCTTTAGATGTTAATGTTTTCTCTAAAAAATTGTATGCGGAGAGTCATTACTCGGTTTTTCTATTTTATTCTTTCAGTCACTCTCTTATGTGTTTTGAAGTAGTTGTGTTAATCCTTCACACGAGATTCTCTATATACATACCGTTTGGTGAGGGTTTTACCTTCTTATGGGTAACGGAAGGTTTCTTAAGAGAAGTTTTGGAGTAAACTACTCCAGTCATATTGGAAATGTGGTTTCGGTCTGTTGTCCTGGTTACAAGATTTGATATCGACTCAAATGGAATACATGTCGTTGTTTTCGTTATGTCTTTTGGTGTGTCTAGCTATTTATGATCCCCTTAATCTTACCATTGTTGTCAGGTTATCATCCTTTCTAATTTATGAATTGTTACTTGACATTCTTTGCATATTTTGAACATACTCCCTTGACTTTTGTACAGATGTGTTTTCGGGTGTGCACTTACAAGTGTTGCGATAGTGTCGGTTTTGGACATTTTTTTTTTTTTTGTTTGTACTTTACGGGTGGTTGTCTACTTACCTATTGATTTTGTCGAAAATAGATATGTTATCTTACATGTAACAAACCGTTATTTCACCTTTACTTCATAACCATGTTCAATGTCGTATATATTTGTATCTTTTATGATGGGATTCACTTTCTTCTGTCAAGTGCTTTTCGGTGTAAAATATACTGAGGTAAATACACTCTATGAGTCTCACCCGTTTAGGTTCTTTGTATTTCATTTAATCGTCAACGGTTCCCGATCTTCCCTCTTCCCTTACTCCTCGCTGACGATTGTCCATCGATTAGAAACCCCCCTACCTTTACAAGGCCTTAATCCACTGCCACTACACTTATATGGTTTTTGGTCTCAGTATGTGAAATTTCCTACTTAAAATACCATACACTTAATATCACGTTATTTCGAAAATTTTTTTTTAACTCCTTTAAAAAGTTATGAGGATTTCTTCTGACTTCGTCGTCTCTCTGTATAGGACAAGAACTTATTCTGTTGACTCGTAATGTCTATGTTTAAGAGGGATTAAATATCTAAGTTACATTAGGTTTATTTTTATGATTAATCGGTAAAATGTGTCAATCTGTTCAACTGTCCGTTCTTATTGATCCTTTCCTGACCTTTTCTTTTTGATACTTCCCTTTTGTTGGTATGGTGTGTAATTTTATGTGATATTTCGGAGATATTAATTTTGTAACACCTTGTTTACGTGTTTGTCCGGTCTCTTGGTCACCTGTTTCAGGTCTTAATCTGGATTTATGTGTACTTTTTAATCGCATACTGTTTCCACCGTGCAGGTTAGTAACCCATTTCTACCTGAAAAAAGTCTAAAAAATTTTTAACACCAATTTTATATGTATTACATTTTAAATGATAGGATTGGTAAAAAGTTCCATCTCGAGTCATCGAAGTTCATGTAAGTGTAACGTCACGGTTAGAGATCTGCCGAAAAGTAGAACTTTTTGACTTTGATGCATTAGCGATAGAGGTACAATTGTATTTGTTATTGATTTGTAAGTGGGAAAGGGGTAGGGAACTGTTTATGGTAAGATGAAACAGAGATACTAAAACTAATGAGATTCGCGGAGTATATTCACCTTAGTTTGTTATAAAGAGAAAAACACTGACCGAATAAAGTGAATCATGTTACAGGAGTCATGGGGGTACAACGTCGTGCACAGTCTTGCAAGAAGGAAGAGTTCCGATTTGTTATAAGGTGACGCACATATACGGTGTAAAAAGATTAGGAGAGTAAACAGTTACCTGTTGACCCATCGGAGGTAGAAGACACTTATACTCACACTTGTACTCCCCCGTTTATAGCGACACTCTGAGACGAAATTTAAGAAAACTCATATATGGGTCTCCACCTTAATGACCTAGTGTGTCATTGAGATGAGACTTTAAGACTCCTTGAAGGTATGTCAGAAGTTGTGATCGACATGGTAAAATGTAGTGATTGTCACGTTCTCAAAGTTAAAGAGGTGGTTGGTTCCAAGACTAGAAGTGGTTATAAACAATGAAAGACAAAAAAAGAAAACTATCCACAAGTAGGATTATCTGCACTACACAGAGTGACACCAAAACTAAACGTAAAGGGATTCCGATACCAAAAAGGTCACCAGTACATACCTACAGTCTCAACCTGACACTTCTTCCGACTCGCAGCTTCTTAACTACGAAAACTTGTGACCACAACCTCTTCTGAGAACTCTCAGGGAACCTGACGTTCCTCTAGGTTGGTCAGGTAAGACTTCCTCTAGTTGGGACCCTAAAGAAACCTTCCTTACTCCAATTTCGACTTCGAGGTCATGAGACCGGTGGAGTACGCTTCTCAACTGAGTAACCTTTTCTGAAACTACGACCCTCCCTAACCCCTGTCCTCCTCTTCCCCTGCTGTCTCCTACTCTACCGACCTACCGTAGTGACTGAACTACCCGCACTTAGACTCACTTGAGGTCCTCAACCACTACCTGTCCCTCCAGACCGCACGACGCTAAGTACCCCAGCGTTTCTCAGTCTGTGGTGACTCGATGACTTGACTTGACTTAACTTCGTCAGCCCGCCGACGTGATTCGCGCCCGCTCTCCTCGATAGGGTTCAGGCTCCAGTACCCGTCTTCGACCCTCCTGGGGTACGGGCTTCCCGCCGCCGGTTCTCCTCGATGGGGCGCAGGCTCCAGTCCCCGTGGCCGGTTCTCCTCGTTGGGGGTACAGGTTTCTCGTCACCGACGCACTACTCCCGGATCTCCTCGATTGGGTGCAACTTCCAGTCCTTCCCGCCGCACTCCTCTATGGGAAGAAGGTTCCATTCCTCGTCGCCGACGCGAAACGACCTCGTCGGTACTTCTCTATGGGGTGCGGGTTCCATTCTCTTTGGGTTCATTCTACCATCCACAACATTCACCCGTCGTCTCCCGTCTGTGTGACTTTGGTATGAGTTCCTTCCCTTCCCTTTCAGCGAGTCAGCACAGGTTGAGAAACGCTGGGGTACCTGACATCGGATGGTCCTAAGAGTCAGGTACCCTAAAAGGTCCGTTCTCATGACCTCACCCAACGGTAAAGGAAGAGGTCCCCTAGAAGGGTCAGTTAGATTAGTGTGATCCTGGTATAGGAACAGATTGAGTTACTTTGATTCGGTACGGGTACCCCGTTGGGTCCTGTCCACCCAGTACCACCCTTCCAGACTGTCTTACACCAGGTGACCTCTTCCCTTACCGTTTGGTGAAGTCATAAGAACGGAACTCTTGGGGTACTTGTCATACTTTTCCGTTTTACTATCCTATGACTTTCTCCTTGAGGGGTCCAGTCATCCACGGGTTGTGCGATGACCTCTAGTCACCTCTTTATTGAGGTCTTTCTTACTCCGTACCTCGGTTTCGTTTTTGTTATGTGTCGACACCTACACTGACCACTACCTTCGTTCCAGGTTACGACATTTCTCGTTATAACGTATCCTTGGACCTTACAGTCCAAGTACTTAGTTCCGTTTAACATTCAGCAGTTTTTTCTCTACCGTTCTCACTTGCAGCTGTAAGATCCTTAGTCGCTTGATTTTACCTGACCTTACCCACTTAAATTGTGTCTACTGGTAATATAGATGATGACGCCCGTCCTTAGGGAGTCTTCTTTACCTCATCGGTAGTACCAGTTGTTTTCTCAGGCTTTACGTCATGAACCTACGTTAGAGTTTTTACTGTCTTACTAGAGACAAGCAAAGGTTCCGTTGGGTAAGTTATAGTGTCATTAGGTTCAGATACGGGGTTGGTCATTGTGACTTCTTCGACTTCAACTCGCCAAGATACTTCTGGACGTTCTGGAAAATCTTGATTGTAGGGGTTTTGTACAGGAAAAGTAATATGCCCTGATCTTACGTTCATCCTTCAGTTCTTTGTGGACCTCATTATCCGTTTAAACCGGAACCTTATGTCTTACTTCGTCCCGTTTCTGATTATCTCAAAACGGTTATCTTGCGTGACCAGTATCGTTTGTGGGAGAAGGTTGTTGTTTTCTCTTCTGAGATGTGTACCTGTAGTGGTCTACCAGTTGTGGCTTTAGTCTGACTAATATAAGAAACGTCGGTTTCTACCTCTTCGAGATGTCAGTTGTTTTTGTTCTAGTCCTCGACTGACACCTAGTCTAGTACTTGAGGAATAACGGTTTAAGTCTGAAGTTGACTTCTTTATCCCTTTTGGTGGTCTGGTAAGTCCATACTGGATTTAGTTTAGGGAATACTAATATGTCACCTTCACTCTTTATCTAAATTCCCGGATCTAGACTATCTATATCACGGACTACTTGATACCTTACTCCAAGCACTGTGACATGTTCTCTGTCCCTAGTTCTGGTAGGGGTACCTTTTCTTTACGTTTTTTCGTTTTACCAAGAGACCCCTCCGGAATGTTTATCGACAGTTTTCTTCTCTCCGCTTTTCGTTTCCTCTTTTCCTTTCTATATTCGTACACTTACGTCTCAAGGTCTCTTGTCGTTCTTCTCTATTCTTTCGGAAGAAGTCACTAGTTACGTTTCTTTGTCTCCTTTTCTTGTCTTACCCTTTCTGGTCTCTAGAGAAGTTCTTTTAATCTCTATGGTTCCCTTGTAAGATTAGTGTGGTCCTGGTGTCGGAACAGATTGAATTACTTTGATTCAATACGGGCGTCCCGTTGGGTTCTACCCGCCCAGTACCACCTCTCCAGACTGTCTTACATCAGGTGACCTCTTCCCTTACCGTTTGGTGAAGTCATAAGAACGGAACTCTTGGGGTACAAGGTCATCAGTACATACCTACACTTTCAACCTGACACTTCTTCCGACTCGTAGCTTCTTAACTACGAAAACTTGTCACCACAACCTCTTCTGAGAACTCTCAGGGAACCTGACGTTCCTCTAGGTTGGTCAGGTAAGACTTCCTCTAGTTGGGACCCTAAAGAAACCTTCCTTACTACGATTTCGACTTTGAGGTCATGAAACCGGTGGAGTACACTTCTCAACTGAGTGACCTTTTCTGAGACTACGATCCTCCCTAACCCCCGTCCTCTTCTTCTCCTGCTGTCTCCTACTCTACCGACCTACCGTAGTGCCTGAGCTACCTGCACTCAGACTCACTTGAGGCCCTCAACCACTACCTGTCCCTCCGGACCGCACGACGCTAAGTACCCCAGTGTCCCAGCCTGTGGTGACTCGTTGACTTGACTTGACTTGACTTGACTTTCCTTGTAAAGTACGTTTCTACCCGAGGTATTTCCTGTCTTTACCATACCTGGATTGTCTTTATCTTCTATAATTCTTCTCCACCGTTCTAATGTGTGTTCTTGACATGTTTTTTCTAGAAGTGCTGGTTCTATTAGTGCTACCACACTAGTGAGTGGATCTCGGTCTGTAGGACCTTACACTTCAATTGACCCGGAATCTTTCGTACTGATGCTTGTTTCGATCACCTCCACTACCTTAAAGTCAACTCGATAAAGTTTAGGACCTTCTATTACGACACTTTCACGACGTGAGTTATACGGTCGTTTAAACCTTTTGAGTCGTCATCGGTGTCCTGACCGTTTCCAGTCAAAAGTAAGGTTAAGGTTTCTTTCCGTTACGGTTTCTTACGAGTTTGATGGCGTGTTAACGTGAGTAGAGTGTACGATCATTTCATTACGAGGTTTTAAGAGGTTCGGTCCGAAGTCGTTAGGTACTTGGCACTTGAAAGTCTACAAGTTCGACCAAAATCTTTTTCGTCTCCTTGGTCTCTAGTTTAACGTTTGTAGGCGACCTAGTAGCTTTTTCGGTCTCAAGGTCTTTTTGTAGATAAAGACGAAATAACTGATACGGTTTCGGAAACTGACACACCTAGAGTTATTTGACACCTTTTAAGACTTTCTCTACCCTTATGGTCTGTTGCACTGGACTGAGAACTCTTTAGACATACGTCCAGTCCTTCGTTGTCAATCTTGACCTGTACCTTGTTGTCTGACCAAAGTTTCTCCTTTTCCACATGCAGTTCCGACATATAACAGTGGGACGAATAAATTGAACATACGTCTCATGTAGTACTCTTTGCAACCTGACCTTCTTTGTGTTCGACCTTAGTTCTAACGGTCCTCTTGATAGTTATTGGAGTNAAATTGAAGATACGTCTCATGTAGTACTCTTTGCAACCTGACCTTCTTTGTGTTCGACCTTAGTTCTGACGGCCCTCTTGATAGTTATTGGAGTCTATACGTCTACTGTGGTGAGAATACCGTCTTTCACTTCTCCTTGATTTTTTGGAGTACTACTTTCACTTTCACCTCTCACTTTTTCAACCGAATTTCGAGTTGTAAGTCTTTTACTTCTAGTACCGTAGGCCAGGGTAGTGAAGTACCCTTTATCTACCCCTTTGTCACCTTTGTCACAGTCTGAAATAAAGAAACCCGAGGGTTTAGTGACGTCTACCACTAACGTCGGTACTTTAATTTTCTGCGAATGAGGAACCTTCTTTTCAATACTCGTTGGATCTATCGTATAAGTTTTCGTTTCTGTAACGAAACGACTGATTCCAAGCAGATCAGTTCCGATACCAAAAAGGACACCAGTACATACCTACACTCTCAACCTGACACTTCTTCCGACTCGCAGCTTCTTAACTACGAAAACTTGCCACCACAACCTCTTCTGAGAACTCTCAGGGAACTTGACGTTCCTCTAGGTTGGTCAGGTAAGACTTCCTCTAGTCGGGACCCTAAAGAAACCTTCCTTACTACGACTTCGACTTTGAGGTCATGAAACCGGTGGAGTACGTTTCTCGACTGAGTAACCTTTTCTGAGACTACGACCCTCCCTAACCCCCTTCCCCCTCTTCCCCTGCTGCCTCCTACTCTACCGACCTACCGTAGTGACTGAGCTACCTGCACTCAGACTCACTAGAGACTCTCAACCACTGTCCTCTCCCTCCGGACCGCACGACGCTAAGTACCCCAGCGTCTCAACCTGTGTTGACTCGCTGACTTGACTTGACTTACTACTCACCTACAAGTTATAAAAAAGTACACGAAAAACCGGTAGACGTGTAAAATAAACCTCTTTAAAGACAAATTCAGGAAACGAGTAAAGACTTAGTCCAACAAACCCAAGACCATCTTCATGAACTGTACAAGATCTATAATTAGGGAAAACTCTATGAACTAAACGTTTATAAAAGAGGGTAAGGTGTCCGGTGAAAGATGAGATAATTACCACAGAAAACTACATGTCAAAAATAAAGACTACATCATGTCAAATAGACAAAAATGAAAACAATGGACACGAACAATAGTGCAGGTTCTTTAGTTAGGGTTCAGTATTTCTAAGGATGGATACAAAAGAAGATCCTCAAATTATCAAAATCCAGAATTCAAATCCATAAACTAAGTAAAAATCAATTAAAAGTATATACCATATTTCCGGGTTAAAATAAGAAAAAGTACACCTATCGGTCAAAAGGGTTGTAGTAAATGACTTTTCTGACAAGAAAGGGGTGACTTGCCAGAACCGTAAGTACAGTTTTTATTAGACGGACATATGTGTTTCCAAATAAAACCCGATAATATAAAGTGACTAAATATACAGACGGAGATACGATCATAGTATAACGAACTAATGACATCAAAACATTATTCATAACTTTAACCGTTCACACTCAGGAGATCGAAACAAGGGAAAATCCTAATAAAACCGATAAACTCCAGGAAATTCTAAGATATAGTTAAAATCCTATTCCTGAAGGAACCATCAGGTCACCGATTCTGAGACACTTTCTGTTTTTCTGTGTAGTAAAAAACACTATAAAAATCATTTTTACGTATTAGTATAAGGTTAATCGTTGTGACCTGTTTTATTTTAATGCCGGTCATGACTAGTTTTTATATACTAGTCATGAGAAGTTTTTCATAGTTCTAGTACATTGTTCCTTTTTGACTTCCGACAATCTCTCATGATGCTTCTTTGTTGATCCTTCTTTGTTAAGGTTACACGTTATGACTTTTCCTAGGACCTTGTCTTTTTACCATAATGACCCTTTTTTACTACTCTAATTTTAATTCTAGACATCAAATCAATTATTATAACAACAAACAGTGACAAATCAGTGATTCAACGTAGGTTGACAAAGACTGGGGCACCCAACATCGGGTGGTCCGAGGAGTCAGGTACTCAACGTAATTAAAGAACGAGGACTATTAATATGATACCAATACTTTTACAATTCTAATCCTTTGATAAAAAGGACATTCGGATTTTAATCAAGTTTCATTTTTCCGAAAAAATTTTTTCATGACGTCAATAATGTGGTAATTTACACTATTGGTAGTTTTCTTGATTTTCGTCTATACCGGTTTCCACCAGAATGTTTAAGTGTGACAATCTTCAGTCATGTCAAGGGAACCCCTCCTCCACAAGTACTTACCTTTCCCGGTCGTCCCACGACCGTTACCAGACAAAGACCTAGATACCACGATCAATGTGTCTCCACAATAAATTAGTCACTTTTAAACAGGATAAAATCTTTGGATAGTGGAAAGTTATTTTTTTGAATTTTTTTTTTTTTCACCAAAATGGGGACCTCTTACCCTGGTTTTTATTCTTTTGAAAAGAACGTCTTTTAAGAATTTAACTATTCAAAGTTTATAATTATGTTCTTCAGTCTTTCCGTTTGGACGCTGGCATCCGGGCTTTCTTAGGTCTTTTGTGTTGACAAAAAATAAAGAGGTAGGAATCGTTGACTAGAGAGTATGGGGAAAACTGTATTTTACCCTGAACATGTTCTATTGTTCTTGATTCTAGTTCTCATCGACATTGTCCCTCATGGAAGTCCCCTTGATGGTCTGTGTCATTCTCAGTGTGTATCGTCCGTGATCTTTTACATTTGACACTCTCTCAAAGACTATGACCTGTCTTTTTAACACGGTTTGTGTGTCACCAATGAAATCTACATCAAAGTTACACTTTTTACGTTTCTACGATAATCAGTGTTATACTTTTTTACGAAGTATAACAATGTCTTTCGGACTTTTGTTGTTTTTTTATTGATCTACCATCTGACTCTTAATGAGATTGGAACTCCATTAAATCTACTATTTTTGTCTTTTTCAAAATGTGTTTAATGATTCAGTTTACTTACATTAACAAAGGGGAAAAGGTGAGTTCCGGTTAGACTCAGTTTCACAAAGAAAGGTCCCACTGTGACCGTACTTAAGATGTGTTTCTCCATCATTTGTTCAGTCTCCGAAAACTGTGATTCTGTCTGGATTAATCTGTCTGTGTCTCTATCAGTCAGACTCGAGACGCCACGTTAACCAGTCTTACGATGTTCTCCTTTATTTTTAGAAAGACATGTCATAAAAATTGAAACCACTTTTCTATACATGATAGGGAGATTAAAAGTTTTTGTGTAGAGGAACAACAGACAAGTTAAGTGGTCTGTATAGGTGTGAGGACAACTATTGTCGTAGTAATGGGTGGCGAAGAGACTGATACTTTATGTACACGAGAACAAGGTTCTGATTGTTATTTGTGACGGGGATAATAGACAATATACTCATAAGAATGAAAACTCTTGTGAAAATCGAAAAAAGAGAAGAAAGTAACGTTGAATTCTAAAATGTAGTAAAGGATTGTAGGTGTTAAAAAGAAAACCGGGTGTGTATAAATTAAAGACTTGTTCAGTTTTCCTGTACATCGTCTGTTGTATTCGTAATTCTATTTATTAAATACAATGTTTCGTCAATCCAATTGTAGAATAGATTGGTACATGAACAAATATGAGTGTCATTTAGTCAGTCATATTTTCTCAGTGTGTCGAGTATTAGTTATAAATTGGTTAATTAACTTTATGTCGACTTAATTTCTATAGTGTATGTTTACTATGTCTTTACCAGATAAAATTTTAATTTATTTTACCGTTGGGTGAGGTCACCAGAACGGACCTCTTAGGGTCCCTACCGCCTCGGACTGCCCGATGACAGATACCCCAGAGTGTCTCAGCCTGTGCTGACTTCAACGATAATCAGTGTTATACTTTATGACACTTTATAATCAGTGTTATACTGAATCGTCGTCACTGTGAACTCTTTCCTACTAGTTAGTTTTGATCACTGAGTAAAAGTTTAGCGGGTGAATATAAACCTGTTAACTGTTGTGAAAATCCTTTTTGTCATGTGACCTTTCCGGGTTGATTCTTCTTTGATATTTCTATAAACCTACTTACGACTTCATTCAATAAAATGAAAAAATAAAAAGTGATAAAATGTCAGTCTCGAAAAGAAAGAATTAAGTAAAACCACCCACTAGTCTCCCTGAAAAATTTTTTGCCTGTACATCGACTGAATGTTACAACATGAGTCGAGACGACACGTCATTTCACACCTTCGTTTCTGGATTCATAAAGTCGTTCCGTTGTCCCTCCTCACCAATACGCTGTCAGTCAGTCTATGTACGAGACCGGGGTCGAGACGGCAGAGATAGAAAGACCAAGGTCATTTCGTTGAATACCGGAGTGGATATTTTACTTTTCGAGGCTTCTTGACTACGAAAACTTGTCACCACAACCTCTTCTGAGAACTCTCAGGGAACCTGACGTTCCTTTAGGTTGGTCAGGTAGCATTTCCGTTAGTCAGGACTCCCAAGTAACCTTCCTGACTACAACTTCGACTTTGAGGTTATAAAACCGATGGACTACACTTCTTGACTGAGTAGACTTTTCTGGGACTACGTCCTTTCTAACTCCCGTCCTGCTCTTCCCCTGCTGTCTCCTACTCTACCAACCTACCGTAGTGGTTGAACTACATGTACTCAAACCCATTTGAGACCCTCAACCACGCCTCTTCCGTTACCGTGGGGTAAGGTCATGAGAACGGACCTTTTGGGGTACCTACCTCCTCGGACCACCCGACGTCAGGTACCCCAGCGATGCTCAGCCTGTGCTAACTCGTTGAAGGGAAAGTGAAAAGTGAAAGTACGTGACCTCTTCCTTTACCGTTGGGTGAGGTCACAAGAACGGACCTCTTAGGGTCCTCCTCGGACCACCCGAAGGCAGATACCCCAGCGTGTCTCAGCCTGTGTTGACTTCGTTGAATCGTCGTCGTCGTCGTCGTCGTCGTCGGTCCTCAAAAAACTACCTGTCCCTCCGGACCCCACGAACGTCAGGTACCCCAGCGTTTGTCAGCCTGTTCTGATTCGTTGACTTGACTATTCTACTTTTTATTTGGATAGACAGTGTGAAGACCCGTCCTAATGTACTCCCAGACTAGTGTGACATCCACAAAGTATTTCGAAAGTCTAATACCTAGTGACAAAAGAATGACTTAGGATCTTTTTAGAACACCAGGAAATGTAAAACATTCAATAATTTCTTGTCGGAACACTTGTCCCACAAAGTGAAAAAAGTTACTCGACGAAAATAGTTGTCTTAGAGAATAAAAGAAATGAATGATACTGGAGAGAGTAAAGAGAACTTTAAAGAAAGACAGTATGCCTTCTTCCCGAAACTTCCATCACTGCGGAAAGATTTTCACTTTTAGCCAGTCAGCACAGGTTAAGAAACGCTGGGTACCTGATATGTCAGGCACCCTAAGAGGTCCGGTCTTATGACCTCACCCAACGGAACGGGAAGAGGTCCCCTAGAAGGGTTGGGTCCTTAGTTTGGTCCAGAGGGCGTGACGTAAGAAAATGGTTGACTTGGTGTTCCCTTCGAATTGCGGAAAGATTTCAGAGAATCAATGGTGATCGGAACGTACGAAAACGAATCATAAAGGTAAAGAACTTTAAATAAGAATAAAATACAACGAATGTAGTTCTAGTTTTTAAGTCAACGGAATTTAAAAAAGGGGTCTCACATTGAGGTTAATCGGATACCTTTACATATTGAGTCTTGTCTTGAATTCTCAACGTCATAGACCATCGGGTCTAATAGTGTTCTTATGATAACCTAAACTATATTTTTGTTATTTTCTTTTATTAAACGGAACCCTTCTCTATTAATTCAAAAGAGTCTTTCTTGAGTAAATATTTTTTATGATCTTGAAGAAACCACCAGGTCACCGATTTTGGGGAGCGAGGGTTACGTCCCTCGAATTCAAGCTAGGGACCAGTCCCTTGATCTAGGGTGTACGAGGTTGATATCGAGGGTACACGGTTTTGATTCCAGACTGCGTCGGTGTTTATCTTTATAAGAGTTTTATGAATCGACGAAAATGTGACATTAATTGATCAAATGGTTGATGTAATCGTTCCGAGACGAGTTTAAAATTCCAGTTAACTTCTCCCATCATGACTATCTGGATTTTAGTAAGACTTTACTTAATCTTTTCTTCGATCGTAGACGATTGTGGATTTAATTTTATGACCATGGAGCGTTGTTTTTACACGCCATATCGTAAAAGGTCCAAATTTCATTGAGTAACTATCAAAGTCGTGACTTGAGAAGAAACTGTTACAAAAACGTAATGGACAAAAGTGTCTTTAGGACGAGTCAGTGTCAACGAAACGAATCGGGAGCAAAACTTTTCGACTTTCCTCGTTTTGTTCCTTTGATACGTGAAGATAAACTTTTGTTTTGTTGACGTGATGGTCAGAAGGGACTCGAAGTGATGTAAAAGGTACGAAATAAAAAATGGAAAACCGACGTGGGGTACCGTACTTCCTAGAATCAAGGGACTGGTCCCTGACTTGGGTATGTGGGACGTCAGCTACTCACCTCAGAATTCGTGACCTGGTGGTCGCTTCAGGGAGGTAGAAAATTTTTCCTGTTTTTGGAGATTCATTACTAATCGTAAAACCATGGACTTAATTTTAGTCTATTAACAGAAACCGAAAAAGTGAAAACGCTAAACTTTTATTCGAATAGAATCAAGAGACTTTATAATAACTAGACTTCAAGAATAGTACTAATGTTTCTAAAGTTCTCTTGTTGCGAGAGCTAAGAAAAAGGTATATTATTAGTTCCTTAAGTACATTAACAGAAAAAATCTATACTTAAATTTACCGGGAGTAGGTGGAGAAAAGGTTGGTTTTACTAAGAGATTACTTTTAGATAAAGTTTTTGATGGATAAATTTTTCGAAAAGTTTTTCGAAAGTTGTAGTTTATCTGTTCATGAGAACCTTTTGGAAAGATTTTATTAAAAAACTGATAACAGTTAGAGGGTGTTTAATAGAAGGAATTTCTAGATACCAATTATTAATGAAAAATGTGGTTGACACTATGTTATATCAGACCTTGTCATATTAAAATTACCGTTTTGACATCCGTGTCAAATTCTGTCATGTATAAGGTAACGAGAAGTATATATTAATACCGTAAAAATATGTCTAAAAGTCCCGTACAAAGAATCTTACGGATGTGTCCACTATATAAAATAATGGAAACTTGTGACTAGACGAGTTGAATTTTTATACATTAGTGATACGAGTGTTTTACAATAATAGACACTTCTGAAATATCGAATTTTCCATAATTGATCACACCTTAGTAAATAGATCGTCGAGATGGTTTGAAAGTAATCGGATCTTTAGTAAAATAACTGACGATAAGTAATCAATGTAAAAAAAGAAGGTCAAAATAACTTTCTATTAACAGTTTTTTTGTGACATATTTAAAGTCCACCTGTCTATTACTAAATGGATGTATACGGAAACTGACACACCTAGTGTTATTTGACACCTTTTAAGAAGTTCTCTACCCTCATAGTCTAGGGGACTGGACGGAGAACTCTTTGGGCATACGTCCAGTCCTTCGTTGTCAATCTTGACCTGTACCTTGTTGTCTGACCAAGGTTTATCCTTTTCCTCATGCAGTTCCGACACATAACAGTGGGANGACATATAACAGTGGGACGAATAAATTGAAGATACGTGTCATGTAGTACTCTTTGCGACCCGACCTCCTTCGTGTCCGACCTTAGTTCTGACGGCCCTCTTTATCGTTATTGGAGTCTATACGTCTACTGTAGTGGGAATACCGTCTTTCACTTCTCCTTGATTTCTCGGAGATCTATTTTCACTTACTCCTCTCACTTTTTCAACCGAATTTCGAGTTGTAAGTCTTTTACTTCTAGTACCGTAGGTCAGGGTAGTGAAGTACCGTTTGTCTACCCCTTTGACCTTTGTCACAGTCTGAAATAAAAAGACCCGAGGTTTTAGCGACGTCCACCACTGACTTCGGTACTTTAATTTTCTACGAATGTGTCGTATAACTTTTAATCTCTGTAATGAAACAGTTGTTTCCAGTCAAATCAGTTCCGATACCAAAAAGGTCCCCAATACCTACACTCTCAACCTGATATTTCTTTCGACTCATGTCTTCTTGACTACGAAAACTTGACACCACAACCTTTTCTGAGAACTCTCAGGGAACCTGACGTTCCTCTAGGTTGGTCAGGTAGGATTTCCTATAGTCAGGACTCCCAAGTAACCTTCCTGACTACAACTTCGATTTTGAGGTTCTGAAACCGGTGGACTACGTTTCTCGACTGAGTAAACTTTTCTGGGACTACGACCCTTTCTAACTCCGTCCTCCTCTTCTCCTGCTGTCTCTTACTCTACTAACCTACCGTAGAGGCTGAGTTACCTGTACCCAAACCCACCTGAGGTTCTCAACCACTGTCTGTCCCTCCGGACCACACGACGCCAAGTACCTCAGCGTTTCTCAGACTGTATGACTCGCTGACTTAACTTGACTTGTATGTAATACTTTTGTGGTTCACTTATAGGTAGTAGAGTATATCTGTCTTTTAATTTCTTTGTCTTTTTTTTAAAACACTACTCTCGAGAGTCCTAAATGAGTGAAGTGTTGAAAGTATTCATTATATACTACACATATACACACACACACACACACGAGTCAGCACAGACTAAAGAAGCGGGTGGTCCGAGGAGACGGGTACCCCTAAGAGGTCCGTTCTTATGACCTCACCCAACGGTACGGAAGGAGGTCCGCTAGAAGGGTTGAGTCCCTAGGTTGGGCGCAGAGGACGTGACGTCCGTCTAAGACATGGTGACTCGGTGGACCCTTCGGAGTATCGTATGTGGTCTCAATCAGCGTAAATAGTACAACATATAATGTAGGGATCAAGGAAAAAATCAGAAAGGTCCCCTAGACGTGACACGACTTACACCCTAGGATCAAAATATTTTGAAAAACCACGTGGAGGTTCGTACACCCTAGAATCTAGGGACCTGCCTTACCTTGGACTCGGGGGACGTCACCTTCCCGTCCGTCAGACTTGACGACCGGTCGGTCCCTTCAGGTGTAGGGACCAAGATTATCGTTGGTAGGAGGGGAACAGAGGGACAAACGGAAAGGTAGAGAGGGTAAGGGGGGGGGGGGGGGGGAACTGTGGTACAGTATTAGCAAGAGAAAATATCCGTCAAAATATAGTGGTGATGTTAAAGTTCTTACGACACTTCTTTTTGAATCATCCAACTAAAAAATTTAACAAGGGAGAGCTCACTAGACGTTTTCTCTTCATTTACGATGGTCAAAACTAATTCATAAAATAAATCCGTCAAAACTTTATATATGACAAGAAGGTGTAAATATCTAACCACTAAAATATTAAATAAAGTGAATTTATCTTGACTTAACCAGTGAAGTTGTTTTAGTAAAAGCCGAAAAGAACCGGTGCGTCCTACGTCCTGTGTCCTAGAATCAAGGATTGTTCCAGTAAGAAGTTACTGTTGTATCATTATGAACTGAGAAAAGTTTCATTTTACCTTGGACAATGTATTTGAATAATACGAAAACTCATAAATTTTGTTTTTTTCCTAAATAAGTTTATGAAAGAAGATAGAAAGGGACGTGAATCTTAAGAAGTTACTGACTCCGATACAGTACGAGGAAACAGTTAAGTCTCGGAGTATGTCACGGACATTGAATTCGCGAAGACATTGACAGTCGACTCAGTGACTGTGTTACTGGTCGACCACCCCTTGGTGGTACAGAGGTAGTAGAGATTCTTATTCTTTCCAAAAAAAAAATTTTTTTTTCCACCCTCTGAATTTAAATTTTCCTATTATTTGTCTTTTGTCTTATTTCCTCGACGTTTTATAATTTATTATTTTTAGATTAATCTAGTCGTATTTAAAAAGGTCACCCCTTCTTTTCTGACTTTTTTTCTACCTAACCACCCCTCCCTATTTACTCAAACCCTAATTGTCTAAGTACGATGATATGTATTGTATTTGTTATTCCTGGATGATGTATAGCGTTCCTTGATATAAGTTATAGAACATTTTGGATAATTCCTTTTGTAGACTTTTTCTTTTTTTTACATACGTGTGTGTGTGTGTGTGTCTATGTTAATTTAGTCGAACGAGATGTGAGTTGTGCTTTGTGATTTAGTTGATGTGGAGTTAATTTTTTTTTTGTGTGTAAAAAAAAATTTTTCGTTTCACCTGAGACCGACGTTACGAATATCTCAGTCCTTTTCTATCCTTCCAGTTTTCCTTCGATGACTCGTATCATTGTTGTCACTATTTCCTTTCTTTGCTTATACCTAATAGAAACACGACATCCATGGAGATAGTTCTTTTTAAGAACCTGAAGGAACCACCGGGTCACCTATTCTTAGACGGACGGTTATGTCGTCGCTATCAAATTAGGGACCGGGTCCTTCTAAAGTGTTCGACTCCTCGTTGATTCAGGTCCTTGGTGTTGATGACTCGGACGCACGACGTTGATGGCTGCGGACATGTGGGGTCTCGGACACGAGGTGTTCTCTTCGGTGGGTTCCTCTTCGGGTTCGTGACGTGAACTCTCGTCGGGGACGAGTGGATCTTTTTCGGACTCACGTCGTGGGTTGTGTCGGTTCTCAATTTAATTAATTTTTCTTTTAGGAGAAGTCCAACCTACCCAAATTTGTTCGTAACCGTAGAACGTGTTTTACCCGTAAATTATTTAAATTGGTTACTTAGTTACCTTTGGTTTCGAATCATACCCATTATAATTTCTTTCAACCCGAAGGGACCGTCGAGTCGACCATTTCTTGGGTAGACGTTACGTCCTCTGGGACCAAGCTAAGGGTCTAGTTCTTCTAGGGGACCTTTTTCCTATCCGATGGGTGAGGTCGTAAGTACCCGAAAGAACCACCGAGTCTACCATTTGTAGGTGGACGTTACGCCCTCAGGACCAAACTAGGGACCCAACTCTTCTAGGGGACCTCCTCCCGTTCCGTTGGGTAAGGGTAAAGAATGGATCTCTTAGGGTACATGTCTCCTCGGACCACCCGATGTCAGGTACCCCAACGTCTCTCAACCTGTGTTGACTCGCTGATTCGTGTCGTGTCGACGAGATTCATTTGGTAGCTGTTCCATGTTGTATAGTGAGATCAATGTTTCAGGTAGGTCGACGTTCCCTTTCCCCTAGGACAGATGAAGACTAGTGACTCACTCGCCCACTCTCTTCAGTGAGTCATCACAGGCTGAGAAACGCTGGGGTACCTGACATCGGGTGGTCCGAGGAGGGGGTACCCTAAGAGGTTCATTCTCATGACCTCACCCGACGGTAAAGGAAGAGGTCCCCTAGAAGGACTGAGTCCCTAGTTTGAGCCCAGAGGACGTAAGGTCCGTCTGCGAAATTGGAGACTCGGTGGTCCCTTCGAGACTAGTGACTTCAATTTACATGGAGATCTGTTCTAATAGTGACTCTAATTTACATTGATGTTATTTGACACTTTCTAAGACTCTCTCTACCCTTATGGTCTGGTGGACTGGACGGAGAACTCTTTAGACATACGTCCAGTCCTTCGTTGTCAATCTTGACCTGTACCTTGTTGTCTGACCAAGGTTTATCCTTTTCCTCATAGAGTTCCGACATATAACAGTGGGACGAATAAATTGAAGATACGTGTCATGTAGTACTCTTTACGACCTGACCTTCTTTGTGTTCGACCTTAGTTCTAACGGCCCTCTTTATGGTTATTGGAGTCTATACGTCTACTGTGGTGAGAATACCGTCTTTCACTTCTCCTTGATTTTTCGGAGAACTCCTTTCACTTTCTCCTCTCACTTTTTCAACCGAATTTCGAGTTGTAAGTCTTTTGCTTCTAGTACCGTAGGCCAGGATAGTGAAGTACCCTTTATCTGCCCCTTTGTCTCCTTTGTCACAGTCTGATAAAACCCCCCGAGGTTTTAGCGACGTCTACCACTGACGTCAGTACTTTAATTTTCTGCGAATGAGAGACCTTCTTTTCAATACTCGTTGCATCTATCGCATAAGTTTTCGTTTCTGTGACGAAACAGCTGATTCCAGACAGATCAGTTCCGATGCCAAAAAGGACACCAGTAGATACCTACACGCTCAGCCTGACACTTCTTCCGACTCGCGGTTTCTTAACTACGAAAACTTGACACCACAACCTCTTCTGAGAGCTCTCAAGGAACCTGACGTTCCTCTAGGTTGGTCAGGTAAGATTTCCTCTAGTCGGGACCCTAAAGAAACCTTCCTTGCTACGATTTCGACTTTGAGGTCATGAAACCGGTGGAGTACGCTTCTCAACTGAGTAACCTTTTCTGAGACTACGACCCTCCCTAACCCCCGTCCTCTTCTTCCCCTACTGTCTCCTACTCTACCGACCTACCGTAGTGCCTGAGCTACCTGTATTGAGACTCGCTTGAGGCCCTCAACCACTACCTGTCCCTCCGGACCGCACGACGCTAAGTACCCCAGCGTTTCTCAGCCTGTGTTGACTCGCTGACTTGACTTGGTCTGTTCTAAAATCTCAGTACAGACTCTCTTCAGACACTTGCGTCTTTTTCGTCGTTGACTGGATGCACTGACCTTTGGTAATATTAAAGTGATTTTTATTCGTTACAGTCTAATTATGCGAAAAGAAAAAGATTGTAAATAACTTGTCTATCCTAAAAATTTGTACTTCCTATACTTTAATAAACCCAAAATCCTTCCGTTCACAATTTCAGGGAATATTTAAGGAACACTTTTGGACCTTTATAGACTCTATCTATTACTATCTAATCAAAGTAAAGATTAACCGACTTGTAGAATTTGGTTTCTTAATTAAAAAAAGTTTAGTTGGGAGCCCAGAGATCGTCCTGTTCTTACGAGAATCCGGGTGGAGCAGTTGTGAAATTATTTTACGTATGAATAGTTTTAATATCAAATAGTTTACATACCTTTTTGTTATTCGAAAAAATGACTTACTCTTTTAATTCTGAAAAAAAATTCTCATTTGTATGACCTTGGTTAGACTGTTCTATTTTAAATTGACTCTATCTATACTTCAGGATGGTTTTGTATCAGATAATTTCTTGAACCTCTCGTACCCGTTTTGAGTTTAAAGTCGACTACTGTTTTAGTTATTACCTATTGCGTGTGTCGTGAATTTACCGTCCCTGGTAAGATTTACGAATTGTGTATACATGATTACATAAGAAATTTTGTTGGGATAGTATTTGAGGTAAAATGTCTACTCTTTTGACTCCGGGACCCACAAATGTATTAAATGGGTCGACTATATCTCGGTCCTAAATTTAGGTCCGTCCGATCGAGGTCTTAAGTAAAGGAATCTGTCCTGTAATAGCGTTTAATTGTCACGTTACACCAACGGTTTTCTTCGTCCTGATGAGAATTTCATACACGAAATTTTAGTATCACTACTGAAGACCAAGAGAGGTGTCCAATTATAGATTAATTTCCATAATGTGACGATTCTTCCCATACCTGGTTGACTGTGTTTGGGTGTTTATTCGGTAGTCGTAACGCTTCTCCACGTTTAGTTTTGTTCTTTAAGTGATCTCCTTCAATTTCTGACTCTTATAAAACAGGTCTCTTCTTTTCTTAGTCCTTTTGTATCCTTCACAGAAACTTATAAACTTTTGAGTGTCTTCTCTGTCTTGATCTTGGTCACTTCTGTCTTGAAATTCAAGTTATTTTCTTTAATAAAGAATCTTCAATTTCAACAGGTTTAATAGAAATGGAGTCTTGGATACTTGGAAGAGAGGTCTTTTATAGGTTTATGTATCTTAAAACATATTTCAAAAGTTCCCGAATGTTTAGATGAAAATTTAGATAAATACAGGATGGGGATCTTAGTATATGGGGTCTAATTTTACCCTTCTTAAGTTCATATTCTCCATTTATATAAATTAGATCTTTTAAGTAGTGTTGAATTTTAAGATACTCAGTTTTGAGACTTGAGATACGAAAGATCAAAGAAGATTCTATGTAACGTTATTCTCGAATTTTATACTACGACTCAAGTCTTTTTTTCACTTTAGCAAACGGTTCTCTGTTACATTTGACTGATGTTCTAGATAGTCATTATTACCGAATAATGAATTAGAAATTTTCTTTGTATGGATTCAAATTTCTATTTTTTTATTCTACGATTCCATGATGAGTATAGATTATAAATTACGGGTTTAATCTTTCACGGAGGGAGATGAAAGTTCGGAATTAGAAAAGTAGAAAGTCACGGTCAATTGACAATTCCAACTGTTTGATTCTTTTGTTACCTGATCTTCAATCTTATGGTCCAAGATTGGATACGGTACTTGAATTAAAGCCGAATTAGACAAAAAATGGTATGAGATGAGAAACTTAGGAAGTCCAACACAAAGTCACTTATTAAAAGTAGGTGTTTGTGAAAGGTGTAATTCCTATTTAGCTAGACATGTAGGTTAAAGTTCGACGTAACTCTCCTGTATCGAGTCTGTCAATTCTTAAAACCGACGTTCCTTTTTTTGAACTTTCACGGTCAACCGGCAGTGGTAACGGTTCTCAACCACCCTTTCCATGTACTAATGTTTTACCATTGTAATTCATACTGTGTGAACTTTTAAGACAAAAGAGAGGATTAATTGGTTGGTGTGTATTACTCTTGAGTTTTTGTTCTCAAATCATTCAGAACCCGGAAATAATTTATATTCGTGGTATGACGACTTTGACGTTGACATGACGGTCCTGTCCCGATGTCTGTGGTACAGACGGTACTCTGATCCGAGATCAAGGTCCGTGTTCTACAAGATTATTTATTGTTTACGTCGTTCGCGGTCGCGTGTTCACACTATCTTAGACCCCAGATCTGTAAACTAAAAAGAGGGTCACAATGAACTCTTACCGGCACCGGTAATTTCTAAATAATGTCATTGTCCTATCACTATTTTGAAATCGATTTACCGTCCGGTTGGTCACTTTACCTTTTCGTTGTACGTTATTGTCTAGTTGATTTAATCAAAGATAAATTAAAACATGTCATCCGAGTACTAATGTGACGTATTTCTTGTCTACTTATTGGATTTGACATAGATAATCCATTTCTACTAAAGTTCGGTAATACTCTTTTCACCGGGTCTTTTTTTTAGTCCGATATCTTGAGTTCACCTTTTTTGTGTGTTTCTAAACCCTCTCTTTCCCCTTCCTTCCCTTACTCGATGACTGAATGATTTTTCTCTCGTTTCTTCACCCTGTCCCTCAGACTCGGGAGACTCTGTCTTACTCCTTCTTTTTCTTAAGTTTCCGAGTTTCCCTCGAAATCGTCACTTATGCCTTTCCCTACTTTGACAGAGTTGTCCTTTTTTGTTTTTGTTATCCCCCTTGAAAAGATTTGGTAGTAAGTCCCACCAGTTAAGTTACGGATTGAGTACGTCCCGTCCCGTGAAGCATCCTGCGCTTGAAGCAAGGTTTATCAAGGTGGTTAATCAGGTAAAGGAGGACCGTGGTGGGGGTTATCTCCCAATGATAATGTCTACTTCTTTGACTTGGTGTGTTGCGGGCCCTTGTGTTCGACCATGGTCTCTGACCCTCGAGTAGAACCGACGTGAAGAGGGACGCTCTAGGATGTTTTCAGAATGTGAAAAGATACCTTTCCTTGGAATTTAGAGACCTTAAAGAGTCTCAGACCCGGGTTTTCACTAGGGAATGAAATCTCCTTTCAAGGGGACACCTCCAACGTTCCGAGAAGGTTCGCGTGCTCCGAAACCTTGAGACTTTATGTGGACCATCTCTGTCTACCTCCGTACACCCAGTACTTTCCTCTTCAGCCTTTTCAGTCTGAATCTTCGGTAAGAAGACGGGATTTCTATGGCTTTTTCATCTTTCGTCGGGAAGGAGAGAAGGTCGTCCGCACTGAGTTCCTGTCACGGAGGGGCGTTAAACGACACACAACCCCCACCCCCCATCAGAGCCCAAAGGGTGAGGGAAGGGGTCCGTGAGTTCCCAATGAGCCGGCCCGGACCTTCTAACGCACCCTTATTTGTCTACCCTGGGTCTCACTGGTCCCCCGGGCCTCCGCGTCCCTCCCTTTGGACGGGTTCTTGTGCGGCCCGGCCCAGGTCTCCGGGCGGCGTGCCTCGGGCGCGGGCGCGGGACCTGGAATGGTGGCGAACCGACGTCCCCTGTTCCGCCGGCGCGTCCTGACAAGAAGCTCGAACCTCGCGCAGAAGTCCGGGGAGACGATGTCACCGCGGGCGCGAACCGCCGCGGGCCCAGGGTCCGCCTGAGTGTGAGACCCTTCCCACCCGCTAGGCGCCGGACGGATCAGCTCCGGGACCTCAAGATTCGGGGCCCTGCGGCTGGCGCGCGCGCGCGGAAGCTCGGACGGGTTCCTCCTTCCCAATCCCGCGCGGAGCTCTTGGCTCGTCGCGGTGGCCGACGTCGACTTTAGAGGCCGCCGAGGCAGGCGGGAGCGGGCCGGATCGGCGACGGGGCGAAGGGGGCGCGTTCGAAACCGCCGCCTCGTCGTGCCACTCGCGGCTAACCGGGAGACCCACTTACTGCATGCCGCGGAGAGGAGTGCCTAACCGGTCCGACCGCCACGCACGTGCCTCATTTGTTTGGGGCGGGGGTCCGAAGGGTTTCTCTCCTCCCCCGGGGGCTCCAGCTCCTCGCCCCAGAGTTCGTGAGACGCCCCATGGGCCCATTAGGTGACCTCCAAGAGTCACCTAGCGAATGTTGCTAGGACGGCGCACGAAGGGTCGGCGGAGGCCTCGTCCGATGTCCGGACTCCGGATTTTAATATCGGTGTGGGAGAGGGGGAAGGGGGCCGAACCCACCCTTAGAACTGAAAAGGTAGGCGGGGGTAGGGGGGCCGGGGAACGTTCTTTTAGGGCTAGAAAGAATCTTTTTCCTTTTGCCGGCAGGGATCAAGGGTCCGTGTAGAGCCAAGGGTCAGTAAACTAGTCAGTGGAGACCCCCTCGTCGGATCTCCCCGTTTCCCTGCTCACTACTCCGGTGCACACCCCGGTTCAAACGTCATGGGACATTTAATAAGTCTGTCACCAAATTTCTGACGATCCCACACTCTAAAAGTTGTTGGGCCGTTCATTCTAGGTTTGGACTGGTCCAGTAGTACAGTGTACCTGCGACTTTTCTTTTAACGTCGAGGGTGGGAGTTTATGGACAGATAAATCAAGTTACAATTATTATGTAAGACACGGATAGACTTTTTAGTACACACTCAAATGTAAAATCACCCGAAGGGGACACCGAGCCAATCATTTCTTAGGCGGAGGTGGCGCCCTCTGTACCCAAGCTAGGGACCCAACCCTTCTAAGAGACCTCTTCCCTTTCCGATGGGTGAGGTCATAAGATCGGACCTCTTGAGGTGTCTGACACATTGGCTACCCCACCGTTTCTCCGTCTGCTCTGACTCGCTGAAAGTAAAGTGAAGTGAATGTAAAATCACCCCACCATTTCTATTATCCGTTTTCTTTATTCGTTTTATATTCGATACAATGTACAACGCTGTTCGACACCTCTTGTTTAGATCATCTGGTCCTTACCGAAATTCCCTACCGGACAGAATCTCACGAGTCAGTTCCATCGTCCTTTCACGGTAAATTTATTTATGGATTTCCTTCACCCCCTCCACTCTTACGTGGAAACCTGGAAAGAGACCCCACCTCGCCACCACTCTATTAAAGACGTATTAACATGTATCTATTTCAGGATCCGCCAGTTCTTTCGGGTTACTTCAGAGGAACTTGACTAAGATTTTACGTTTTCGGGGTTTCCTCAGTAATGGAACGTAAAAAGTCATTACCTAGTTATCTACATCAAAGGTGTCTTTAAAACAACTCTAAAGTTGAATTTATGAAAAGTTTGTGAGATCCCTGTTTCTATGTTTTTATTCGTTTTGTCTACTTTGGAGGTAGGAGTTTCTCGAGTCAGATCGTCCTCTCGACCTAACATTTGGTGGAGTCATATTACATATTTATTAGGTTTTTCATAATTATCTACGTACCGACACGAACCCGATTACCCCCTCCCTCCTCACCACCTACAATTAAATCCTTCTCATGGAACCTTAGAAAAAAATTAACTTATTTTAACGAAATAAATTATGTATTACTTCATTCATATTATATGATTTGTAATACAAACCTTAGAAAAATAGATACTTCTGTCGAGAGATTTATAACCTCATTCCGATACCTAAGTCACTAAGAGATTGAAGACATTTAAAAATTCCATTCTCAGACTTCTACTATAATTCAATTTGGTATAATTGTTAAACCGTTAAAAACAAAGGACATCGCAATTATACTCCCAAAACGATATATTATGTATATCATTCACAAGTTATTTATTACTAATAATACTAGTAAACTATTATCACGAAAACCTTTTTTTTACGAAATTTTCAGTCACAAAGTATTGTCGAAGGCTATGGTACTCCATTTCACCCGTACGTCCAAAGTTTAAAAGGTATATGACCAAACTAGATCGACACTTAAAGGTACTGGATTAGTCCCATACGACATTTTCTGTGATTTACGATCAAAGTGTCGTCCGGTTCTTTAAGTCTTATTCCTTGTCGAACTAAAACTTCGGTTTTTGACTTTTAAGAGGTCTTGTCTTATTTAACAGTTCAACGAAGTCCCTCCTTTTAAGTACATTTAGTTAAAAAGTAAGGGTGAGTGTCGAAGTGAAATCGTCAAACGTGTTGTCAGTCGAAAGAGAGAAGGAAGAGTAAAGGGGTGATTTTCTAGACTAAAGGAAACTTTTCCTTTTATTTCGTAGGTGATAGAGGTTCCTTCCTCTCATCTACGAACTTTGTAGTGTCTTGTGAATAACTAAGGCGTTTGTGAATGATTCGTGAATAATATGTTGTTGTCACGTTCCATGACCTTTATGTGTGTATTTACAGGTTTCTTGAAGGAAACAAGTATCCACAAGGAACATACATCTTATTAGGGGGTCAAGTGGGTGTGGAGTAGATGTGTACGAAAGAGTAGATTCGACTTTGTTGTGAGATCTTTTCGAAGGAGACTGAGGTCGAGAAACGGGTATTTTAACAGATTGTAAGTACTTTGAACGTTAATGAGTAAATCATGGACACAGGACATAGTAAATCATGGTCCCTTCGGGAACAATCTGACGTTCAAGGAACGTTAAACCTCGAGACAGTAGGATAAGTGACCCGAAGAGACCACTGAGTCACCATTTCTTAGACGGACGTTACGTCCTTTACGTCCAAGATAGGGACTCAGTCCTTCTAGGGGACCTCTTCCCTTATTGTTGGGTGAGGTTATCGGAACGGGTCCTGTCCCCTCGGACCACCCGATGTCAGGTACCCCGGCGGCGTTTCTCAGTCTGTGCTGAATTTTCGCTGATTTGTGTGTGTATATGTAGGATAAGGGATGTTATAGCAGTCACGGAATCCCTTCGAGTCAATTCAAAAATAACTTACCTACTCTCACGGTGTCGGATCGTGTAAACCTTTGTCCTTTGTTTGTATGTATGTATGTATGCATTTTATTTATTATATTTATTTATTTTTGAACATTTAAACACCGGGTTGTTTGGGGTCGGTACTTTCTCTAGACAATTCTCAATTTGGACTCCTTTGACAGACACGACGGAGAGAGGACCCCGACCCATGACGAAAGTCATCCACCTCGATATACCGAGGACCTGGTCACGGAGAGTTTGAAATTACACGGGTTCTTAGTGAATCTCTAGAATAATTTTAAGTCTGAGATCTAGTCGTCCAGGCTCCACCCCACATCTTAGACGTAAAGGTTGTTTAGAGGTCGACGAAGTAGTCTGCGATGTGAGTCTCACTGTTCCAGGAAGGACTGGGGAAAAACGGTAAGTGTTTCTAGGTGTCAATAGATCTGAAAGCGTCAACGTCTATACTGAAAAAAAAAATTGTACGACAAAAGTGTAGATTAGGTAGGTCGCTGTTTGTTTCCTTTATTGGGAATTCTCTTGTTACACAATGTAGTTCCGGAACAGAAGGTCTCTGTCAGGACAATATACGGGAAATGAGTGTAATTTTCCCGTCTCACCTTAGTTTCGGGACCTTAAAGAAATCACTCCCTGTGTTGAAAGAGGAATAATGTAAAGACCTTACTGAACCAAACAAGTCACCTTTCTAAAGTGTCAGTAGTAATCATTTTCATTGGAGAAGAATTATAGTTTGGGTTTTAATAAAAATCCTATTTTAAAATGAACAGGATTTTTGTGTCTTCACTTTCACTTTCGTTTCAGCGAGTCAACACAGGCTGAGAAACGGTGGGCACCTGACATCGGGTGGTTCGAGGAGGCAGGTGTCCTAAGAGGTCCGTTCTTATGACCTCACCCAACGGTAAAGGAAGAGGTCCCCTAGAAGGACTGGGTCCCTAGATTGGGTCCAAAGGGTGTAACGTCCGTCTGCGAAATTGGAGACATGGTGGTCCCTTCGGGTATTTCCTTATGTTATCAACTAACTTTGTATAGTTTAGAGTCTCTTAGGTCTTCGGGTATCACTTTCACTTCAGCGAGTCAGCACAGACTGAGACGTTGGGCACCTGACATCGGGTGGTTCGAGGAGACAGGTACCCTAAGAGGTCCGTTCTTATGACCTCACCCAACGGTAAAGGAAGAGGTCCCCTAGAAGGGCTGGGTCCTTAGTTTAGGTCCAGAGGGTGTAACGTCCGTCTGCGAAATTGGAGACGTGGTGGTCCCTTCGGGGTTTTTGTATCTCCTTACAGGATTTTTGTACTCCATATTCTTTATTACTATTATACTAGGTCGTCAGGGTGAGGACCCGTATATAGACCTATCTTGACATTAAGTTTTTCTATGTACGTGGAGATACAAGTATCGCCGTGATAAATTTTTTTGGTTCTGTACCTTTGTTTAATTTACAGGTAGTTGTCTTCTTACCTATTTCTTCTACACCATGGACAGATGTTACCTTATAATCAGTCGGTTTTTTTTCCTTAATTTATTACGGTAGACGTCATTGTACCCACCTGGATAATCCACTTCACTCTCTTTTTGTTTATCGTACACTGTAGTGAATATACACCTTAGATTTTATCCTGTGTTTCCTTGAATAGATACTTTTTCTTTATCTAAGTGTCGATATCTCTTGTCTGGACACCAAAGATTCCCCCATCCCCTCCCTACCTCACCCTCCAACCCTAATCGTCTACGTCTGATAATATAGACGATTGATTATCTCTCTCCATATAAATATGTGACCGAGGACAGGGGTGACAAATGTGTAATCAGTATACCATCGTTGAGAGATCGTAAGGTCTGAATTGGTCCCCATTTTTTGCTGTCCTACTCAAATTTACTCATAAGGTTCGACCCTCCGTCTCTTTAAGGTCGAGTCCTTTGGTCTCTATACCATTTCATTCCACACAAGTACAATGTGAACCCATCGCCTAACGATGTTGACCTTATTTCTGCACCCGATTCTCCTACACCTTACCCCCTTCTCCACTGGTTATTACTATATTTACTAACTTATTATTTACCTCCTGTCCGTTGTCGAAAGGGAATGTCATCTTAAGGTTACTTATTTACATTTCTTTATTACCTTCACCTTTATCTTTTGAGGGTTATTATCCGTTTATCATGTTCTTAGTAACAACGTCTGTTCTTCGTAGGCACCTTCAATTTTGATCATTCACTTGACACTACCCTTTGTCTTGTAAATGTACCAGATTTTCATAGAAGAGTGTTCTAACAAATTTTATATATATATGTAAATAAATAAATAAATAAACTGACACTACCCAGAATCATCACCGTACTCTTGAAAGTCAACGTCGTACACCCTAGATCAAGGGACTAGTCCCTAACTTGGGTCCGGGGGACGTTACCCTCGTACTTCAGAATCGTGATCTGGTGGTCCCTTCAGGGAGGATTGTTCTAAGAATTCACGTTTCCTCTTTTATCATTTGAATACTACCTTTTTGGACCGTCCGTGGGAGAAGTGGTTTCCTTGTTCCAATTGTTGTTATTATTCTGTATGACTACAGAAGGACTATCCTACGTGACTCCGGTACCTATAGTGAAGACGTCCTAAGATTGTTTTTAAGTCTTGGAATTGGATTAGTCTTCTTTTATAGTCCGGTTGGATTTACCTCCCGGTAGAATATTTTATGGTCACAAGAATTTTTTACATTTCAAGTCCTTTCTCTCTGATCCGTCAGTGTCTGACGTCCTCTAATTCTTCTGTCCTTTTAATTTACTTTACAGTCTAGGACCTAACTTAGGACCCGGTCTTTTTCCTGTTATCAACCTTTTGGTTGTTTTAAGTCCATTCCAGATATCTAATGAAATATGATGACATAGTCACACTTAAAGGGTAAAACTCGTTAATGTCAATATATTCTACATTTAATCCTCTTCGACCCCCTGTCTTCTTGAGACGCATGATAATTATGAAAATCTTGAAAGGACATTCAGATGTTAATAAAGTTTTATTTTTCAATCTTTTGATTCATCATCTTTAGTTGATATGAAGTTAATTTTTTTTTTCACGATTTATGATCCCTTAGAATCTAAAATTTGTCTAAGACAAGGTCATCTAGACCTCACTCCGGACGTCACGTGGAAAACACTTTTCGTGAGACCACTGGGTCTCCGACGACCAGAGTTATCGTATACCCTCATCGTTCTGAAAAGGGGAGGACGACATAATTCCACTTTGACTGTACGTCATTTGATACGTAGTTCAGTCATCAGACTACTAGAATCTGTACACATCGGTGACTTGGGTGGACGAACCGGGAAGGAAAGAGACAGTTAAGATTTCCTTTAGTTGGGACTTATGAGGGACCTTCCTAACTACGTCTTCGGCTTCGAGGTCCTAAAACCGGTGGAATACGCTTCTCCACCGGTGAGTAACCTTTTCTGGACTACAACCCTTTCAAACTTCCGTTTTCCTCTTCCCCTGTTGTCTCCTTCTCTACCGATCTATCGTAGTGTCTGACTTACCTGTGCTTAAACTCGTTTGAGATTCCCTATCACTTCCTACCTCCTCGGACCGTACGACGTCAGTTTCTTAGTCTGTGTTGAGTCTCTGACTTGTTACCGGATCCACCGTGCCGCCATTTCTTAGGCGGACGGTTGCACCCTCTGCGTCCAAGCTGGGAACCCAGTCCTTCTAGGGAACCTCTTCTTTTGACCGTTAGGCGAGGTCATGAGAACAGACCCTTTTAGGTACCTGTCTCCTCGTACCACCCGATGGTAGGTACCCCAGGGTTTCTCAGTCTGTGATTACTCGCTGAGAAATTGTGTGTGTGTGCTATTAACGGAATATAAAAGGTGGAGAATTACCCAACAAAGATTTGTCCTTTTTTTGATAATGAGGGATAGTAAAAGTAATTTAAAAAGGATGTTATAGAAAATGTCAGTGTAAGAAATTTTTATTTAAATCACATTAAATATCAGTGTACTTAAAGTCTTTTCAGTCGAGGTGCATAGAGGGGGAAGGAACGGGAGAAATAGTTTGATCATACTGAACTTGTCGTTGTTTTTTGTTTGGGGAAGGAAAGAAGATTATTGACTTACAAATAGCAGGAAGTTTTAAGGATGACGTCTTACTTGGTCCCGAGGTGAAGGTAGTCCCTTATCTGAGATCTAAACAGACTACTTAGAAGGTGGTGCTAGTAGCCCTATAGCGATGAATACACATGTATACACTTCGTTGTCTCTTTGTAAAATTTTTTACCGAAATTATGTATTATACATGTCTAGTAGTGAGTGACAAAATAATATTGAAAACTTTATTAAAATTATTATTAAAAGTGTTACCTAAAAATTCTCGACGATCCAATTAAGGTAGTATAATCGGAAACTTTAACAAAGGAGGTCAATAAAATTTTAAAGGATTTGTAAATTCCTATGTCATATAAAAGTGTTCTCTGATATAGTAGAAAAAGGGTGATGTTTTTTTAATGTAGAGAAGAGATCGTTAAAGGAAACACGTTCTTTCATCTTACATCTCATTCAGATTTGTCATAGACTTCTCCGTCTCAATGTCTTTTGGAAAGAAGAGATTGGTATAATTCGGGGTTAAAAAGAAGATCAATTTTCCTTTTGTCCTCTGGTTTGAATGGCACTCAGTGTTGACTTCAATTGTATACGAATAAGAAGACACTGTATGAATTACACGTCTTTGGTTTTGTCCTTTATTATAATTTATTCTTAAAGGTCCATTTTAAAAATTTCTTAGGTTTCAATTTTTGTCTGTTTTTCCATTCCCCTTTTAAGTGTATATGTACTTTTTCTAACGAAAATAAGACGTAAGAGTTAAAGTAGATATCTAGAATTGTTACTAAACACTCCAAAAGGTACTGATAAATTATTTTGATACTTCAAGTATTTCTTGTAGTCTTTTTATTTTACTATTTAAATGACTATGTCTACTTAACCCTATAATATTATTGACAGAACGTGTTTATCCTTTCAAGATTAATCAAAAGGTGTTTTAGTAAGACTTTGTAAATGTGTTCAGTCGAATAAATTTTATTTCTTATAAAATCGTAATACTATCGATACAAGTTCTGTACATAAACATATGAATTGTAAGATTGACTCCATAGAAATTTTGATAAAACGATAATATATCATAATCATAGTGTAACATATTACTCATACTTTTCTTATACTTTCAAGAAGACGAGTCATGTAATGTTTTAGTACAAGTTTATGATACATGTAAAAACGGGTCCTCTTAAACTTTTACGATGAATCACTAAATTCAGTAACCTTACTAAAAAAAAATTAACAATTTTTTCTATAAGGGAATTTCTATACCGAGTAAATCGTTTCTTGGGTTAATCGTTTACCTTTTTTCTATACCTGTCTGTAAAGTGACCGTCTATTTGTCTACCGTTTTCTCGTGTACTTTTCTACAAGTTGTAATAATAATTAATCCCTTTACGTTTAAGTTAGGTGTGACTCATTTTGTGTAGAAGTAGTTTCACCGATTTCATTTTTCACCACTGTTGTAGTTTACGACCACTCATCTCTCAACTAGTGAGTATGTAAAGACCACCCTTACATTTTACCATGTCGATGAGACCCCTTGTCAAACCGTCAAAGAATATTTCTATACCGAGTAAATTTAACCTTCAGAATAGTCCATAAAGGAATTGTTATCTCTATAGACATGTCTGTGTCGGCAAAATTATTTGGTTTACGTTGCATTACACCCCTCCTTTATGTCACTTTTATCTTATTATCGTTTAAAATTTTTGTAGAATAAACCGTCCAAGGACTGAGATAGTAAAGGTAAGGGTACTAGTAGGGACGGAGGGAGATCCCCTTTCCCAGGGTACCCTCATACCACTGTTTTACCGGTCACTGAGTGTTATCTACGACCACGGTTGTATAAATGTCGATACTCCTAGGTGTTGAACTTTTTTTCTGTTACACTAAGAGCTACCGGACAAAGCGAAGAAACCCCGATAGGGAAATCCGACCAAACTTGGTCTACTGGACCCATACGTCCTACTCCTGATACCCTGGTTTATCCAGGTCCCACACAAAGTCGGAAAATTAAGATTAACTCTTTGTTATAATTAAAGGGTTTCCCTAAGTCTCAGGAAGTCCCATCTGGGTTCGGAAGATTCGATGGAGACTCTAATAAATTTTAGTGAATTTCAACTCCTTGTGGTCCCAGGTCGATACCGGGAGGAGTTTCTCAAAATTTTAATGACAGTTTGAGGACCCGATTTAATAAAAATTAATTTTTGACCAGGAGTCATATTTACGGAACGTTTTCCCCGATAAAGACTTTAAAGAAGGGAGATTGTACTCTCACAAACCGTAAGGAGTCTAAGATACACAATCAGTAGACGTCCATTTATGTGTTTTGGACACTTATCTTTCCGAAGTCGATTTTTTTTTTCGAAGTCAACATGGAATCTTTCAATTGTACACATAAATACCTACACATAGGGATGTGTTTATCTATACGTTTATATATTTGTATTCTTCCTAAAATTTTATTTGTCATACTTCTAAGATAATTATCGAGAGTATTATTTCAAGTCAAGTCAAGTCAAGTCAGAGAGTCAGCACAGGTTGAGAAACGTTGGGGTACTTAGCGTCGTGCGGTCCGGAGGGACAGGTAGTAGTTGAGGGCCTCAAGTGAGTTTGAGTACAGGTATTATTTCCCCTGGAAGAATTAGGTTTTTTGGTATCAAATGACATTGTTTGTCTTCGGCGAGGGACAGTTATGTGTATACATTGTAGTTCCTATTTTACATATCCACATTTTTTTTTCACCGTGAATACTTGTGTTTCATTTTTAAGTGGGGTACTTATCCTTCTGTGTCCCAATTCAAGACACCTTCGTGTGTACCCAAGACGAACGTCCCTTGAAGATCAAACCATCTCCGAACGTGTTTCCGTCTATTTTCTCTTAAGTAGGGGAAACAAGTCTCTACTTTTCCTTTGTTTCCGTCTAGTTTAGTTTCTACTGGACCACCGATGTAATTGAGGTATGACTTCAGTAGTTGGGTGGTAATTCTGGTGTCTCTGATGTCTGTACCCCCACTCCCATCCACCCAATTTTTGTCGCCTTCTGTTGATGTTGTACTGTAAAAGGGGGCGGAATAATTCGTTGTTTCTTCTTGGCGATAAATTCTATCATAGTGAAGAAAAGGAATTATTGGTAAAGGATTCCATTGTTACTTCGTCTCTCCTTTCCTCCTGTCTGTGACGTAAAAGAAGGTCGTCGGATGGAGTCTCCAAGAGTCGACCCGATTAAACAAAGGGTCCGTGTAGACCGTTACGACCTCTGTAAACCGGTATCTCTCTACGATCTCCCACTTCGAGTCTCTAGACGATGATTTGTAGTATATTATGGGTCGTGGGGTTTTGTTTCTTAATAGACAGGAGTTTACAGTTACTGCGACTCCGACTCTTTGGTTCCGTACCAACCTATAATTTTTTAAAATTTTAGTCATTCAGATCTCATATTTTCGCAAATCTTGGTGAAATTCTTCCTGACATGTCTTTCTAAGAGGAGGAACTGTTCTATCGATGTCAAGAGGATTTTTATAGACTATCTAGGTATCACTCCTTTATTTTGTTCGACTCTTTATAATCGTGTCTTTGTCAAAATTGAAGTTAATAGTCGTATGTGTACTTTTTATTTGATCTTTCTACCCTGTTAAAAAACGAGTTAACTAAAACTTAGTTGTCGAACATCTTGGTGTCTTCGGTTACACCAGTGCAAACATTAAATCTAGTTTAGACTGTTTTCTAATTTATTTGAGGTAAGGATTCTTTTTTCGGTCCTTATGATTTTTACTTTCTAATCGAAGATTTGATTGTCTTCTTTTTTGGATCACTAAAAACTCCTCCACGAGTAAAGGTCAGTTTCTATAAGTTTTAATAAAAGGACACGGGTAATAATTTTCTATAAAGAGAAAATAAAACACTAAAATACTATTCTTTCTTATTACACCTTTTACTTATTCGATTGTTTGTGAAGTCAAGTCAAGTCGAGTCAGCGAGTCAGCACAGGCTGAGAAACGCTGGGGTACTTAGCGTCGTACGGTCCGGAGGGACAGGTAGTGGTTGAGGGCCTGAAGTGAGTCTGAGTACAGGTAGCTCAGACACTACGGTAGGTCGGTAGAGTAGGAGACAGCAGGGGAAGAGGAGGACGGGGGTTAGGGAGATTTCGTAGTCTCAGAAAAGGTTACTCAGTTGAGAAGGGTACTCCACCGGTTTCATGACCTCAAAGTCGAAATCTTAGTCAGGAAGGTTTCTTGTGGGTCCAGGAAATCTTACTTGACCGACCTAGGGGAACGTTAGGTTGCCTGAGAGTTCTCAGAAGAGGTTGTGGTGTCAAGTTTTCGGTAGTCAAGAAGCCGCGAGTCGAAAGAAGTGTGAGGTTGAGAGTGTAGGTATGTACTGATGACCTCTTTGGTATCGGAACTGATCTACCTGGAAACAACCGTTTCATTACAGAGACGAAAACTTATACGATAGATCCAACCAGTATTGAAAGGAAGGTTCCTCATTCGTAGAAAATTAAAGTACCGACGTTAGTGGTAGACGTCACTAAGACCTCGGGGGTTTTTATTTCAGACTGTGACAAAGATGACAAAGGGGTAGATAAAGGGTACTTCACTACCCTGTTCTACTGTACTAGAAGCAAAAGACTTACAACTGGAAATTCGGTTGAAAAAGTGAGAGGAGAAAGTGAAAGTAGTTCCCCGAACAATCAAGGAGAAGTGAAAGACGGTATCCCCACTACAGTAGACGTATAGACTCCAATAACTATAAAGAGGGCCGTCAGAACTAAGGTCGAACACGAAGAAGGTCCGGTCGCAAAGAGTACTACATGAGACGTGTCTTCAATTTATTCGTCCCACTGTTATATGTCGGAACTGCATAAGGAAGAGGATAGACCTTGGTCAGACAACAAGGTACAGGTCAAGGTTGACAACGAAGGACTGGACGTATGTCTAAAGAGTTCTCCGTCCAGTCCACCAGACCATAAGGGTAGAGAAAGTCTTAAAAGGTGTTAATCCACAATTATAATGTTACGTAATATAGGATTATGTTTTTCTATTAATAAAGGATACCTTCAGTACGGGAGACGTTTCGTCTCTGTTCTTCCTTATCGTTTTGTTGTCTCGTCGAAAGTTTACTGAAGATATTCTTTCGAATATTAACCAGTGATTCAAACATTTTTTCTTTTTTTTTCCTACACTCTTTGTCTTACTTTTATAATAGTAGATGTATTCCCTCGACTAAATAATGACATTTGTTTTGTGGAAGCAAATTGTTTTTATAAAGGTTTAGGTTTTAGACACTAGAATAGACAGAGACTGATACTGATAAAACCCAAAGGGAACACCGAGTCTACGTTTTCTTAGACGGATGTCACTCCCTGTGGACCCAAGTTAGGGACTCAACCCTTCAAAGGGACCTCTTCCCTTTCCGATGGGTGACGTTATAAGACCGGACCTCTTAAGGTACCTGATATGTCAACCTTTCTCAGCCCGTGCTGACTCGCTGAAAGTGAAGTGATAGACAGAGACTTTACCTGTATCCACTATCGTTGTCGTTTTAAGAGATTCAGTGAAGAAGTAATGGTATATCTTTTATTTGTCGGTTACCCTTAAACGACATGTTGAACCTTGAGTTTGACCCCGAGCTCTAGTTGAATCTCCCCACCCTACCCCTGCTTCTACCCTCTCTCCAAGGTTTCCCTCCCCTGTATGCATATAGACACCAACTGAGTACAACTACAGACCGTCTTTGGTTGTGTTAAGACATTTCGTTAATAAGAAATTAATTTTTACTTAAATTTTAAATTTTTTCTTTTTTTTTATCAGTGGAGAAATTAATGTAATAATAGATCGTCGATCGAGACATTGACATTCTGAAATACACTATTTCGGACTGATTCTCCCTTTATGTAATAACGATGTTTATATTTTCCTTGAGTCCTGCCCCACTCTTTCCTCCCTCCAGTTTCTCCTTCCCCTATATACATATATACATATGTCTGTCGACTAAGTCAAGCAACATGTCGTCTTTGATTGTTGTGACATTTAGTTAATATAAATTAACTAGTAACATTAGTTAATTTTTTTTTTCCTTGGGTTAGGTATTCATCCCTCCCCGTTTATTGTACTCTAGTACGACCTTCCCCTACTTGAATAGAATCCTACTGAAATGTGGACCAGACTTCGAAGAGTGTTGAGAGTGGGGAGTTGGAACAGACATATCTCTCAAACTGTTACCTCTGGAGAGGGACGACGAGGGACACTAGAGATCGAGTCACGCACTCCCCGTCAGTGATCGTGTTGACATAAACGTAGAGGACAGGCGTCCCTAGAACCACTCTACTCGTCTGACCTGATTTTGTTCTGTGGTTGTGCGTTCATTTTGTGGGGTCACTTCCGTTAAGAACTCAACGGTTAGTTAATCCCGTGACAGAAGTTTCCTTCGAGACAGTTGATCCGTGAATTATTTTTGTTTGCTACAAATGTGATCGTAGAGTTGTTTGCTTCTTGTTCTCGTCTTTCCGTTCTAAATATAAATGATGGACGTAAAATATTTTTTCCTCTACAATATACAGTCGGTCTTTAAAAACTTTCTTTACGATAGACTCTTCATAAACCCAACCGGTTTTTCAAGTAAACCCCAACAGGTATTTTACAATACCGTTGAAGATCGGTTGAGTCATGAAAGAACAGGGAATACTTAGCTGTCGGAAAGACCAAAATAATTGATTTTAATAGAAAAAAGTCTCAAAACGCGATATATTTTTTTCGAGTCTAAAATCAATTGGTTCCCTTTTAATTCCGTCACGGAAATTCGAGTTATTTCCTTTGTTGACCGGTAGTTTATTCGGACAGACTCTCTCTGCATAACTCAATGATAACCTATGTTGTAACTTGTCAATGTCGAAATTTGTTTTTTATGACTCCAAAGTTTTAAGGTGTAACGGAGTAAAAGAAAAATAGATATACCTGAGACTCATCGAGTGAGTTAAAATTTCTTAATTCCCTTGTGAAAGGTGTAGTAAAACGTTGTTTTGTACTTACTACGAACTGGACCTTGCTAATTGAGTCTGTCATTTGTTAATGAAAGTAAGCCCGGGTCATATTTTTCCTCCTCCCGGACACTTTCAGTTTTGTACCAACCTTTACCGATTACAGGAAAACTTAAACCATGTTTTGCTTCTAAGTCTTTAAGACTCCATAACAACGGCATGTTAGAGAGTGGTTCCAAATCTAAAAAAAAATTACTCATAAAACAAAACAAAATGTTTTTCGTTACGAAAAAGAGACCCCAACGTTTCGAGTCAAATTCAGAAGAGAACCAGTGCCAGCCAGAGTAACAATAAGGACTCGAAACAGAGTCGACGTGCTGTGCTACTAGTCGGGAGACATCAAAGTCAGTAAGGTGGTCACAATGCAGAATATGGTTAAGTACCTCGCAAAGTGCCGAAACTGGGTCAAGGGGTATAAGTAAAGTATAAGAACGGTAAAGAAGACCCCGAACTTTTGGTAAAGTGAAACGGAGTCAAAGAAATCGAGGAGGAACAGTGAGGTTTTGGGATATCTACTTTTTTAAATAAGAGTTCAAACTTCCGTTTATTACTCGGGTTTTTCAAATGGATGTTTGGATACACTTGACCACGTTTCCATTTGTCAGTGATGAAATTTTGTGTTAAGTTTTAAAAACAACGAAACTTGAAACAATCTAACTGATAGGGACCCTTATTATATGTAATCCTAAATTGTTTTTAGAAAACCAAAGATTGATCGTCTCATTAAAGACATACCTTGCCGTGGTTTAGTAAAGATCTTGTTGGTATAGAACGGTAGTAAATTAAAGTACTGATCAATAATTCTTTCTTTTTTTTTTTTGTTCATTCTTTATCATATGAAAGAAAAATATGTTAAGAATTTTTTTCTATTTAATTCTAAAAAAAAACCGGTACGACGAGTTGACCGTGTCCTGGAATTAAGGGACTGGTCCCTAACTTGGGCCCGGGTACCGTTACTTTCGTAACTTAGGATTGGTGAGTTGGTGGTCCCTTAAGGGATTTAATTCTAAAGATAGTATATAGAACCTTCATTCTTCGTTAAGGGATCCTATTCGTGTTTTAAGTTTTAACCCTTAATTATATTATTTATCAAAGAAAAATTTTGAGAACGTAAAGTACGTTCCGAAAGAAGATTACAAAAGACAGTCCAGTGTAAGAAAGACAAATGTTTCAGTCGTAAAATCTAACATAAATTTCTATAATTAAACATCTTCAATAATTTTCTGATCTTTATTAAAATAATCATATGATGTGTTAACCTATTTGATCAGATACCCCAGTGTGTCTCAGTCTGTGCTGACTTCTCTGAATCGTCGTCAGTACTTTTATTTATACAAGAATTTTAAGTATAAAAGTCTTAAATAATAAATGTGAATTTCCGTATATATAAAAGGTCAAGTCAAGTCAAGTCAGCGAGTCAGCACAGGTTGAGAAACGCTGGGGTACTTAACGTCGTGTGGTCCGGAGGGACAGGTAGTGATTGAGGGTCTCAAGTGAGTTTGAGTGTAGGCAGCTCAGCCACTACGGTAGGTCGGTAGAGTAGGAGACAGCAGGGGAAAAGGAGGACGGGAGTTAGGACGGGTCGTAGCCTGAGAAAAGGTTATTCAGTTGAGAATATATAAAAATTCTCAAGAAAATAATTTATACATAACTTGTGTGGGTCAAAGACCCACTTAAAACTTTTATGTCTCTTAGATGTATCGGAAGTACAGAGTTAAAAGACTTTCTTTTTATTAGGTTAGTCTTTAAAGTCTAAAAGATCCTGAAAAGACCACCAGGTCACCGATTGGGAGACGGGAGGGTTACGTCCCCCGGACGCAAGCTAGGGACCAGTCCCTTGATCTAGGGTATACGTCGTTGATTCTCAAGGGTACGGTGTCAATTCTGGACTGTGTCGGTTTATTTATATTGTATTAGTAATAAATTTTTTTTTTTTCTTTCTTTAAAGTCTAAAAGGTTCTTCCATTTTGACGAGGGATATCGATCATTTCATAGAAATAAAACTTTAATTTATGTCTACTACATTTATGTTAAGTTCGGTGATACAATACACACTCTTATTAAACCGACACAAAAAATAAATCATCATCACACACGAGTTAGCACAGGTTGAGAAGCGATATGGAGTCTGACATCGGACGAAGTTCTCTGAGACTGTATGAATCAAGGTATACCACTATTCACATCTTGTTAAAACGAATACTCGTAAACCGAATGACATTACTATTCGAATTAAATAAGTTAAAAGTTCTCAACAAATGTTTGAATCTTGTAAAAAGAACAATATCAAGGTTAAAACGAGTCAATCCGTATACTTTAATCATTTTTGTAGTTGATATAATTTGACTTCTCAACTTTATATATCTCCTTGAATTTAAAAAATTACTGCTATTAAATTCCCTTTCAATAAAAGAAGTTGAACTTAATTAGTTTGTTGTTAGTTACTTGTTTACTTTCATTGACAAAGTTAAAATAAGGTTCTATTGTCTAAAAATCATCTTATTTCTAATTCTGCTGGAATTAAACTAGACTACGAAAAAGCCAGGTATTGAAATTAATTATTTATTATCGGATTTGAAAATTCACATTCTATAGAACAAAACATGTTTGCGAGGAGGCAAGGTATATCCTTGTGTCCTTTTGTGAGGGTGTCAGAGTTCGTAGTAGGACGAGGGATCCCTTGGGAGATTAACCGGAGGGTTGATTAATCACTTTTGTGATCAACGGTTTCGTTAGGCAAGTTTACATCCAGATAGGTATAGGAAGACGAATTTTAAGAAGTCACCGAGCGGATACGTAAGTTCTAGTTCAGGTTTGAGGAGAAATCCTTCTCCATGACACTGACCTGCACAGACGTGGAGGGGTCAGAGGGGAGAACGAGAGTAAGATAGTCGTGGTCTTACCCGGTCCTGGAAACGTGCTTGACGGAAGTGATAACCTGGTGAGTGGGAGATAAGAGAGGAGTGGACCGACACACGATTGGGGAAGTTTTGACTTGATATGTAACAGAGGAGACCCTTTTGGATGTGGGTAACGGAGTATGCCACCGATAAGTGACCCAAATAATGTATTATTACCCAACCAAACGGACTCACAAGGGTCACCTCTGAGGGCATTGACCCTGACACAGTAAATTTGAAATCAGGGTCGTCACTGACACCATCGTCCTCGATCTGTTTACAAATTATTTATCTTCTTATTTCACCAAAGATTATGGTTTCTACCGAAGGGACCACCGAGTCACCATTTCTTGGACGGACGATTGTGTCCTCTGCGTTCAAGTTAGGGACCTAGTCCTTCTAGGGGAACTCTTCCTTTGACGTTGGGTGAGGTCATAAGAACGGACCCTTTAGGGTACCTATCTCCTCGGTCGTCCGATGTCAGGTACCCCAACGTTTTCTCAGTCTATCCTGAATCGACGATTTGTTGTTATTACGTAGTCTTTCAAATGGGTCTCTCTGTTTCTGGTCTCGTCTACTCTTAATTAAAAGGACCGGAGTATGAAGAGTGACTTCCTCTCGTCGTTCTTACCTTCTCCACGTCGATCTGGGTGGTGTCTTCTCATGCCCAGTATCCTTATAAAATACTCACTTCCCATACGTACATACCTCATATACCGGTGGTTCCGAAAGGTCTAGAAACCACATTAAAACACGAAACTCTCCTCTTTACGATAGACATTCTTTACCAAAACGTTCTGTCAAGAGTAAAAGTATTTTGGGTGTGTATGGTTGTCGTTCCGGTCGATCTCTTCGACGCGGACTCGTCCTGTATAGTTGCACCTGTCCAGACAGATATCAGAGTAATTAGTCCAGACTTCAGTAGACGTATTATTTTGACAAGAATGTTTGAGGAGGTAGACGGGACACCCCTCGTTCTATAACCTCTATTTAATGACAGTGTTTTCGTATTTTTGTAATAATAAGAAAAATTTTTTTCTAGGTGTGTAGAAACAAATCTAGGAACTAAAATAAAAATTTCAAATTGAAAAGTTAAGGTTTTAATACAGTGAATCGTAACTGGACTTCTAGTGTTAAAAATTTGTAAAAGGAACAAGGACGGTAGTTAAAAGGATGGACGGGCCGAACAGGACACTGATCACTGGTTCACTTGATTCGATTGTATTTTTAAGTAAACCTGTAAGACCGTTTTTTATGTACTTCGAAGGTATTACTTTCCTATGGGTGTGTGAGTTTTTTCTTTGTAATTTTTAAAAATATTATATGTATATCCACGATGACGACGACGACGACGACGATTCAGCGAAGTCAGTACAGACTGAGACACGCTGGGGTATCTACCGTCGGGTGGTCCGAGGGGGCAGGGACCCTAAGAAGTCCGTTCTTGTGACCTCACCCAACGGTAAAGGAAGAGGTTACGTACTTTCACTTTGCACTTTCACTTCAGCGAGTCAGCACAGGTTGAGAATTGCTGGGGTACCTGACGTCGGATGGTCCGAGGAGGTAGGTACCCTAAAAGGTCCGTTCTCATGACCTCACCCAACGGTGACGGAAGAGGCTATATCCTCGATTCTCGGAGAGTTTAAGGTATAACCAGATATAAAAGGAATTTAGGTTTTAATCGAAAGGCAGGAGAGGTTTAAGGATACTGGTTCTTAAAGCAACGTTTCTTCCATTGGTATGCAAGAAAAACTTTAGGACTTATTAGTATTACTACTTTTATGGTTATCGTCGATCGTGACTAAAGATTAAAGATTACATTAGAGAATCTTTGTTTCACATGTATGGCCTAAAAGGAATGTCCTTATACCTAGAGAAAGACGTAGTAGAGTATATTGACAAACAAAGATCACTTTTTTTTTTCCTTGATGAATCTACGTTAAGTATAGTATTCTTAAAAGATAAAAAAGGTTAGATTTTATCATTTTTGACACCAAAATAAATGTACTATAAAAATTTTATACGTTTTCTTTTGTAATTTATATAATACGACTGACCTGTAGTTATTGTCTACGAGTTTATTCGTTCTCTAAGTCCCGGAAGACAAAAAGTGACACTATGTTTTCTTGTATGAAAAAGAAAGTCTTAACTTAAATTCGATAATGGTAAGAACGTTTATGTTTGCATTTCGTTCATAGGTAAATTATCCATACCTACTATGTGGTATCTACCGTAAAAAATTTTTAGTATTTTATATTTTTTATTACTAAAATATTAGTCTCTTTTATATTTGTAATATTCACAAGGTAATCTAGGTAAGTACTGTCAAGGTAAGAATTAAAATTATTCGATGTGGACTGGGTATTGTTTTCTTGGTTTCCCTTATATGTCTTTCTTATCAGAACCACTCAGTTAGAAACTCATAGTGTCGTCGTAATAATCAATCTTAAGAGGAAATACTTAGTCTTTTGTTTTTGAAAAGTTTCATGTTTAAAACTTAAAAAATAAGTATTATTTAATATATAAAATTTTAGTAAGTTAAAAGTCTATAGTTTAGATTTCACCATGACCATGATAATTAACACCTTTTTTCTACGTCTTTTTATCGTTTATCGTTATTCTTATCTAACATAGTATATCATACTTAATTCTCAGAGTATGAGATGACTGACTCGATCGACCCGGTATAAGTCATACTTAATTTGATTTCCATATTTCTTAATTTTAATTTTTTTAATTAAATCAAATCATCTTCAATTAGTTCCCTTTGTCGTTATGACATACTCCTCCCCCATCAAATCCCGTCTAACACCATGGACTTTCGATATCTGAGGTTATAACGAGCTTGTTCCACCATAAATAACCACCTTCCGAAGTTTGGGTACTTTCTCCGTGTGCGTGTCCCCAGTAAATTACCTCGGATTTCATTCTCTGTCATTCTTATATATTAATAACGAGATTTAATATAGACATCTGAATTTTCATATAATATAATTTTGTTATTTTTATATCGGTAAAATCCTTTTTTTCTTACGAATAAATCTCTGTCAAAATTGTATTTGCTGTCGCGGTTTTAATACAGTTAATAAGTTTATTGAAAAACTATCCTGAATTCGTTCCAACTCAGTATCTATAATCTAAACACTCAGCCTAGAACACAAACACGGACATGTTTCTTTTCCCAAACTTCGGGTCCCATTATTTAATACTTTACGAATCGATCTATATACTCCTTTTACTTTTCGTTACGATCATAAAGGGGAAAAGAGGTTGATATTTCACAAATGTGACTTTAACAGATGATTCATCTTTCCGAAAAACTTCTATGATTCAATTCTGAAGTCATTTTGGTGTTACGTTTTTTACACAAAAAGTCACAGTATTAAATATAGGTTATATCACAGTCTGAAAGTTTGATTTGAGATAAAAAATCAAATGTATCATAATAACTGATTGTAGTCTTTGCTGAGTTGGATTGTAAACGGAACTTTTCCGGTATTAACTCGACCTTAATGCGCAAGTAGTCTACTTCAAACCTGAGTAGAAGTGTAGCGGTCTTTACGTTCTGCTAAGACTCTGTCCTTTGACTTTGTGTCTCAAGGGACACTCTCGAGCGGTAGAGACTTCCCTTGTCCGTCTTGTCAAGGTTGTGTGGGTGTGTTCCAGTACTACCTCCCTGTCCGACCCCGACAGTCCTTTATTTCCACGGGTCTTCGTGGAAGATTGAAGTCCCGGACCGTGTGTAAATGGACCTTTTGAAGGATGGTATGGAAGATGATCAATTAGGATGAGGGGAAGGTGTTAAACCGAGTCGAAGGAGACCCTTTTGAAGATTAGCGTCTCTGATCTAGTCCACGGGGTGGTAGGTAAAAAATACCTTAGGACATTGAGGAGTAGTATAGTGCACGGTGTCAAGTAGTAGTGTACATAGACACAAACAACTTTGAAGGAGAAGGGGCGATGTGGCAATCGTAGTGTCCGTCTTTGAGTAGACTGCACAAGTGCACATAGAGACCCCGGACCGTAACGTGGACGGGGAGTGTTCCCTAGTTATGTGTAGACGACTTAGGTACTTGTTCGTTACGAAAAGGATTACAGAGTTGACTTCCTTAAGACGAAATGCAGAATAGAAATGGTACTGGATCTACAAGGAGGAGGACACTAAAATAAAACTATTAAAAGGTGTTAGTAATTATGTAAAACCACTAAGTGTGTCATTGTCAAGTGTATGTGATTTCGACCAGATATATGGTTTACTGTCTTCTGTCATTTTGTTTCTACCCAGTCGGAGTTGGTCAAGTTAATCGGGGATCATTATACGATCCCGAAGGGACCACCGAGTCTACCATTTTTTAGGCGGAAGTTACACCCTCTGGACCCAAACTAGGGACCCAACCCTTCTGCGGGATCTCCTCCTGTACTGTTGGGTGAGGTCATAAGAACGAACCTCTTAGGGGTACCTGTCTTCTCGGACCACCCGATGTCAGGTGCCCCAGCGTTTCTCAACCTGTGCTGACTTGCTGGTTCATGTCGTGTCATACGATAAAAAAATAAAAATAAAAAACCCGTGTGGTGCACCGAACACCCTAAAGTCAAGGGGGTGGTCCCTAACTTGGATAGGGGACTGTCACTTTAAAGGGACCTGACAGTCCCTTAAGGAAACGATGTCAAAAAAAGAACGTATTTTTACTGAAGAAGATTATATGGTGTATTTTAGAACTATCTTGACCGGACTTTAGTGAAAACATGTTTATCGATACTTGTATAAAATGGTAATCATTATTCAGTAGAACTCCCCAATATTTAAGGTACCTTTAGATTTTTAAAGAAATGTCCAATGTTGCAGGGACGTAAACAATTAGGTTCACTTAGAGACAAACCCTACTATTTTGTCCTTTTTGTTCCAGGAAACTTTTCCGGACTAGTGTAGAACGGTCCCGTCTGTCGGAGGTCGGTGTGGAGGTTAGATAGTGACGGTTCGGGTAGTTCCCTCGAGAGGTCTTGGTAGTTGTCTGGTCCTTGTTGTCCTGAGTCGTTTCAAGACACACCAAGGGACTCGTTTTGGTCGTCTGAGGACGGACCCCGTGTCTGATGGACGGGGTCGTCCGGGAACAGGGGTCGCCTTGAAGTCGGATTAAAGGACCCCCGAACGTCCTACCAAGTACGGGGGTACGGAGAATAGGAACAGTTAGATCTGGTATTTTCATTCAAGGAGACCGAGATCAACAGAATCTTTATAAAATTCTCATAAAATACGATGTGGTCCTTTGTCGGACCGGCTCACCAATTCTTGAACTTGAAGTTTTTTTTGTTTCTTGAACTTGAAGGTCTCAGGATGTTCGATCGACACGGTGAGTGACCGACACACTCCGACGGTCAGACCCCGAACTTTGTACCGACGAAATCTGTTCCTAAGAACAGGTTTCTTAGAAACAGACGGTTCACTGTCTTGCCGAGGTTTAGAGTCAAAGGAGTCGAAGTCTTACCTCACTACGTTCATAAAAGATGGAATAACTCAATGACTCGTAATTTATTCTGTTGTGTACACTTCTTAAATACTGTCACGGGTTCTGTGTCATGTATAAGTGTCCAATCGACGGTGATGCTAAAAATGAAATTCTAAAAAAAAAAACTACTTCTGGTAAAATTTTCAGAAATAACTATACAATGTTATAACGAAGATTATAAATACAGAACCAAAAAAAGACCGGTCACTCCGTACATCGTAGAATCAAGGGACTGGTCCCAAGTTTGGGTGTGTGAGACGTGACCTTCCACTTCAGGTTTAGGGACCTCGTGGTCCCTGCAGGAGAGTGTTAAAATTAAAATCAACAGTAAAGAACAAGTTTGGGAAGGGTGATGATGAGTTAAAGAAGTATTGAGAAAGTGATACGAAAGAGTTCTAAGGGAAGGTAACATTTAGTTGAGGGGATTCGGAATTCATTGAGACTCTACACAGAAGGTGACTAAAACACCAACCAACGAGATTGTTCGGACCGAGACCCGACCTGTTTACCGAAGTCGGTGTCGGTAAGTCACCGTCCAGGAGTCCGAAGGTGTGGGGTCCTGGTCCTCCTATGACAAGATCAGAGGGTACTGGTGACAGCCGGTGACATAGAGACGACAGTCGCAAACGATTCCAGACAATAGTTGTAGTGCGAAATGGAGGGAAAGGAAAAGGTACCGAGTCTGTAGGGTCACTAGTGTCTTGATCCGCCCCTCAAGTGTCAGGGACGACCGGTGTCCCTCTCCTCCAGAATCGTTTGGTGAACTTAGGAACGGATTTCGTCGGCACAAAGCTCGGGGTAAGGGTGTCGGCGGTGGTGTTGACGTCCCGTATTGTGTTGACTGAGTTTCAGATGGCTCCTGCCTTTTGTGTTCCTTCGGGTTAGTCTAAGGAGAGGACCTTTACACTTGCTCCTTTGAGAAGTCTCCCTCGACTACCCTTTTCTAACGTGTTCCACCTTCTTCCGACATGAATAAAGGTTTGACACTTTTCCGTCTTTCAACTTCCTATACTTACTGTTGTTTGTATTCGATACTCCTTCTTTCCCATGTCTCGTTTCGACCATTCCTCTTCTTTTTTCGTCTTGGTGTCTCTCTGCCTTTGGTGTCTCTTCTTGCGATTCTTAATCGTCCAGTCGACGATTGAGGAGAGGTAAGGGTCACGAGTCCTCACACACCTATCTGTCGAGGAGAACCCCCTCACCTCCATTCGTTCGGGTAAGGAACGTTTAGATTCTTGGGAGTGACCTCGCACGGATGAGTAGACGATTTCTGACCGTGAGTCGGGTTCCAGGACAGGTGGGATGATACATACCGGTTGTAGTGTCATTGAAATCGTAGTTCATTTACTACTGACTACGAACGGAGACTATGGACACTCCCTACGAGATCAAATCGTTGGGGGAGGGATCTGTTTCGGTGTCGCCGACATGGTTAGTTACGGTGGGTCACAGGTTGGAGTACAAGATCGGGGAGAACGGGTGAGGGATGACACCGACAGGGTGTGCAAGCAGACAGGAACTTCAAGGAGGTTACGGGGAAAGAGACTGTGGGGACTCCAATAATCCTCGGAAAGTATAGGACGTAAGGTGAGAGACGTCAACATTGTCATAAGATTTTAGTTTCCGTCAATAGTGTCTATGTACTGGGAAGGAAGGAAGGTAAGAGGATCGGGCGTAAAAGAGATCAACAACTACGACCGTCGAATATTCACTAGAGGGGTGATAAAAGGCTTGTCGAATCATAGTTGTGTGATAACAACAAACTTAATTGAAAGTCAAAGGTTAAGTCTCAAAGTAAAATGTAATCCTTTATTGACAGGACACCAGGAGGGGGTGGGGTGGAGTTGTGTACCGGCCCAATGTGCGTACCGTCCTGTCCCTATGAAACACTCGTTGTGTTTTAATTTTTGGTATACTCACTATCACCCCAGATTAGAAATCCTGAGATCGCAATGAACCCCCAGAAATTAATATATAAAGTATAATAAAAATGTCCCTATACTCAACCATCTCTTCAATCTGTCTCGACGGTTCTGTCAGTGTCACTCCAGGGTCTCGTGTAAAAAGTTTTTCCCTTCCTGGGTGTCAGTTGATTAATTTGGGAGGGAAACGACTACTGTTGAGAAGTAGATTGGAAGGGGGAGTTTGGAGTTAGTCTGTTTATCAGACGTGAGGGACAGGATCGTACCTACTAGTAGTCCACGGAGCGCAACGAGACTTCTTCTACGTCATGTCAGAGGTATACATCAGATATTGGAGAATCAGAAAATCCTATTTCATATGTCTTCCTTTAATAGTGTCTATAATTTTATTACGAACAAATTTTGAGATCAAACTTTTTTTTTTTTTGAGATCAAACTTTTATACCATTAAAATCCCTAAATTTTGGTGGGACCTAGATTAAGATAGATTAAGAAAAAGTGGTCTAAGATGTGACATAATAGGTTTGAAAGTAAAACAAAACAAACCAGAAAACAAAAGATCCGAGACTACGTACCGTACTCCCTATAATCAAAGGGTCAGTCCCTAACTTGGGTACGGGGAGTGAGACCTTGACCCCTCAGAATTGGTACCTGACGGTTCCTTCAGGGGTAGGTTTGAAAATTTAAACCCCAAAGAACATTGACTAACGAACTCATACCTTATCTGATCTTCCTCCTCTTTAAATTAAAATCTTTCTCTTTTATAAATCACCTCTCTAAATGTCCTCATAATTTTTCTGGTTGAGGTGGAGGGGTGGGGGTTTTCCTTAAAACAAATATATTAAATTTTCAGAAACATTGTTATACGATTTTAATTTCTGTCATAGTGTCTAGAAAGTTAATTTATGTTTTAATTTATAATATTTTAGTTCGGAAAATGACTCGAGTGAAAAAATCAATCCGTTTCATTGGTTGTAGGGTGTGGTGTTGTTAATTGGTTTTCTTGAAAACTAAATTTTTTTTTTCAATTACTTTGAATATTTGTTGACTTTTTATAGCCACATCATATATGGAATTGTAATGCAAAGGTCAAGAGTCACCATATGGAGGACATTCATTTCTTACGGTTAAATGACTAGATAAAGGGGGGTGACTCTTTGCCGATAAAAACCAGTACTATTTCATTGGTACCCAGAATACATTTTCAAGCTATTATTTGGACGGTTGAGTCAAAGGTGTCTCTACCTCAAGACTCGTCTTCGGTCCTCTTACACGAGAAGGGAGAACACCTTCAGTCCGGTCTAGTTTTGGGTTGAAGGCCCTAAAGGGACTACCAGGTCACCACACCTGACCCGAGGGTTACGTCCCCCGTGTCCAAGTTGGGATCGACCCCTTGATTCTGGGACGTACGTTGTGCCACGTCCGTTTTATTTTTACTTTATTTTGTGACAAATTTTTTGTGGTGTGACATTGTTTGAATTTCGAACTATTAGTAATTTCTTTTTTGTGTTGAAGAGTCGGGATCGTTCATGGAAAAGGGGGAATCAAGACAAGACACGAGTGTCAAAGTCCATTCCCTTACCGTCTATATATTATAATTCACACTCATTCTTCTCCCTTCCCCGAAGGGTCCACCGAGTCTTTATTTCTTATACGGACATTACGTCCTTTGTGACTATGCGCTCAAGTCAGGGACCTCACCCTTCTAGGACACCCCCTCCTTTACCGTTGGGTGAGGTCATAAGAACGGTTCTATTAGGGTACCTGACTCCTCGGATTACTCGAGGTCAGGTACCCGATGTTTTTTCAGTCTGTACTTACTCGTTGATTTGTCGATTTGTTGTTCTTTTCCCTTTACAAATATTAACGTTAATTGAATTTTTTTTTATGGACGTTAGGTGATTTTCTACCTTGTTTTATTTGAGGAAGTCTTAGAAGGTTCGAAAACCGGTAAAAAAGTCAAAGTCGTCGTAGACACTTGTCTAGACGTTTTTGTTTTTGTTTGTTGTTGGTTTTTGTTTGTGGGATTTTGTTTTGCTTCTCCAACTCCTCCCTGTTGTCTTAATACGATGTACTGATCGTAAGTGGACGTAGTGGTAAATGATGTTTGTAATACACTTTCCAACGAGTGAATTTTCCCAGTTGTTTTTCCGTTCGTCGAGATCACAATCACCCAAGAGGGTGACGTTTCCAAATGTCGGGTACCTTCCTCATTGTCTTTGTCTCCTGGGAGTATCTACCCGAAACATGGTCGTCCGGAACCAAAAAGTAAATTTATATAAACCCGACTAATTTTTAGTTAAGATACACAAAAAACCGTAATTTTTTTTTATAAGAGGATTTCTATTGTGAGTAAGATCCAGCCGATGATATTGCTGATCTTGTCAGTTGGTATAATTGGACATTGTTGATTCGCTCAGTTGACTTTTTGAGAAGATTAGATTACTCAAGATATTTCCCGACCATTATGCAGTTAGAAATATTTTGTTTGTTTTTATTTAGTTCTAGATTAAATCGTATGAAAAAATGACTTCGTATATTATATTCTTCTACTTGTGTCCTTCTGTTTATCCAGGATTCATATATCGACCTTCTTAAAAGTCACACCTATGTGAGTCCTTCGGTTGTGGTTCTAGTTCTATGGTTACGAAAACAAGTTGTTGTACGAACACTCGAAGGAAGTAAAACAATGTTCGTCGACACAAAGTGAGTAAGAGTATCGACATAGTATAAGGTAAGAGTGGTTTGTGTTAAGTAAGTTGATAAGATGTTGACTATTTATACATCCATCAAAGGTCAAAAACAGATTATATTTGTCCGGTGAAATTTATATGTACATAGAAGGAAAACCATTCTTATACATGGATTAAGACCAACAATATATGGTTCCCTACCTTAACACTCAGGATCCTAAATAGTATAAATGTGATCGAAATAGTCTGTAACGGTTTAGTAAAAGGTTTCACCCAAATTTTTCTTTTTTTGTTAAATTCCAAGGACAGTCGGTATACTCTCAAGGTCAATGAGATATAAGAATGATTGTTAACTATGACAGATACCAAAAGTAAAAGTGATAATCAACCTTAACGTGTTATCGAACTAAAGAATGAAGAGACAATTGATTACTTTAACTTTATAAAAAGTGACCGGTAAACCTATGTAAACAACCACTTCACTGAGGACTGATTCGTACACTCTTACTGTCGTATCTAGTGTACTTTTCCTAGTCCTGAACCAGTATTATTTATGACAACCGGAATGTGTCATTATTTCTTTTTAAATAATTTCTGGTCTTCTAATTCCTTGTAAATACTATTTTGGTACCACGTCCTCTACGTCCTCTACGTCCAAACTAGGGGACCTCTTCCTTTACCGTTGGGTGCGGTCATAAAAACTGATCCTTTTGGGTTTTGATCTCCTGGGACCACCCGATACCGGGTACCCCGGCGTTTCTCAGTCTGTACTGACTCGTGCGTACGTGCACACTATTTTGATTGTAATTATACCTGACGAGTTATTAATAACGCTTAAAATGAGTTTTACTGTCAATAAATCTAGGTATTCAATGTAAATAAACAAGTTTTACAGGTCTATTGTGAAGTTTTTGATTATATAATTCTCCTTTTATGACGAGAATTTTAGATATATAAATTCTTTAGTACAGGTTTACAGATTGAAAATTTTAGTTCTACACCTTTGATATGATTTACCGACCAAACTCCCTTCTAAAACCATTGTCTGTTCCTTTGTCCCCCTTTTTTTTTAGATCAAACAAGTGTAAGAAATGACCAATAAGACAAGAACGAACTCGTTAAAGAGATTTATTAGAAGATGAATTTGACAAGAGTATACTCGAAGAACTGCCGTTCAGAAATCCTCACTTGTCTGAAGTGAGTTCAGAGAGGGTGACTTACGTTGATTCGTCGGACCTACCTTAGGACCTACCTAATGTCGTCTCGATAGACTCCTGCGTTTTCTTATTCGTCCGTCAGGTTGGTCCTTTGACACTGACGGTGGTTTGGCCGTCACTCAAAGGAGAAAAAATAAAAGAGACGATAGAGGACAGGATCTCGGTCCCTGTCGTACTTTGGACTTTGAACCCAGACGTGAGACCCTCATTAGTACTTCTCGAAGACTCCTTCGGGAGAGAAAGACTAAACTCCTCCTCCTCCTCAGTCCGCAGAGGATGTCTTGTCTCTCACCCCTTTATTAGGGGAACAAGAACAAAAAACTTACTAAAAAGTAAGATGGACTTACTCTGTCTTTTTTATAACATGAAAGTTCAAAAACGTTTTTGTTTATCCTCTCTATTTGGTTTTTGGTTACTTCACTGAGAGATGTTCCCCATCCTTCTGTTCTACGTCCCTATCCTCTCCCTCAATTGACGAGGAAAATACTTAAAATGAATCTTTAGTGTAATGTTAAGGTGTAAATTTTTTTCCACGAGTTTTTCCTACGTCGCCCCTTTTGATTTTGACTTACTATTGTTTTTGTTTATTTGGACTAAGAAAAGTTTAATTATTTGAGTCACTTCCCTCTTCTTTTTCTCAATTAGGTTCATTTGAACTTATCGTACCAAACTGGTATATGCGAATGATATTTCCTTTTTTTTTGTTGAGACGTTTGTTAGAACTTACGACAAACAACGTCACCATACCCAGATCATTAAGTCTAAGAGACCGCATATAAATTTCTAACTCATTTACTCATATATTATAACACAACCCTCTATCCCAAGAGTTACACCTTTTTTCCTCTATTTTCATATTTTGACCCTGGGAAGAGAGCATGTGTGTGTGTAAAGATGTAAAGATCGAGATCAGTAACAAGAATATATAAATTTTAAAAAAAAATTAAATACTTTAACATGTGAAATGAATAAATAAATAAAACCGTGCACCCTAGAATCAAGGGGTTGGTACCTGACTTGGGTCCAGGGGGGTCACTTTCACACGGGATTGGCCTGGTGACCTCTTAAGGGAGTCAGTAACCAAAGTACCAAAAAACAAAAAAAAAAAAAGTCAGTAACCAAAATTTATGGTAAAGGGGGATTTTCCTCCGTCCCGAGTGACCTTTTGAACTACCGTCTATGTTTTTTCTGTTTTACTTGAATAGTGCAACACGGTCTTTAATTCTTTTACGATTTTTTTTCTTATGTCTATCTGTAAAGATTCTGTACCTCCGGTCAGACTCCTCTAAAAGTGGCTGGTTTAGACCCTGATAACTCTTAATTTTGTTTATACATTCTGGATATTGGACGTCTTATTTGATTCTTTGGTAATCAAATATAGTTATTATTGTTTCCTTTACCTCCCGAGAAGGATTATATTGTTGTCTTACAATTGATTATTTGTCTCACCTTTTGCCTTAATCTTTTATGGTAAAAAACTCGGTAGTGTCACTTCTGACTAGGTCCATACTTTGTAGTTACTATGGACTTAAATCCCCCACCCCCTTCAAACCACTTTTTACCCTATAGTGGATTAGCGTTTAATAGATGGATGTATAATGAATACTATTTTTATTATTAATATGTTGTCTCTTTAGTCTTCTATAGACTACGTATACTTTTTTTAATTGTCTTGGTTTTGTCCTTATTCCCTGTAAGACGTAAAGGTCCATACATAGGACTCTTTCTGTGTAATAGTGAATAAATATTAAAGTCGGGTTTATGTAATGGATCTAGATCTGTACTTTCCCGAAAGGTCCACCGTAATCCCCATTTCTTGGACAGACGGTTACGTCCTCTGTATTCTCTGTACCCAAACTAAGGCCTTCTAGGAGGCCTTCTAGGGGACTTCCTTCCGTACCACTCTCAGGGGTACCTGTTTGTTCGGACCGTTCGATATGTCAAGTACCCCAGCGTTTCTGTACTTTTTGGGTTTGACTCCCTGTAAGATCTTTTATTGACTGTAAGAAGTTTTTGTAGTCACCGTACTTTTTGTTTTGTCTCGACTCCTTTGACAAGATCTAATTTCCTTTAACATTCGTTAGGACCCGAAGGGACCACCAAATCTGGGATTTCTTAGACGGACGTTACGTCCTCTGTGCACAAACTAGGGACCCAGTCCTTCTAGGGGACCTCTTACCTTACCGATGGGTAAGGTGATAAGAACGGACCTTTTGGGGTACCTGTTTCCTCGGACCTCCCGATATCAGGTACCTCAGCGTTTCTTAGTCTGTGTCGACTCACTGATTGTGTGTGTGTACGTACTCGTTAAGACCTGACCTAAGACATCACCTTTTTTAACGGTACTTGCTGTCCTGACCCTGTATACTGTGTTAACCTTTCATCTAACATTTGGACTACTTTCATGACCTGGGTTACAATTTAAAAGACTTCATTATTAGGGTGAACTCCCTAAGAACAAGAACCCTTCTATTATAAAGATTCTTATAATCCTTCTCCTCTTATAATCATTCTTCTATAAGAACAAGAATCCTTTATTGTGTCACTTTATGATGTCCTTTTCCTTATTCTATGTACGTTAGATAATGGTTTCTCGACTCTTTTAATATATCTATAAATAGATAAAATATCGTATAACCCCTAAAGTGACCACCGAGTCACCATTTTTTTACGCGGACGGTTATGACCCATACTCCTAAACTAGGGACCCAGTCCTTTTCGGGGACCTCTCCCTTTACAGTTGGGTGAGGTAATAAGAGTGGACCTCTTAAAGTTCCTGTTTCCTTGTACCGTCCGATGTCAGGTACCCCAGTGTTTCTCAGTCTGTACTGACCTTTCTACTTACCCACCTATTATCTAGTTCGTCAGTGCCGTTCTACCACTTTGTACCGTTTAGACCCTATTTCCCAAATAGTCTTAAAAACATAATAAAAATGTTAAAACTTTAGTAAAGTTTTGTTTTTCGACTTTGTCAAGAGTAAAGGAGACAGAGAGGTATATGCATCAATATGCATTGAATCTCTACAAATTTTCTTTTTATTTGTTTATTTTCTCTAGTCAAATGGTTGATGGAAAAATAATAAGAGAGAGTTAAAGTACTAAACGTATGGAAACAGTAAAAACCGAATCTTTAAATTTTACAAAGAGAAATAAACGAATAATTATTCGGAAGTAGTAAAAGGAGGGTCATAACAAAAAAAAATAAAAGACAAAATATCTTAATGTCAGTAAAAGAAATGAAAGATGATAATTTAACACAAAGGTTACGTAAGGAACCGGGATACGATGGAATCTTTTCTATAAAAGTTCAAAGGTTCACCGATTCATGGTAAATTTATGACAAAAATGACGAGTAAACTGATAAGATTGACATAATGTATTGTTCGACGCTACAAGGTGAGAACGAAAAGGTTCATACCGTAACTCTTTTCCTAAACCACCGCCACCGACAACATATACGTACAGACACACACACACACTCTCTCTCTTTTCCCTAAATGTGTCTGAACTTTGTTTTTATATTTATTTTGTCTTTCTTCTTACTTTTTGTCTTTTGTACATGTGAGACAACGGATATGAACTAGTTGTTAAACGGGGTGTTTACTGTGTAGTGTCTTAATTTTCGTAAGCACCCTTCCTTCTTTTTTTCTTATGGTAAAACTTCGTAGGTTGTCTTTATGATGAAAGAAAACATCTGGTTCGTACTTGTGTGTACTTTAGAAATTCGGACCGAATTAATCCTCGAGAACCATAATTCTAGTTAAGTTAGAGGATTTTCTTATAGTTTTTGATACAAGAATTACATTCTTTTGTTTCATAAATGTAATGTCATTCTTTTGAATTCAGTCAAGCCATATTCTCGTCGAGTTTATTTTATCTTGTTTCTCTTCAGACCGGACGATGGTCCTGTTTTATATAAAAATAAACCTTAGTGAAATAAACGTAGGAAACGAAAGAGGTAAAACTCTAAAAGACAAGATCAAGAAAGCGCATTAAAGAAGTCTGTCTTGATGACGGTCCGGTTCTGTACACGGAAGACGTGAATTAGACTTACGGAATCAGTCCGGGACCTTTTGACCGAGTGACAAGAAACAAGAGACATTGAACATCTACATCTAGGTGAAAGGTTTGAAATGCTGATTGAAGGTACGACTAGACTAAGAGAGTAGAAATCTTTGTTTGATAAGAAAGATAGACCTGAGAAAAGAAATAAGAACTCTAAGTGTGTTAAGTAGATGGATGCTGACAATCATACATGGAAGAAATCGAACCATTTCGGTAAAGTGAGACTTTTGAATCCAGACAGAAGTCGAGTCCTTTCAAATAAAAGTTAAGAGAGAAGTTAAAAATGTAAAAGTATTCAGACAAAGGTATTAAGGTAAAAGTATAAGGTCTTTTCTCTGATAATAACCAGTGTATAAAAAAAGGAGACGAGAAAGGAGATAGTTATACATAGAGTGTAAATTAAACGACATCAAATAGCTTGAACCAGTGGGAGAAAGTTCCCCGACACATAGGAATTTATAAAACACGAGAGAAAGTCCAGTCCGAACAACCCCGACCGTCCGTCACTTTCCATTCCCTTACTTGTGGGAACCGAGACCCCAAAGAGTTTGATACTCTTTCTAACCCGGAGAGGGAAGTCGGACCTCCTCCTCATTAGTCTGTTTAGTCATGATCACAGATAGAGATAGTCCGAGAGGATCCCACTAGTCCGGATCGAGAACGAAGAGGTGTCGACTCCCCTAGACGAGAACCGAGCCGACCGAGCTAGGTATCAGTTGTAGGAGTTATATGTCGTAGGAGTTGTCGGAGATCGTACAAGTGGTCATTGTAAGACAACCACGGGAGATGTCTGGGACACAGACGTCTCAGAGGAACTGTCGAGTTCCGAAGGAAACTCCGACCCGTCCGAGGTGAGGTCGACGTCGGTATACATCGAATGACAAACAGTAGGGTCGTCCTTCGTTCTCCCTACGTTCTGGTGCTTGTTTCTGTGATCAGTGATCATTATTGTATGTGGTAAGTGGTGGTGGATTAATCAAGGATCTCCTTCTCTTACAAATAGAGTAGAAGAGATTACTCTCTCCGACAATAGAGAGAACCCTTCTATGGGTCTCTCTTCTTTAGTCAAAATGAAATAAAGATCATTTGTTCTCAGGACCCATTGAAAGTTACATGCGAGTCTCAGACTACCCCTAACGGACCTCGTCCGTCTACACTGTACATCGTTAATTTTTACTTTGACGCTCCCTTTTCTACAGAGGACTGGGTGTAGTGTCCTCCTGGTATCTCTACCCTAGACAGAGTCAGCATCTTTTCTTTGCCACGTAAGAAAGTCAAGGAATTTGCCGGGTACGGGGAGAGAGGAGTCCCGGCAGAAGTGACCAGGAGAGACGAGCCCGACGAGGAACTGGTCGACGGAGGGAGCAGACAGGTTAGTGAGAACGAAGAGGAAGTCCGAGTCGACTTTATAGTGAAGAAATTTCTTCGGAAGACCAAGGGCATGGTCTGTTTCGGGAGGGAAATCTTTTCCTAGTAACCAAGATAAATATGAAGAGGAAGGACCATAAATTGTGACAAAAAAACCAACAAAAAAAAGGTTTAATAAGTAAATTATATGTAGAAGGGACGATCTGATACTGGAAGTGCTTCCGTCCTTCACAGACGGAATGAGGATCCACAGAGGATCATGCCTCAAGGCCCGAACATGAACCGTGAGTTAATGAACAATTCACTTATTTTCGGCCTTCTGCATTTGTATAAAGATTCTAACTCTACGGTTTTATCTTGTTTCTCACTTCCCCTTGTCTCTACCTGGTCTACTCTTCCTTTTTCTCTGCTAGGGTGTCCTTGAGTTTACCCCGTCAATCGTATGCCTCATTCCCCCTTTTCACTCTCTCTTGACCGGATACATTTTTCTGTTTCTTTTATTTAAAATTTTTACTTCTACCTTGACCAAATCTTCTCGAAAATGTGGATTCGGACTTCACAAGTTGGGTCTTTTCCCCATCTTCCTTCGGTGGTAAGTCTCACCTTGTTTGGTTCTTGTAGTGTGTCTCTGTATTTCCGAGTCTTATGTGTAGGGGTTCCTTTACTGGTCCAATGAATCCGAGACTATGTGACACAAAGAGGACTTATATTAAGTCAATAAAAAAGATTTAATTAATTAATTAACATTAATTATTAATATATTAACAAAAGATATAAATATAATATAATATTATATTAATTCAAATAGATTAATGATTAACATTAATTATTATATTAAGTCAATAATTAAGTGTCTATAATGTCACTTAAGAGTCCTATCTTTCTCTTATTTCCAGTTGAAAAACGTACTTAAAGTCTGTCCATATATGATCATTAAATTATTTATGGTGACACATCAAGACAATTATTATTTTTAAAATTTCATTTATTAAGTTGAGACTTAAGAGAGAGAGAAGTTAGTCTGGTTACCAAAGAACAAAGGACGGTCTCTGTCCTGACCGGAAACCCCCCCGAGGAATACGGAGGTGACCTTTGTGTAGTGAAAAGATCCAGTCCCGGTAAATCGAGGTAGAGGGTCTTTTATCAAAGTAGTGAACTCTCAGTGTCACTGACTCGGAGTTCGGTCGTTTCGTCACCTTTACTAAAGGTGACCGTTACACGTGTACGACAGTATTCCTTGATCCCTTACTAAAAAAAAAAAATTACTCCTTACACTTCAGTAAGACGAAAAGGAAACGTAGAAAATCCTTCCTCGTTTTAATTATTTTCCTTTTTAATTTTTTCTTTTTTATAACTATATATTGGATATAAAAGATAAAGAAAAAACGAACAAAAAAACCAGTGTGACACGTCGAACACCCTAGAATGAAGGGATTGTTCCTTTACTGGGGAGTGGGAACCGTCATGTCCACGTCTCCGAACTGATGACCTGGAGGTCTCTTAAAGGGTATAAAAGATAAAGACTATTAAGACTCAACTGAATTTTTGTGTACAGGTTTTTACCTTTCATCATGTAAATTTCTTCTCTAAAATGCACTATTTTTGAAAAGTTCATTTGTCGACGAAAAACCATCGTCTATAGAATTCGAATATTACTTCCATGTCCAAATGTCTCTTTCTCTTTGTTTCTTTCCTCCTTCGTCTCTAACCATAAAAGGAGGTCTAACATACAAAAGACGGTTGTCTTGATAAAAACAGAAATTTGTTTTAGTCGAATCAAGTTTAGTCGTTTCATTTTTCGGTCTGGAAGAGTTTTAAATTAGTAGTCTCTATCGATAACGATTATGAATCCATATATCGTAATGTATGACGTACATAATTTATACCAATACATTATATGTCCGACCAGTAACAAGTGTTATCGGTTTTTCATCTTTGTTGGGTCTACGGGTAGTTGACTACTCACCTATTTGGCACCGTGTACGTATGTTACCTTTTAATGAGTCGTTATTTTTCTTTACTTCATTACTATGTACGACTTTATACCCACTCACTTTCTTCGGTCAATATTGTCTGGTGTATGACAAACTAAGGTAGGTATACTTTAAAGGTCTTATGTGTTTAGATAACTGTGTCTTTCATCTAATTGTCGTCGAATCCCGACCCCGCACCCCACACTTTACCCCTTAGTGGTGGTCACCCATACCCCCAAAGAAAATCCCTCTTGTTTTTTTAAGATTTAAATCTAACACCACACCTGCATTTCTAGTCTGAACACCAACGGTTCTCTCTCGTCCCCTTTTCTCTCTCTTCCGACCCTTAAACCTCAACCATCTACATTTGATAATGTAAATCTTACCTATTTGTTGTTCCAGGATGACATGTCGCGTCCCTTGATATAGGTTAGAGGACTCTATTTGGTATTACCTTTTCTTATAATTTTTTTCTTACATATATGTACATTTTACTTCAGTGAAACGACACTGATCGGGTCTCTAACCGTGTTGTTACATTTAGTTGATATGAAGTTAAGACGGTCCGAGGAGACAGGTACCTTAATAGGTCCGTTCTTATGACCTCATCCAACGGTAAAGGAAGAGGTCCCCTAAAAGGGTGGGGTCCCTAGTTTGGATGTAGAGGATGTAACCGTTCCCCTAAGAAATGGTTGACTCAGTGGTCATATGAGGTTATATTTTATTTTAAATTTTTTTTCTCCGACTACCTTGGTCCCGGTATGAGAATACATACTGTGACGTATCGAGGAGGTATCATCCAAAAGAGAGTATGTACTGTGATAGGTACTGTGACTCTTATAATATTTCCGTTAAATTTGATAAGATTTCTTTCTTTAGTTTCTGAAGACTCGTCGGTCACTTTTTGTCCTCGTATAAAATTCACCTACCTTCCTCTTATTTTCCTCCCGAGAGGTCTCTTTCGGTCCTGTCCAGTGTTGACCTTCCCTCTCCTCCAAAGATCTCTAGTGAATTCAGGTTGAAACGTCTGAGTCTTAAAACTAATCTGTGTCAGTGTCTGGTTGATCTGTCACTTCTTATTTCTACTGTCTGTTACTTACGTAGTGTTTTATCACCGAGATAGGTACCTTAAGAGGTCTGTTCTTTAATCTCGTCCTTCGGTAAAGAAAGAGGTCCCCTAGAAGGATTGGGTCCCTAGTTTGGACCCAGAGGACGTAACGTCCGTCTAAGAAATGGTAAACTCGGTAGTCCCTCCGGGTATAAAAGAAGATCGTACACGGTAAAACTCAAAGTAAGTTTGTTAGGTAAGTAAGGAACGACTAATCTAGTACACCAACAGAACTCAATCCCGACCGGATAGTTACTTTCGGTAAATCTTCTATTGAATGGATTGACAACTCGGGTGAGATACCGTCACGGACACAGAGGGCGTAACGGAAGTCGATTCGTGTGGTGAAGAACCGGCTAGAAGGTGGGTTAATTACCTATTTTCGGAGTTTTTGTTTATTTTTTGTATTCAGTGTATTATTTCTCACTTAAGTAATGTCTCCACAGACGTCACCTCGCTAGACTAATAGAGTTTTTGATCGTTGTACGGACTCCTCAGTCTGACGGACTCAGGTTTAGGGTCGGGACAGAGTAAAAGATCCACACCAAAATGTTCAAAGATTGAAGAATCGAAGTCAAAAGAACTGACATTTTGCCGGATGGAGTCTCTCGAGGACACTCTTATTTGACTCAATTATGTCTTCTTCTTAATCACGGACCGTATCTTATACTTGTTATTTATAATCGAAAATAATCGATATTCGTATAGATACAGAGATCTTTGTGTTTTTGTTATAAAATTAACTCTTTCATTACCAATAATGTTCTAAACAAACAATCTCTTGATTGGTACAATAACGTAAATAGACGTCAAAGATTTATCTTTGTTGTTAGTAAAAGGAAAAAAAAAGGTGAATTAAAAATATTTCTAGTAAATAGATCGAAAGTAAAAGGGTTAATTCCCTTTTACTTCTTGTCATCCCTCCTACTTTCTGTCCTTGTTCTAAAATTTTAGGTGGAGATTCATTGGTACAATTTCCTGGTCCCGAGTCTGATTTTCGGAGTTCGCGAAGGTTCACATCAATGTGTTAGATTTAAAGAACCTAAGACGTAAGGTCCTAAAGAAGCTAATCCCTCTTGTTTAAGAATCGTCAACAATAATTTTAAGATTTATATGTCCTGAAGGATGAGGTCGTAAGAACGGATTTCTTAAGGTACCTGAAGACTTCTCGGATCTCCCGATGTCAGGTATCCCAGTGTCTCTCAGTCTGTTACTGACTCATTGATTGTCTGAGGGACCACCAGGTCACCAATTCTGGGGTACGAAAGTGGTGTCCCCGATTCCCAAGGTAGGGACCAGTCCCTTGATAATTATTCTAGGGTGTACGGTATGACACTCGGTTTTTTTTATTTAATCTTACTTTGGGATTTATGTGTACGTAGGGATCAACTCTTCATGGTTGGGGTTTTTATAAGTGCTTTTCTTATTTAGGGTTGTGTACTTTCTTTAAAATCTCTGGATCTTTCTACTAAATTTATTTATATTGTTCACAATTTCCATTTAGAAACTTTTCGACTGGTTTTATAGGATTAGAAAGACTTAAAAAGGTATCTTAGGACCAATAAAAAATCACGAAAATTAATTTTCTTATTTTCGTTCATGCATAACTGAGAGAGAGTCTTCTTATTGCTTTTTATAATCTCTTGTAGGAATTATATTTTATCCTTTCATCACAGTGTTATCAATTCACTCACTTTTTTTACTATAAAGTAATTGTTTATCCTATTTACGATTGAGGAATGGAGGTTGTGAGACAACTCCCAATGAAGGTCATAATTATAGGTTTTTGCAGGGTCAAGGGTACCAATTGAAGTGTAGAGGACAGACTTTCGTCGTAAGAGGTTTGTACCGACTAACGACCAGTCGCTGGACGGTTTCTGTTTGTTTCGATTCCAGAAATACAGAAATCGTCACAAGGTAAAGTGACATCGGGTGACAGAATGAGTGACATCAGAGTACCAAGTTATAAAGAAAGGAAAAAAAGAAAAAGGAAATTTGTTTGAGGGACCACTCTTGTATCATTGTTGATATATTGTCCTCAGAGAGATCCTGATATTGTAATATACCTTTTGATTGTAGAGAGCCCTTAAAAATCACCCGTTAGACCCGAAGGGACTACCGAGGGTACCATTTCGCAGACGGACATTACACCCTCTGGGCCCAAGCTAAGGACCCAGCCCTTCCAGAGGACCTCTTCCTTTACCGTTAGGTGAGGTCGTGAGAACGGACCTTTTAGGGTACCTGCCTTCTCGGACTATCCGATATCAGGTACCCCAGCGTTTCTCAGCCTGTGCTGACTCGCTGAAGTGAAGTGATGAACTGGTGAAACTTCTTAGTATTCTTATTAGAAGTATTGTTTTCAGTCTTATTTTAACACGTCTTTTTTTGTCGATTCCGACCAGTAAACGTTGAACGTTCGTGGAAGTAAGTAATCAGTTTTATTGTCTGGTGTGGTTATAGGGAAAATTCTTCATCGTATCCACTTATTCATCTACATCCAATTTTGGTACATAAAGGGTTGGTATGTAAAAACAATTTTTCTTTTTAATATTGAAAAAAAAAAACCGGTGTTGTGTACCGAACACCCTAGAGTCAGAGGGCTAGCCCTTAACTTGAGGTCGGTGCTGTCGCTTTCACAGTTTAGGATTGATAGTCTGGTGGTCCCTTGAGGGATATTGTAAAATGATTACATTGATGTACATCTATATATAATATATATATATATATGACGTTATAAAATTCTTGGTTTTGAGTGGACTTCTTAAGAAAGAGTGATTAGTCATTCAAAAGATCGGTATGGAAAATTAGATTTGGACTCGGATGAGGCTCAACTTATTCTGACTAGAAGAGGTCCTTAAACATTGAACTCTTAATTTAAGGGGAGGGGAGTGAACTGAGGAGGTGGATGACCTCACTAACAGATAGACCCCAGTCTACAAGATGTGGAGGAAGAATTCGACAATGTCCTTTAAGTTTCGTTCCGGACTCAAAGATATCAGTTCTTTCTTTGGAGTCCCCGAGGACCACCAGGTCACCGACTCTGAGACACGACCGTTATGTCCCCCGGACCCAAATTAGGGATCAATTCTTTGATCTAGGATGTACAACGTCGATTCTCAAGTGTACGGTGTCGATTTCTAGGGCGTACATAGTTGGTTATGGACCGTGTCGGTTTAATTCATTGATTAATGATTTTCCTTTGTTTCTTTGGAGTTTTTGGTCTTTGTCGACTAAAAAGTGAGTAGGTGTCTAAGAAATGACAGAGTCATCTGGGTTTCCTAAAATATTTTACATCTATGTGAACTTTTTTATTATTTTTTATTTTACGTTTATAAACAGAAAAATAAAATTAAAGGGAGAGTGTCAAAGAGTAATATAATTATATTTAATTCGGAACCGGGATAGTGACGAAGGACAGAGTCTTATAGTTTACATTTGGTGTATAATGAGTCTTATGTTGTAAAAGATTTTTAAATTGTATCATGAAAAGACCTTTTGTTGTATATCTCTTCAGTCTTTTTCAATATTTCTTAAAGGAACTATCTTGTGATCAGGTAACCAGGGGAAAGGTCTTTTATCTCTTAGGAAGACTAATATAAGTCCCGGGAAATTGAATTTTTCTTTTTTGTGTGAGATAAGACGTTCCTGTAAACACAAAGAATTTGATTTGGATTGATAAGTGTCTATAAGTAAATCAAATATGATATGTTCCTTTTTAGGAGTTCAAAAGATGAATGGTTCCGGTGATAACCATATCCGTGTGGTTTATAGAGAAGTAGGTGACTAGGTTTTAACACCGAAGTTTATTTTAACTAATTTTTCATTCAATGTCGAGATCCTTATAATTAAGATTTTAAATTGTATCGGGTTTTTCAATGTAGCACTTGTATGTTCGTGGAATCTCCACATTGTCACTATTTTATTAAAGGGGGTGTTTCCGCTCCACTTAAGTCCCTGTTAAAACGACCAAAGATATAGACTAAAAGTAATAATGGAGCATAGGAAGTGTCCTCCGTCCTCTCTGTCGCCCTAACTTTCGTCCCTCCATTACTAGAATGAGGTTGTGTAGACCCGTATTTTTATACAGTAGTTTTAGGATCGATTTAATGTGTTTTTAACCACTAAGTTTTTCTTCCCCTTTTTTGAAATGGAGTATACCCAGTTTTTCAGGTCAACACGACCGTAAACTTTTTAGACACCGTTTAAGTCTTGGATTTAAATGTAACCTTTAATAGATAAATAATAGTCCATCATAGTTAGATGTGGGTATAGGAATAGTCAGAGTTGGAACGGACGAGAATTTAAGTAAGTTTTACACGTAAAGGTCACGTTTCAGAGGTTTCGTTAAAGGACAAATTCCGAAAATCCGTGTAACAGTCTAGTACTAAGGGTCAAATTTCTACTCCTTTCCCCGAGTCTCTTCGTTACACTAATGGATGTCGATATATATGAGATCCATATCAACGTTTCTTCGTCTAAGTCATAACTTGAGTTCAGAATGTAAGAGTTTGTATTCTGACAAATGTCAGAATGCAAACTCCACAGTAGTGTTAAATTTTTAGTGAGAACAGAATCTTTTATAGACTTTAATTAGATCGAAATGATATTGTCCTTCAATAATCCCAGGGTCTTTTTTGTCCTGCAGACCCTATACCCCCTTTTTCAAATTTTGAAAGTGAAGAAATTCTACTTACTAAAGATAACCAGTTTAAGGTCAACGGACTCGTCTAGATCGTTTAGTGGAAATGGAAAACACTCGAATACATTGTTGGTCCATAGCTGTCAGGGTTTCGTCGTTAAAAGAAGAAGACAACGAAAGGCGTGGAACTTTTGTGTTATCGTGTGTTAGTCAAGTTTTTCCTATTTAATAATTCACGTACTAGTTCACGACTAGTGATTTGTGTCATAGTAGGGTAAAAAATATTTTTAATTATATATCTCTTTATTAAAGATCTTGAATGGGAGTTGTTAAGATTCGTTAATGATATCTCATGTTTTCCGAAATCAAAATATGGATCGTACGAATGAAAACACTACTTCTTTTTCACATAGATAAAAAATCAAATGTATATGTTTATACAGATTTATATCTTTCAGATTTTACCCTATATCGTGTTATTTCGAGTGTCCAGTTTAGTTTTATCAACGGACAAAGATATAGTGTTAAATTCTTACGAAAACATTAAAATATTACCAATTTTATTGTTTTTCTTATGAAACATTGTGTACTTTGTACTTTAAGTTGAAAAGTAAAGGAAGTTCAAAATGGTTTGTGTCTCTCGTGTCGGTGCGAGTAAAGAAATACATAATAAATACCGATGAAAGTACGATGTCACCACCTAATCAACGCTCCCTTAGGAGTACTGGAGACTTTCGGATTTTATAATGAATGAACCGTGTAGTGTCTTCTTTAGACGGTTTCGTTTTTTTCTTAGTTTTGGAGGAATTTGATCGATTGTCTCTTTGACGGTTCGAACATTTCTATAGCAATTGAATGACCTTTTGTCAAGGGGTTTAGGATGAACCAGTAGAGAGGTTGAGAATAAACAGGAAATTCTGATCGCAAAGGACCTATACGGGTTGGGTCGTAAGTTTCTATAGAAGGTATGTCCATAATAGAGTGTTGTGGTAAGTAAGGGATTCGAGGAATTCTCGTCCTTGATCTAATGTAAATATTGAGGTTGTGGATCCTTGTAGAGAAAGTTTATTGTCTACAATTTTTTTTTTTTTTGAACGATTTATTTACTCCAATTTTTTTTTTGTCGTTTACTTGTATAAATTCTTACTTAATATAAAATTATCATCTTCCCTAGTTACTTTCCACTTCTTACCGTATTCAAAATTTTTCTCTTCAGTGGACATCTAAAGAATATTGTTCATAAAACTTCTCAGTCCCCAATATGGTGAATTTATACCTTACACATGTACACACGATTCGACGAAGTCAGTGTAGGTTGAGAAACTTTAGGGAACCTGACATCGGGGGGTCCAAGAAGACGGGTACCCTAAGAGGTCCGTTCTTATACCTCACCCAACGGTACGGGAGGAGGTCCCCTAGAAGGTCTGAGTCACTGACTTGGACATAGAGGACACTGAGGATGTGACGTCCACCTAAGAAATGGCGATTCGGTGGCCCTTGGGATTTATACCTCTTGAATTTCATTTTATTACTATAAACTTTGAAGGGTTTAAATCTTTAACACTAAGATATTAAACAAAGTTTAATCTGCTTCCAAGTAGACGTAGAAAGAAAAAACGGTACGGTACACAGTACTAAGATCAAGGGACTGGTCCCTGACTTAGGCACGGGGACCGTAACCCTCACGTCAGAATTGGTGACCTGGTTGTCCGTTCAGGGGTTTCCAATTAGACGTAAAGTCGCTCATCGTTGTTACGGGTGGTCCATCATTTGAGTAGACAAGTAAATTTTTGATGAAGTCCCGATCGGGGAGACTCTCCGTCATCCAGGAGTACTCCAATCGCTCCCTGTCTCATCATAGTGCCGAAGGATTTCGTCCTTCTGGTTCTCGTTAGGAGAAGTGTAACCCAATTCTGAGGTTTACTGAGATGACATCCTCCTCCCCATTTGATTTTCAAAGAATGTCCTTGAGGTAGAGTCGAAACTTAGTAAAGTTAGTTCGACCTAAATCTTTTCCGTCTCCTTGGTCTCTAGTTTAACGGTTGTAGGTGACCTAGTGTCTTTTTCGTTCCCTTAAGGTCTTTTTACATATGAATACGAAGTACTGATGCGATTTCGGAAACTGACACACCTAGTGTTGTTTGACACCTTTTAAGAATTTCTCTACTCTTATGATCTGGTGGAATAGACGAAGGACTCTTTGGACACACGTCCAGTTCTTCGTTGTCAATCTTGGTCTATACTTTGTTACCTGATGAAATTTTAACCCTTTCCTCATACAGTTCCGACATATAACAGTGGAACGTTAGTTTGGTCAGTTAGGATTTCCTTTAGTTGGGACTATAAGTAGTCTTCCTGACTACGGCTTCGATTTTGAGGTTATGAAACCGGTGGACTACTCTTCTCGACTAAGTGACCTTTTCTGGGACTACGACCCTTTCTGACTTCCGTCCTCCTTTTCCCCGTTGTCTCCAACTCTATCAACCTACCGTAGTGGATGAGTTACCTGTACTCAAACTCGTTTGAGACCCTCTACCACCTCCTGTCCCTTCGGACCACATGACACCGGGTACCGTAGTCTGTACTGAATCACTGACTTATTGTTGTTTCATTAGTCCGTATACTCCTTTGTTCTCTTGTGACACCGTCCCCACCGACGACTCCCACCCTTCCTCTCTGTTAGGTATCCTCAATGTTTATGATCGGTGCCTGAAAATTGCATTGTGCGACTGAACCCCGTATCCCCACCTTTCTTTAAGATTTTGATTTTTTGATTCTTGAATCACCAACCCAAAATTATTGTCACATAATCTTTTTCTTGTCTCTATTATTTTCTCAACCTTCTGTCCAATCTATTTTCATGGGTTTTATTCCGGGTATCTCTGGTTTCTTACCTTTTATACATTATTTCTCACCCTCAGTTTTTCCTAAATCAGTTTTCTAGAATGTATGTACATTCGTCTAAAAGTCTTCCTCTTACCTCGTCTTTAAATATGAACTTCTATTATCAACTATAATAGTCAAAAGGTTTAGTTGTTCTATAGTTCGTTACTTAAATTTTGAAGAATGTTCCGGGTTCGAAGGGTCCACCGTGGTCACCATTTCCTGGGCAGACGGTTAGGTCCTCTACATTCTCTGTCCTCAAGTTCGGGACCTAACCCTTCTAGGGAACCTCTTCCCTTATCGTTGGGTGAAGTCATAAGAACGGACCTCTTAGGGTACCTGTGTCCTCGGACCGTCCGATATCAGGTACCCCAGCGTGTACCAGCCTATGCTGACTTCGTTGAATCGTACGTACGTGCGTACTCCGGGTCCGTCCGACAGTGTGACTCTATTCACGTCTTTTACACGAACTATTTAGTTGTAGGTATGTAGTGTTTTATAGAATCGTTTGTCCTTTTCCTCTCATAAAGAAATTTAAACTAATTCTTATAGATTTCTTTTGGATAGTATCTAAGTATGATTTACCACTTTACAACTTTCGAAAACAAAGTTCTAGTCCTACTCTTTTCCTAGAAACGTCAGTAGGAAAGATCAGTTATATATAGGACGTCCAGGAATAGTTGTACTTCTTATTCTTTATTTTCATCTCGGTATAAAGACATAGTGTACAATGATCCTTTAATATTTAATTTGGTTACTCTATGATGAAGTGTTGATAACACACAATCAGTGAGTCAGTACAGGTTGGGAGACGCTGGGGTACCTGAGACTTTCACTTAAGAGAGTCAGCACAGGCTGAGAAACGATGGGGTACCTAATATCGGATGGTCCGAGGAGACAGGTACCTTAAGAGGTCGTTCTCACGACCTCACCCAACGGTAAAGGAAGAGGTCCCCTAGAAGGGTTGGGTCCCTAACTTGGGTCCAGAGGGTGTAACGTCCGTCTACGAAATGGTAGATACGGTGGTCCCTTCGGGTACCTGACATCGGGTGGTCTAAGGAGGCAGTACCCTAAGAGGTCCTTTCTTGTCACCTCACCCAACGGTAAAGGAAGAGGTGGAGTGTTGGAGTGTTGATAATCTTATCGATTTTAGGTTTCATGACTGTAGTTTACAATCGTTCCTACACTTCGTTGAGGGTAAGTAGCAACCCTACTTACGTTTTACCATCTTGGTGAAGTCTTCTGTTAAACCGTCAAAGAATTGTTTAAATTTTGTATGAGAATGGAATAGTAGATCGTTAGCGTATGGATCCATAAATGGGTTTACTCCACTTTTAAATACAAGTATATTTTAGACGTGTCACTTTGGTGACACTTACTATGACATTAACGTCTATATAGTGTAATTATTATGAAATATTATTACACAGTGATAACTAATAGTTAACATTGTTTACGTCGTATAATTATTATCCTTTTGACATAACCCCCTTATACCTTTGAGACATGAAAGACGAGTTCCAAAGACATTTGGATTTTGAGGAGATTTTAATTTTACATGATTAAAGAATTACCTGTTTACTAAATAAGTCGAACGTATATAGAAGAACTCAGTCAGACCCATCAACACGTAAAGATTCTTTAAAGGGGAAAATAAATTCAATAGATTAAACGAGCGTATACGAACAAGTATCATAACAGATTACGAAAATTGAAGTCACTTCGACCTTAATTATAAGTAAGTATTAAAATCAATAGACCTAGAAGAAAAACAAAAAAAGAAAAAGAAACAGTCAGATCGATTAGAAAAGTTTGGGTGAAAACTAAGACAACTAAAAAAGTTGACAAAAAGATAAGAAATAAAGTTGTCAAAAGTGAGATCAGAAATATAATGAAAGGAAGTCGAACAGACCCAAATCAAACGAGTAAAAAAAGGGGTCATAGAATTCTATCTTATAATCTAAACAAAATCGTATCAAAGAGACACATTATATCAGAATTAGATATAAAGGAACATTTGTGATAAGAACGATGTAGTGTAAAACCATATGATACAAAGTAAGTAAAGTGTTATACAAGATTAAAGAGAACTCTAAAGAATTGTCTAATAAATTTAACGAAACAAATTAAAGGTGTACCAAAACTTGAAGGGTTGAAAGATAATGAATAAAGTTTAAAGTAAGGAAACATCAGTATCTTTATGAAACATATGAAAGTTTACGTAAAATTTACGTAACTCTGACATAATACCACATCTTATATCAGATAGGACCTCTTCGAAGGTATGTGTGAATTCTTCCTACATATAGGACAACAATAAGTCAAGTCAAGTCAAGTCAGCGAGTCAGTACAGGCTGAGAAACACTGGGGTACTTAGTGTCGTACGGTCCGGAGGGACAAGTAGTGGTAGAGGGCCTCAAGTGGGTCTGAGTGCAGGTAGCTCAGTCACTACGGTAAATCGGTAGAGTAGGAGACAGCTGGGGAAGAGGAGACCGGGGGTTAGGGAGGGTCGTAGTCTCAGAAAAGGTTACTCAGTTGAGAAGTGTACTCCACCGGTGTTATGACCTCAAAGTCGAAACCGTAGTAAGGAAGGTTTCTTTAGGGTCCCAACTAGAGGAAGTCTTACCTGACCAACCTAGAGGATAGTCAGGTTCCGTGAGAGTTCTCAAAAGAGGTTGTGGTGTCAAGTTTACGTAGTTAAGAAGCCACGAGTTGGAAGAAGTGTCAGGTTGAGAGTGTAGGTATGTACTGGTGTCCTTTTTGGTATCGGAACTGATCTGCCTGGAATCAGCCGTTTCATTACAGAGACGAAAACTTATATGATAGATCCAACCAGTATTGAAAGGAAGGTTCCTCATTCGCAGAAAATTAAAGTACCGACGTCAGTGGTAGACGTCACTAAAACCTCGGGGGGGTTTATTTCAGACTGTGACTAAGGTGACAAAGGGGTAGATAAAGAGTACTTCACTACCCTGGTCTACGGTACTAGAAGCAAAATGACAATAATCAAAAGATATTTTCAGATAATCCAGAGCTATCAAAGACGATAACAAGTTCAAAAGACAAAGGAATAGCTAGAAGAGAGGTCGACAAGATGGTTAATAACTTCACCCTATGACTGTAGAGGCTGATGGTGACTACTTAAAAAATAAAAGTGAAAACCAAGACGGTTAAAAACAAAGGACTTAAAATAAAATAAAAAAAAATTAAAAATTAAAAATAAATAAATAAAAAGATTAAAAAGATTATACAAAAGAAAAGAAAAGAAAAAAAAATTAAAATTTTAGAAATTAAGAATGTACACAAGGGTTTGTACTTGGGAGGAGGGTGGAGGGAGGGGTATTGTAGAGAGACCCAATTGGGGTACGTGGTCGGGGTTCGTACGACATAGGACACAGTCTGTATCTGACCACTAAGTTAAGAATGTACTATCACATGTACAATCTCACGGTAAGAGGGTTTAGTAGGGTGGGAGAGGGAGAGGGAGACTCAGGTTTTCAGGCAATATGTGTAGACACAGAAAAAAGGACAGAACGTATGTCCCAGCAGAAACGGTAGAAGGATTTAAGGTATATATACACAATCATATGACATAACCACAAAAAGAAAGACCGAATGAAGTGAGACATATTAGCCGAGGTCAAAGTAGGTAGAGTAGTCTTGACTAAGTTTACTTAAGAAAAATTGCCGACTCATTATGAGGTAACACATATACATGGTGTCGAAAGAATAGGTAAGTAGACGACTACCTGTAGATCCAACAAAGGTACAGGACCGATAATATTTGTCACGACGCTACTTGTAACCCCATGTACACAGAGAAAGTTAAGACCAAAGGAGCCACACATACGGGTCGTCACCCTAACGACCCAGTATTCCATCAAGATAAACGTTAAAAAATTCCTTAGAGGTGTGACAAGAGGTATCACCGACATGATCAAACGTAAGGGTGGTTGTCACATCCTCCCAAGGGAAAAGAGGTGTGGGAGAGGTCGTAAATAACGAACGTCTAAAAACCTAGCGTCGGTAAGACTGACCACACTTCACCATGGAGTAACACCAAAACTAAACGTAAAGCGATTATTACTCACTACAACTCGTAGAAAAGTACACAAACAATCGGTAGGCATACAGAAGAAACCTCTTTACAGATAAATCAAGAAACCGGGTAAAAAACTAACCCAGTAAATAAAGAGACCTTAACTCGACGTATTCAACGAACATATAAAAACTCTAATCAACAAACAGTCAACGAAGTACAAAGGACATAAAATCTTGTGACAATAATCCACGTATGTTCAAACATTAATAACACATAAAGACTACCTAACTGAATAATAAAATTTTACGAGAAGAAAAAGAAATCATTTTGAAAACAAAAATTTCAGACAAAATAGATTATAATCGTATCAGTGAATCGAATACCAACGACAAACGTACCTGTAGAAAAGATAGGCAACTGAAAAAAAAATTAAATTTAAATAAATAAAATTAACCTTTGATTAATGAAATGTTATAACATAACCAAAACGGTATGTAGTTGTACTTAACTAGGTGACTGAAAAATTTTTTTATAAAGTGACTCCATATCGACTAAGTGTAACAACATATTTAAAGACGATATATCGTCTTACTAAGTTAATATATATACATATATATAAGAAAAAGTATAAAAAGGTAATATCAAATAGTGTCTTATAACTAATATCGAGACACACGATGTCTCATTCAGGGACAGTAGGATATATAAGATTAAACGTGGTCGACTAGAGTCTGAGAGTTAGTAAGGGAGTTGTTGAGGGGGAGGGGGAGCCGTTAGTGTTCTGACAGAAAACATACAGACACGCAGACAAGACATATCGTCTAAGGTAGGTAAATGAGAAAAGAAATTCACAGTAAAACTGAGTAAATGATCGGAAAACGTAAAAGAAAAAACCCCTCCCCGTACGACTAGTCCCTGACTTGGACCCGGGGTCTTCACTTTCGGGTCTTGAGTGGGAGATCTAGGGTTCCCTTGAGGGGTAAATTAGAATTGGTTAGACAAAAAAACCAGATTTCATACAGAGGACATTCTATCGTGTGTCGAACTAAAGTAAAAAAATTAGATCAGATTTTAGTGTTACTGTATAGTGGTGGATGGGTAGTTTTACCGATTTTAATTTCTGACTATTATAGTTAATACTACCATTTACTTTAATATTCGAGAGAGTAAGTGACGACTCCCCACACATTTAACTGTTTTTGACATTTTTGCAAACTATAATAGGTGATTTCCACTTTTATATATATATGTGGAAATACGGGATTTTTTAAGGTAAGGGTACATATCTATGTTATCTTTATGTAAATGTCGTTATCTTTATGTGTCGTAATAGGTATTACCGGGGTCTGACCTTTATTTCGTTTACATGTACTTGTCTTACCTATGTGTGTGGTACCATTTTAGTATACGACTTGTGATTTATCGTTACTCTTTCATTCTTTTAATTAAATGTGTGTTACCATATAAAGTGTTTATATTGTGATTCGTTTTCCTCAGTCTGTGTTTTCTTATTTGTAACATACTAAGGTAAATGTTTCAAGTTTTTATAAGGTCGTTTCTTTGGATTCACATCACGACTCCTTATTTGTACATTTAATGTTTGTCTTTCTTTGACATTGTGTGTCACGGTGGTACAAGATGAAGAACTAAGTGCATCACAATTTGTCTACAAACGAGGTGTTTCATAGTGACTCACCATCCACGTAAAACCAAGCAAATGAAAAGATATACACTGTACTAAGTGGTATTTTTACCAAATTTCTTTATAACTCATTTTTAAGGAACAGAAGGTAGGGTTACACCATCTGTGTTAAAAGGGAGTTTATTAGTTTAATTATAGGAATAAGGAAGGTAAAAAAAAGTAGGGGAGTTTGTGTGTGTGTATATTAGAAAAGAATGGAGTCAGTCCAAGACGTTTTAGGTCCGGTTAGAGTTTCTTTGTACGACTCAACACTTTCACTTGTTTGACCGGCGATCTTTGACAAATGAAGACCACTTTTTCACGTCATGAGCCGTCCTTGACACATACTCGATAAACAAAAAAAAAAATTTTTTTCTATAAAATCCTTTTACACAAATTACCGGAAACTACAAAGATATAGTTAAGATATGTGTACGTTTGTTTGAGTTGTCGTTTGTTGAAGAAATTGAGGAATATATCACAGGAGTCGTGTATTCCTTTAGTTCGTTTCGTGGAATTCTCCTGTTAAACGTCAGATTTTATACTTTACACTGTGTGGATGATACTTAAAGAAATCTTGTGATCTCCGAGTTCATGAATGTTTTTGGAAAATTTTTATTGATAAAAGATGGAGAAATGGATAAAAATTATCCCTTCATTTCGTTCTCTCAGTTCCCTCTTCCGATAAAAAGATAATCTTTATATAAAAATTAGTTGAATCATAATTAGGTCTTCCCTTCAAAGGGATGTCTAATTCACAAATTTTAAACCCTACTTAATAAAATAAATTATGATAAATATAAATAGATTACTAACTTCTAATTTATATGTCCGAAAAAAAAATTATGTGTCAAAATTCAAATGAAGAATCATACGTTTTAGAATTTAACCTTTTTTTTTCGGAATATGTTTTTTGATCGTAACTCGAAATTCCAAACATTTTGTATGATTTTTTTTTGGGGTTTTGTTGTTTTATTTGTGCATAGGACGATGGATTACTGTTCCTACGTCTACCTACTAAGTTGAAGACTTTGACTACAAAATGTTTTTTAAGTTAATATCTCTTAGATAAATAGTTGGTTTGACTTTCTAAAACCAAGTAAATTTTATCTTTATGTTTAAATAAAAAGAAGGTAAAAACCGTATTCCGTAGTTAGTTACTTACACATCTGAGTCAAGACAGTAAGGTCAAAACAAGGAGTAAAAAAAAAACTTGTTGTCTGAAGTCGAAAAAAGTGGAAAAGAAAGAAAAACCACTCTCGTAAATTCAAGATGAGAGAATCGTTTAAAGTCAATATGTTATATCTTAATAATTGACATCAGTAGTGTAATGTGCAATCTAAGGGTCTGGAATAAGTAGAATATTGGTCTTCAACATGGGAGGAAAAGTAGGACAAGTCCTGAGGCTGAAAGGCGTGAGGTTGGAAGACGTGAAATGTAATGAATAATTTACATTCTGAAAAATTTTTCATAAATTAATAGGAGAAAGACTATACAATATACAATTCTTTACGAAGTTTGACTTCAAGAAGGAGGTATTCGTTGATCTAAAAAGAGATATTTTTGAATCTAAACCCTAAGAAGTCCCTAGAAGACAATTTTACATCTGTGAAACCACCGTGTGTTTTTTATAATTCTGAAGATTGTGGACGTGAAAATTAGTTGTATGTTTGTTACTTGTAAAAACAAGTATATGAATTGTTGATAAATAACTCACGGAAGGTTCAGGGTTCTTGTCACGATTCCGGGACTCTTTTATCTCGTTTGTCCGTCTTAGGGACAGAGGAGCTTTAAGTGTAAGATCGTCCTTCTCTGTCCATTTATTCATTAGGTTAGTTATTTACTCTAGTAGGTTCTTATGTTACCAAGATTTTACTTGGGGATAAATTATATGATGATTTTTTCTTTTTTACGATATTCAATGTATTAGATTCTATATTAAGTACCAATTTTACTGTTTTTTTTTTAGGGATTACTAATTTTTGTGTAGGATAAATTTTTAGTAGTCCGAAGGGACTATCGAGTCAACCATTTCTTAGACGGACGTTATGCCCTCTGGGGTCAAGTTAAGGACCCAACCCTTCTAGGGGACCTCTTCCCTATCCGATGGGTGAGGTCATAAGAACCCGAAGGGAACCCCGAGTCGATCATTTCTTAGGTGGGCGTTACGCCCTCTGGACCCAAGTTAGACCCAACCCTTCTAGGGGACCTCTTCCCTTTTCGATGGGTGAGATCATAAGACCAGACCTCTTAGGGTACCTGACATATCAGACACTCCATCGTTTCTCAGTCTGTGATGACTCACTGAAAGTGAAATTTTTAGTAAGAAAAGTTTTAATCTTTTTTATGTGTAGAATATTGAGTATGTGACGACCACCTTTACATTTACCATGTTGGTGAGACTTTTTTTTCATGTCGTAAATAAAAGAATATTTGTTTTGTGTGTTAATGGGATATAAGATCGTCAGTAGGAGAACCCCATGAATGGAGTCTCTTTACTTTTGAATGAGAGCGTATTTTGGGGCATTTGTTTACAAGTATTGTCGGAATAGCCATTGTCGAGGTTTGAGTGAGATCGTGTCCACAGGGAGTTGTCCACCGTGTACTTATTTTGAGCCGTTATTTCGTCTTTCCTCGTGACTATGTACATTGTTGGACACAAGAGGTCCCTTAATATGATTCGCTTTTTACTGGGTCTAATTTTTTCCAATACGACGTACTACGGTGCAGAGTGTAAAAACTTTGCTCTTTTTAAACATTACTTCCTGTCTAATCACCAACGTTGCTCGATTCCTGCCCTCTCACCCCTCCTTGCGTCCTCTCCCCGTCTACACCAATATTTTTTCGTCGTACTCCCTAGGAACATCACTACTTTCATAAGTCGCGGAACTGACACCACGGTCCATTTACTTGTATGCCTTTTTTGATATCTTTGATTTTGTGTATGTGGATATTTGTCTCTACTCGTTCTCATTTCGACCCTTTTAGACTTATTCTAGATACCTTATATAATTACAACTATAAGACCAAATTGTGATACGATATCAAAACACTTGACAATGGTGAAGTCTCTTTGACATTTTGTATATTCCCTAGAGACATAATAAAGAATGTTGACGTACACTCAGATGTTAACAGAGTTGATTTTGAAGTTAATTCTTTACACACAATCTAGAAACTTCAAACTACTGATAACACTTTCTTTCCTGTCATTATTTCTGACCTAACCTCCACCTCTACGACGATATTTATTCTGCCGTCTCTTCCCGAGGGTGTCTCCTCCCCTACCACTCGGCCCGGGACTTCCTACTCTTCTCAGGTCGGTACTACGACCTCCCCAGGGAACGTCCATACTCCCGAAATCCCACTCTTTCCCGAACTCCCGACCGTTTCGACCTCGGATTAGGAACCGCCGAAGTCCCTCTCGTCCCAGACCTTTCTCCAGTCCCAGTTTGATGCTATTCTTCAATCCGATTTTCGTTTCTTCTTGGAATCGTCGGTAATCCGTGCTTAGTCCTATTGTCACTCTTCTTCGCACCCACGGACCTCCTCTGTACCACGGTCTTCTACCGGTGGCACGGAGTTAAAGAGGTAGTGAGACGGACCCCCGTCACCACCGATTTGAGTGCTGGAGCCACGGTTGAGACCGCGTAGGAAGGATTTGTAAAGGTTCTTGGAGGTAGTGACGACAGTGGTGTTCGTAGACCTTTTCCTGTCAATGTCCCATCCCAAGGAAGTCGTCCTGGCCGAGACGTTAAAATACACGATTTGAGAATTCTTAGACAAACATACGTAAAGAGATGATCCTCTCCGGGTTTCCATGTAGTATCTGTACAAGTCATAGTTCATCGGTTTCAGGAAATTTACAAGTCAAAACACGGACTACGGTTAAAATACAGTGCTGAACTCTAAACCCCGAATAAGATGTCTTTATTTACAAAAGTGTTAAATAAAAGTTTCCGTGTTTGTAAAATTTGTGAAATCACTGGTTGAATTCATTTCACTTCTTCACTTCACTTCAACGAATCAGCACAGACTGAGACACTGAGGTACCTGACATCGGATGGTCCGAGGAGGCAGGTACCCTAAAAAGTCCGTTCTTATGACCTCACCGAACGGTAAAGGAAGAGGTCCCCTTGAAGGGCTGGGTCCCTAGCTTGAGACCAGACGACGTAACATCCGTCTGTGAATTGGCAGACTCGGTGTTCCCTTCGGTAGAATTCCTTACCTTACAGATTACTTAACTGACTAATTTTTGATTTTAATATACAATTTGATATTGTGACGTGTAATATTTGTCATGTTAAAATTTCATATGGTTTCAAGTGTTGTAAAGGAGTATTGGGGAAAGTTGTGGGAACGAGACAGAAAGACATTTGTCGTAGCGACTATAAGTCGAAGTGTTCGATAATTCCCTTTTATGTAAAAATATATAATTTGATTGGTTTTTTTTAGTCACACCCACTCTAATACCGTCTATACGAAGTAAGTACATAATGACAGTATAAATATTATACAACCCAACCGGTTTTTCAACCAAACCAAAAGGGTGTACTACAATACTTTTTCGGTTTGTTTGAAAAACCGGCTGGGTTATAAACCTGAACGAAAAGTATATTTTAATTACAGAAGTTTGTGAATAGTTCCTTTGGACTACAAGGTCTGTGAGGGGATAGGCAATGGATCCTCCCCGTTGGATCGACTCTTTCGTAAATTGACACACCATAATCTTCGTAATTTTATTAGTCATAACGTATCGACCAGAATATTAATTATAAATCATATTATATTACATTATTATAAACCAGAACTAATATTCTGGTTTATAACGTCCATAGTGGTGTAAACTCCTCGACCTTTTGACGGAAGGAGAAACTGAGTCATTAGAGTGTGAAGACTCACTGTATAACGTTGACGACGGGGACAGCAGTGGTCGGAACAGTGACGGAAAGGTGCACGGTCCGTAGTACGACTTTCTAACGCCGTCAGTCCGTCAGTCGATCAATAGATGGAGTTTTAGGTAAGAGGTGAAAATATTGATACAGGTCTACTATTTTAGACCTGTACCAGACATGGATAAGACCTGTATCAACCATAAAAAGGATAAAGAGGTCCTTAGTTTTACTTAAGAGTCATTGAATACTTGGAGACCGGGTGGGGTTTGGAGGAGTCCTGAAGTACTTCTCATCGACAATTCGTGAAGTTGGGTGGTGTGTATGAAGTCCCACTGAGGATAATTTAAAGTGATCATATCCCTCATACGTCACACATAAGAGAAGAATTACAGGATTTTGTAGTAGTCATCTAATATATTAAGTCGTATGTCGATTTCTTATATATGTCCTTTTTGTCATTGTAGGTTTAGTGTCTTGTATTCTTTTTCTAATGGAAGTAATTTTCTCTTGATAAGGTTCTAAAATGTTCAAGTCATCGAGAATCCAGAACGGTTGATTACTTCAACACCTTTACGAAAGGGCAAAAGGATTCTTTCTACCTTTGTCATAAAACTCTGAGTAATATTTAGTCACTGATGTGATATATTTTCTAGACGGCGGTGTTCTCTTTTGTTTAAATCTCCGGTTTGACATCAAAGTTGTATACTAAATTAATCCACCCCGAGACATTTACAGAGAAGAAAAACTAAACTGTTTAACTCGTGTGAGACATTGTTAATACACTATGTATCGTATTTTACAAGTTAGTCTAAGATAGGTTTTTCGATAGGAAAAACTTCGTGCTGTTGCGCCCGTGAAGGTTTTTGTTTCGTTTTGACTACTTTGTAGAAATTTCTACGACTATGTTGAAATTTTCGTTCTATTTCTTCGGTTACGAAAAAGGAAAGTGACATGCATAGAACTATTATGTGTTAGTCTATTTTTGACATGGATGTCCTCACGACTTTACATCGGAATAGGATAAAATACGAAGAGTTGAAATCCTGACCAATCGGTGACCGTTGGATGAGCCAAAGGGTTTTAAACAGGTTTATTTATTTATTTATTTAAGTTGTTTGACCCAGTTGTGATGTTACTTTCATATTGGGATTCTTTATATCATCTTTATTTATCAAAAAGGAAACTCCGAGGACGTTTAGTTAGTGACAGTAGGTGAGTCGAGGTCGTAGGTCGGGACCGACCGGACGACAGAAAGGGGGTCCTCCTTTGTAATGGGGACACACTGACACTTTCACTTTTCACTTTTACAATCAGCGAGTCAGTACAGGTTGAGAAACGTTGGGGTACCTGACATCGGGTGGTCCGAGGAGACAGGTACCTTAAGAGGTCCGTTCTTGTGACCTCACCCAACGTTAAACGAAGAGGTTCCCTAGAAGGGCGGGGTCCCTAACTTGGGTCCAGAGGGCGTAACGTCCGTTTGAGAAATGGTAGACCCGGTGGTCTGGTGCAAGTTAAGGGTTCTGACAGTAAAGGTTACAAAGAAATCGTCAGGAGTGGACCCCAGTGTAGGAGTTGAAATGGTGGACCCTTGTAAGATGGTGACCATAAGATAGTGAAACAATATTTGGACTTTGTAACATTTAGTTCATATGAAGTTGACTTTTATGTTTTAACGAATTACTCTCCTTTTAAGAGTGTCATATTGTAATTTCCTTTTTTTAGTCCTAATTTTTGTAATGTATATAAGGTTAAGGTTGAACAATTTTTTTATTTATTTATTCCGTTTAATTGATGGTGGGGGGTTTTTGTGAATTGAAACATTACATAGTCATCCGTACAGAACGATGACCTAACCGGCTTTACAAACCCAAAAAGACATGGTATAATACCTTTTTGGACTTACTTGAAAAACCAGTTGGGTTATAGTAAAGTCAAGAGAGTCAGAGGGATTTATGGAAGGGAAGGAAATTAGGGAGTTTGTAAGGGAAAAGAAGGACTCTTGGAGTGGATCCAAATGAAAGGATGACCCGAATAAATGTACAAGAAGGTGAAATGACCCCCGAAGGGTGCACCGAGACCCCATTTCTTAGGTGGACGGTTACGTCCTCTGTGTCCTCTACGCCAAGCTAGGGACCCAGCCCTTCTAGGGATCTCCTCGTTTACCGTTGGGTGAGGTTATAAGAACGGACCTTTTAAGGTACCTGTCTCCTCGGACCACCGATGTTAGGTATCACAGTGTTTCTCAACCTGTTTTTTCTCAGTCTGTGTTGAATTGCCGACTTGTTGTTGTTTAGTCAAATTGTTGAACGGAAGTGTACTAGAGATAGTTAAGAAAATATTTAACACCATTTTATATGTATTGTATTTCAAATGATAAAATTGGTAAAAATTCATGTGTTATGTCACACCGTAATTACAATTGTATCGGTGATAGAGGTTTGTGGACCCGACAAAGGTGGAAGAACGATGACACTTATTACGACGATATTTGTGACGACATTCCATAGACAAACTCAGGGACGAAAGTTAAGGAACACATGTATAGCTCCTAATCTTAACGACCCAGTATACCATTAAGATACAAATCAAAGACTCCTTGACGGTCAAAAGGTGTTACCGACGTGGTAAACTGTAAAGTTGTTGGTGATATATTCTCAAGGTTAAAAAGGTATAGGAATGGTTGTGAACAATAAAATGTAAATTTTTGAATATCGGTAGGACGCCCCACACTTCACCATGGAGTAACACCAAAACTAAACGTAAAGGGGTTGTTCTTAAAAAGTACAAGAATAACTGGTAAACTTATAATAAGTTTAGAAATTGGTAAATATTTAAGTATTGACCCAGATCCAAAACCACCATACCAACTCGATATCCTCAATAAATATATAAGACCTATAATTAGGACATAGTTTATATATTAAACGTTATAAAAGATGGTAAAACACTCAAAAGTGAGTTTCACAGGAAAAGAAAAAAGACAGACCAAAAGTGAAAATAATTACCCTAGTGTCGTAAGTGGATGTGGTACTTGTCTCATGAAGAAAAAGGAACTTACTAGGTTTACCAGTGGTAATAATGATGATGGTTAGTCTTTTCACTAAGAGGCAAACAAAATCAGGAGTCAGAATTTACTTTAATCTTCGGTTTGTGTCGTTCTGTGTGTGGAAAGTATAATGCACAAAGTCAAAAGTCTTTAGTTGAAATTCTATAGTTACCGATATTTGAAAAGTCTGTGTAAAATTTTAGCGTTTAATATGTGATACGGTTTTATTAAAGTTCTGTTGAAATAAAGAATAATAAAACCTAATTTAATTCCATTAAGACAAAGATAAAACCTCTTTTTTTAAAAATTAATGAGTAGTATTTGTCTATTTTTGTAAAATTGTCGTAAGAAACTACGTGCTTTCAAAAATTAAAAGTTGAAATTTTTTCAAAAATTTCAAGTTGAATAGATAAAAAAAGTAAACAATCGACACGAAAACTTCAGTAAATTCTTTAGTATTATTTAGGTGTCACTACTTCTAAAGGAGATGTAAAAGAACATTCTCAAAATATCTAAATATAAAATTTACATAAATAACTAGGTAAAAATCAAAGGAAAATAAATTACTCAAAAGTAAAAAAATTTAGAAAACCGACGTACCGTATGTCCTAAGATCAAAGGTTGGTCTGTGACTTAAACACGGGGAGTCTCACCCTCACGGTTCAGGGTTGGTGTCCCGGTGGTCCCTTCGGGGGACTGAATTAAAAATATAAACCATATACCATTCCCAGAGTGAAGTAAGAAAACGTACGCCTACAGGTCAAAAGAGTCATAGGAAACAACTTTTCTGAGAAAAAAGGGGTAACGGACCAGTACCGAGGGATTAAAGATACCTAACGGTATTGTTTCATAGTGTTTGTCCCACCGATTTTCTTATCGTTAAATAGTAGAGGGTCAAGACCTCCGATCTTCAGGTTTCAATACCACAGTCATCCCGGTACGAGGGAGACCTTCGGCATTCTCTCAGACGGGAGTAGATGGGGCTCAAAGGCCATCGCACGTTATCAGTGAGTCAGTGTCAGCTGAGGAAGGCTGGGGTACCTGAAGGCTGGCTGGGGTCTTAGGAGACAGGCACCTTAAAAGGTCGGGTCTTATGACCTCACCCATCGGTGAGGGCAGAGGTCCCCTGGAAGGGTTAGGTCCCTAAGCCCCCAAACGTCGTTAGAGACCGTAGGGGACCGAGTCACGGTGTAGTGAGGATAGGAGGAAGAAGTGTACCACCACAGGGACACAGACGGAGAGTACTCCTTTAACCAGTGTAGACTACTTCTCAAGTGGGATGACGTAATACTGGAGTAGGATTAATTTATTGACGTAAACGTTACGGGATAAAGGTTTTCACTGACGGTTCCGTGATAACAACGAAAATAACCCGTTTATTTTAAGGGGGTTTAGAGAGGGTGAAAATACACATTCTAATGACTTAGTTTCTCATTCTGTTAAAAGGTCGAGGAATTTATACCGTTTTGAACGATATAAACTAGAACATTGGTCATGACGTACCACTAACAAGATTATTGAAAACTACGGTGTGTCAGTTTACGGAAGAGTCAATCCCACAGGGATGGTCCACCACGTACCTCCTCAGATCTCGTAGTCAAAAGGAACTATTCATAGACCTGCACAGTTAAACTATGCTTCGTTCGTACTTATACGAAATAACTGATACGGTTTCGGAAACTGACACACCTAGTGTTATTTGACACCTTTTAAGACTTTCTCTACCCTTATGGTGTGGTGAACTGGACGGAGACTCTTTGGATATACGTCCAGTCCTTCGTTGTCAATCTTGACTTGTACCTTGTTGTCTGATCAAGGTTTATCTTTTTCTTCATGCAGTTCCGACATATAACAGTGGGACGAATAAATTGAATATACGTCTCATGTAGTACTCTTTGCGACCCGACCTTCGTCATGTCCAACCTTAGTTCTAATTGTCCTCTTTATAGTTATTGGAGTCTATACGTCTACTGTGGTGGGAATACCGTCTTTCACTTCTCCTTGATTTTTCGGAGAACTCCTTTCACTTTCTCCTCTCATTTTTTCAACCGAATTTCGAGTTGTAAGTCTTTTGCTTCTAGTACCGTAGACCAGGGTAGTGAAGTACCCTTTATCTACCCCTTTGTCACCTTTGTCACAGTCTGAAATAAAAAGACCCGAGGTTTTAGTGACGTCTACCACTGACGTCGGTACTTTAATTTTCTGCGAATGAGGAACCTTCCTTGCAATACCGTGCCCCTACTAGGTCTCTCTACTATACCCCACCCTCCACCCTACCCCCAAGTCCTAACCCTTGAGTACATGTGGGCACCACCTAAGTACAGTTACATACCGTTTTGGTTATGTCATAACATTTCATTTTATTTCATTTTTATTTTTAATTTTTTTTNAATGAGGAACCTTCCTTTCAATACCGTGCCCCTACTAGGTCTCTCTACTATACCCCACCCTCCACCCTACCCCCAAGTCCTAACCCTTGAGTACATGTGGGCACCACCTAAGTACAGTTACATACCGTTTTGGTTATGTCATAACATTTCATTTTATTTCATTTTTATTTTTAATTTTTTTTTTTCCTTTCAATACTGGTTGGATCTATCGTATAAGTTTTCGTCTCTGTAATGAGACGGTTGTTTCCAGGCACATCAGTTCCGATACCAAAAAGGTCACCAGTACATACCTATACTTTCAACCTGACACTTCTTCCGACTCGTGACTTCTTAACTACGAAAACTTGACACCACAACCTCTTCTGCGAACTCTCAGGGAACCTGACGTTCCTCTAGGTTGGTTTGGTAAGATTTCCTCTAGTCAGGACCTGCAAGAAACCTTCCTGACTACGACTTCGACTTCGAGGTCATGAAACCGGTGGAGTAAGCTTCTCAACTGAGTGACCTTTCCTGAGACTACGACCCTCCCTAACCCCCGTCCTCTTCCCCTACTGTCTCCTACTCTACCGACTTCCGTAGTGACTGAGCTACCTATACTCAGACCCACTTGAGGCCCTCGACCACTACCTGTCCCTCCGGACCGCCCGACGCTAAGTACCCCAACGTTTCTCAACCTGTACTGACTCGCTGACTTCACTTGACTTGACTTCACTTCGTACTTATATAACATCTTATACTGTCGTTACGTACTCACTTTGTTTAAACGGTATTAGAGTGGGTGTGACTAAAAAAACAATCAAATTATATATTTTTGTGTAGAACGAAATTATTGAACACTCCGACTTATGTCTCTCCGACAAATGTCCTTTCCGTCTTGTTCCCTCAACTTTCACCAAAATTCTTTTCCGTACTTAAGACTTGACATACCAAAATATGACAAACATTGCACATTAAAATATAGAAGTATATATTAAAGTTAAACATTTTCTATTTAGATAGGTTGTAACGAATATAGTTTATCAAAAATTGAGTCCAGTCACTCTCAGAAGAGAAAATATAAAAATTTCAAATAAATCAATACATACACAAATAAACCGACACAACCAGAATCAACGTCGTACACCACAGAAGTGACGTAGTATGTCTAGAAAGGAACGACGTGCACCCGAGTCATCAACACCGTGATCCCGAATCAACGGGGCTCCGTACACCCTAGAATTAAGGGGTTGGTCTCTATCTTAGGTGCAGGGGACGAAACCGTCCGTCTAAGAATTGATGGCCTGGTGGTCCCTCCAGGGAGGCACTCTATGAAATTTAAAAGTAAGAAAACTTTTATTTACACCACCGAGATCCTTAGACAAGAACGGTGAGGAGCCAATAACGGTTAAGAAAGAATTGGCTCTCGACGTCGATAGTCAAACACTGAAAAGGTGTGACCAAAACGTGGGACTCATAAGGAACGATACACACCAGTGACTACAAAGACTTCGAAGACAATAGAAAGGACACACTAGTCGATCACTAGACTGTGTGTCAAAGATTTTACACTCCGGGGGTTTAGGGTTTTCTCCATGACCGGGAAATTTTAGAAGGTTCTCTACACGGGTTCCTTCGGTGACATCGGCTCTCGCGGTCTCGGATCCATCCGTAGACACGGTCAAGACGTCCCGTAACGTTTTAGGTGGCCTCATATATCCGGGCTAAAAAACTTCAAGTCAAACTTAACCTCCTATTAACCAAATGTTCCAACACAACCAAAGACGACTTGTTGTTACACTTGTTCGGCATTCATATGTGCATGGAGGAGAGAGATCTCGGAGGGAGGGTAGATCGGGGGGTAGGGTGGGGAGATCGAACAGTGTTTCGTGACTAGACTCGAGGGACACGATAGGTCGTCGAAGGGTGATCGATAAAGTGTGTACTATCATACGTATATGCGGTTGCGATGAGAGTTAAACAGGGTGGAAGAAGGGGGTGACACAGGTGTGTCGACAAGAGATGTAGACACAGAGATAAGGACGGGACGTTCATCCAAGTAGTCATGGTCAAAAGATCTGAGGTACCCATCCGTAATCAAAAATTAATTAAAAATTAGTATTTTTATATACTATAAACAAAAAGAGAAAGACTGAATGAAGTGAGATAAGTTATCCAAGACGTACACACTGTACGATTCAGAGAAGTCAGTACAGGCTGAGAAACACTGGGATACCTGACATCGGGTGGTCCGAGGAGACAGGTGCCCTAAAAAGGTCCGTTCTTATGACCTCTCCCAACGGTTCGGGAGACGGTCCCCTAGAAGGACTGGGTCCCTAGTTTGGACACAGAGATTACAGAGGACGTGACCGTCCGTCCAAGAAATAGTGATCTCGTTGATCCTCGGGGTTTAGAAACACCCTGTTCTAAGGGTACTGGACGGGACCGTGGACGGGAGTCAGGACTTCCGTCATCCCGACTTCTTACCTCGACCACCGTGTACGACAGAGAAGGGGTTCCTGTCCCCAGAGGTGGAAGTAGGGTCGTCAGACGTTCAATTATAGTCCTTCTCAGTCCAACGTCTCAACACGTTCTCGAACAAGGTTAGAAAGGGTTAGTCGTCAACGACACCACCTCCCTGGTTAGAGATGTCGAAGGGTGAGGTGATAACACCACTACAGTGAGAGATGGGGACCTGAAAGTTCAATGGATGGATGGAAAAGTTATGGATTGGACTCTGGTGAGAAAGAAGACCCAAGTGAAAGTTACAGTCTTGGCGACTCTCTTCGACCTTTTTTAGTATATCGGAACAATTAACCATGCTCGGGGATGAATACTCTATATTTGAGTAGAGGAAGGAGTCTCAGTGTTTTTGACTTTCAGAAAGAGCATAGTTATTAGTCAAAGGAGAGTAAGTGGGAGTTGACGATTGACGATGACGACGATTCAGCGAAGTCAGCACAGACTGAGACACGCTGGGGTATCTGCCGTCGGGTGATCCGAGGAGGCAGGGACCCTAAGAGGTCCGTTCTTGTGACCTCACCCAACGGTAAAGGAAGAGGTTACGTACTTTCACTTTTCAGTTTCACTTCAGCGAGTCAGCACAGGCTGAGGATCGCTGGGGTACCTGACGTCGGATGGTCCGAGGAGAAAGGTACCCTAAAAGGTCCGTTCTCATGACCTCACCCCACGGTAACGGAAGAGACTAAGTGGGAGTTCCCGGGTAGATTTACAAGTGGTCTAAGGAGTTCGGGATCCGGTGGTGACCGAAGAACAAAGAGTTTCCTTCAGTCCTGTGACCCTTCCTGGAAGGAGGTGAGGGGTGTCGAGGTGGTCGATGTGGCAGTCGGTAAGTACCTAGAGAGAGAACCAGGTCTCCTCTTCGAAAGAAAGAGGTTCAGATTCGGACCATGGAGGTAAACCTGAGAGCCATAGGTACGAAAGGAGAAGATGATGAAGTAAAGTGTTTGTAAGGAGTCGACAGAAGAGATTTATACGAAGTTAGAGGGGTAAAAACTGGTTTAGGTTTTAAGGACTACGTCCTACGGAGGGGTCGGTCGATTCGGGAACCACAAAGGAGTAGTGGAGGGTGATAGAGTTGATGTATGTTAAGCTTACGTCAAATCTAAGGGTTAGTAAGTACTTATAATATAAGTGGTACCGGTGATTATATAAGGAAAGATAAAAAAACCGTCACACCGAACACTCTAGAATCAAGGGGTCAAGTCAAGTCAGGGAATCAGTACAGGCTGAGAAACGCTGGGGTATGTGGTGTCGTCCGGTCCGGAGGGACAGGTATTGGTTGAGGACCTCCGGTGAGTTTGGGTATAGGTAACTCAGCCACTACGGTAGGTTGGTAGAGTAGGAGACAGCAGGGGAAGAGGAGGGCGGGAGTTAGAAAGGGTCGTAGTCCCAGAAAAGTTTACTCAGTCGAGAAGCGTAGTCCACCGGTTTCATGACCTCAAAGTCGAAGTTGTAGTCAGGAAGGTTACTTGTGAGTCCTGACTAGAGGAAATCCTACCTGACCAGTCTAGAGAAACGTCAGGTTCCCTGAGAGTTCTCAGAAGAGGTTATGGTGTCAAGTTTTCGTAGTTAAGAAGTCGTGAGTCGAAAGAAATATCAGGTTGAGAGTATAGGTATGTACTGATGACCTTTTTGGTATCGGAACTGATCTGCCTGGAAACAACCGTTGCATTACAGAGACGAAAAATTATACGACAGATCCAACCACTTGAGACCCTCAACCACTACCTGTCCCTCCGGACCGCACGACCGTAAGTACCCCAGCGTTTCTTAGCCTGTGTTGACTCGCTGACTTGACTTGACTTGATCCAACCAGCATTGGAAGGAAGGTTCCTCATTCACAGAAAATTAAAGTACCGACGTCAGTGGTAGACGTCACTAAAACCTCGGGGTTTTGTATTTCAGACTGTGACAAAGGTGACAAAGGGGTAGATAAAGGGTACTTCACTACCCTGGTCTACGGTACTAGAAACAAAAGATTTACAACTCGAAATTCGGTTGAAAAAGTGAGAGGAGAAAGTGAAAGTAGTTCTCCGAAAAATCAAGGAGAAGTGAAAGACGGTATTCCCACCACAGTAGACGTATAGACTCCAATAACTATAAAAAGGGCCGTTAGAACTAAGGTCGGAT